>CM037159.1:41751695-41936695 GCA_020921065.1 Vaccinium darrowii | reverse complement strand
TAACCAAATGCCCAGAAAACTGTAACCAAGTGGTGTGTGGCAACTTATGAAGGCCTTAATGGCAACATAACGTTGCATTTGCATACTTACATTGTGCTATTACTTATGGGCTATGACGATAATAAGTAAAAACAAACTTAAGTGATTGTGTGGCAACTTATGAAGGTCTTAATGGCAACTTAATGTTGCATTCATGTGCATTTCTATATAGATCTGAGCCCAATTGTGTTGTGATATTGTGACATGTTCTATAGTTGTTGGTGTTCTGTCTATTGCAAGATATGGTTACAGTTTTTTGGGCATTTGGTTACTGGATTGTGTGTGTGTGTGTGTGTGGCTGGTGAATGGTGATTTAGGGTTTTCGATTGGGGTTGTGGTGACTGGTTACTTAGGGCAATGATGAATTGAGCCCATTACTTATTTACTTGTGATTTTTTGGGCTGTGATGTTACTTTGTTTATTCGTTTATGATTCCTGGCAGGGCAACTAAGTTGCAGCCAGTTTATTCGCTTATGATTCCCTTGATATTGACTGAGCCCATGTATTCCCTTGTTCAAAGTACTGAGCCTACCCAGATTGCACACACAAACTGCCCAGATTGCACTTTAGTATTGGGCAATGATGATTTTGATGAGCTTAGGTTGATGTTTTCATTGCACTTGTGTATTAGTTCTAATTAACCAAATTCAGTTTGGGGCAATGATGAATTGACAAACCTGAGCCCTGTGAGATCTGTGCAATCTGGGCAGTGTTGTGTGCAATCTGGGCAGGTTTGTGTGCAATCTGGGCAGTTTGTGTGAATTCTGGGCAGTTTGTGTGAATTCTGGGCAGGTTTGTGTGCAATCTGGGCAGTTTGTGTGAATTTTGGGCAGTTTGTGTGCAATCTGGGCAGTTTGTGTGAATTCTGGGCAGGTTTGTGTGGATTCTGGGCAAGTTTGTGTGCAATCTGGGCAGGTTTGTGTGGAATCTGGGCAGTCTGTGCAATCTGGGTTTAGGTGTTGGGGTGGTTTGGGGGTTGGGGTGGTTTGGGGGTTGGGTTTTAGGGGTTGGGGTGGTTGGGGTTTAGGGTTTAGGGGTTGGGGTGGTTTGGGTTTAGGGTTTTAGGGTTTAGGGTGCAATCTGGGCAGTTTTATGTGAATTCTGGGTAGTTTGTGTGAATTCTGGGCTGTTTTGTGTGAATTCTAGGCAGTTGTGTGCAAAATCTGGGCAGTTTTTTACAAAATCTGGGCATGTTTGCAAAATCTGGGCAGTTTTGTGTGCAATCTGGGCAGTTTTGTGCAATTTGGGCAGTTTGTGTGCAATCTGGGTTTAGGGGTTTTGGGGTTGGGGTGGTTTTGGGGTTAGGGTTTAGGGTTAGGGTTTAGGGTTTAGGGTTTCGGGTTTGGGGTTGGGTTTAGGGTTGGGGGTTGGGGTGGGTTGGGGTTGGGGTTTGGTTTAGGGTTGGCCGGTTGGGGTTGTTTTAGGGTTTATGGTTTTAGGGTTTACGGGTTTTGGGGTTGAGGTGGTTTTGGGTTTAGGGTTATGGTTTAGGGTTTCGGGGTTGGGGTTTGGGGTTGGGTTTAGGGGTTGGGTTTAGGGTTGGGGGTTAGGGTGGTTTGGGGTTGGGGTTTGGTTTTAGGGTTTTAGGGTTTATGGTTTTAGGGTTTAAGGTGTAATTTGGGCAGTTTTATTGGCTATGATGATACACGTTGATTGTTGTTTTGGAATAAGTTAATAGGCGGGACAACATTAGAAGGTCAATTTGGCAACTAATGTTGAAACCCTATTTATGCTGTTATGCATGTTTTATTGGCTATGATGATAAACGTTGGAATAAGTTATAGGCGGGACAACATTAGAAGGTCAATTTGGCAACTAATGTTGTAACCCTACAGAGTATCTGAGCCATTCTTTAATTGTTGTATATATATATATATATATATATATATATATATATATATATATATATATATATATATATATATATATATATATATATATAGGAACCCCTTCCTATCCAAACCCCTATTTACTGACCTAACGTCCTGACCTCCACCTTCCCAATGTTTTTTTGAAAATCCGAACCATTAGATGTGTTTAAAACGTGATTTTAAGGTCCAACGCGAAGATTTGGCAAAAAAAAATACCCGGAAGGGCTTGATCGGGGCAGTTTTTCACAAAAACGCTAAAAACATTGGGAAGGTGGAGGTCCGGACATTATAAAATCCGGGAGTTTGGATTGGAAGTTTTTTGTATATATATATATATATATATATATATATATATATATATATATATATATATATATATATATATATATTTTTTTTTTTTACTTTTTCAGTTGATTGTTGTTTTGGAATAAGTTTTGAATGACAGGTTCGAAGATTCAAAAAATCGCGGAAGGCCCGAAGATTCAAGAAACTAGTGTGCAAGACCAATTTCAACATTTTTATACTTAATTGTAATTGTTGTTTTATGTTTCTAGGTTGTATTTTTTTGCTACTTTTTTTTTTATTCGGAATAAAGTTGTAAGATATAATGTTTGAGACTTATATTTTTTGTTTGAATGAAAAAATGCAACCTAGTTTTGTATCTCTCTCTCTCTCTCGCGTGCGCGCGCGCTTGGCGCAAGAAATAAATTTTCATTACAATTCGGGCAATTAATTCAAATTTATTACAACTCATTTTCATGACAATTCGGGCAATTAATTAAAAAGAGTAAGTTAATTAAATTTTTTTTTTGTTTTTTCCCTTATTTACATAACAAACAAAATAAGGAATTAAGCGGGCCGGCACGACACGATTAAGTAAACGGGCACGGCACGACACGACACGTCTCAAAAGATTAAGCGGGCCGGCACGGCCTGACACGATTTAAAAAAACGGCACGACACGATTAAGTAAATGGGCACGGCACGGCACGACACGAGTCAGACGATTAAGCGGGTCGGCACGGCACGACACGGCACGATTAATTAAGTGGGCCGGCACGGCACGGCACGGTTACAAATCGGCACGACACGGCACGACACGAGTCAGACGATTAAGCGGGTCGGCACGACACGGCACGATTAAGTAAGTGGGCCGGCACGGCACGGCACGGTTACAAATCGGCACGGCACGGCACGGCACGAATGAAGAAAAATGGCACGGCACGGCACGATTGAAAATGGGCACGGCACGATTTGGCACGGCACGGCATGGCACGATTAAGGAAACGGGCACGGCACGGCCCAGGCACGGTTGGCACGGAAGAAAAGCGGCACGGCACGGCACGACGGGCCTGTTTGACACCTCTACTCTCTCCTGGCCTAGGAACAATAATGCAATAAAAGCTTGAAATTCGATCGGCTCTCTTTTTGGTTGTTTTTTGGGATGGGAATATCTAGTCTAGTATAAATGTGTGTTTTTTAGGAGAAAATTTTCAGTGCCGAGTGGGTATTGCCCACGTGGTACCTGTTCGATAATCTCAGTCGTCTATAACGTGATTCAACAGTCCGGATTTTAGAGAGAGAGAGAAAAAGAAGAGAGAGTGTTTGGGTGAGAGGAGAGAAAGGGAATCAATTTGGGCTGACCGAAACACATTTTGACGGCTTGGATTATGCTTGGATACCAAGTGACAATACTCACTCGGCACCCAAATTTTTTTTTTCGTTTTTTAGACACTGTCAAGGCTGGATATTTGGCTTCCTATGCAGGCCATTTGACTTGTGCATGCTTCTTTTCCGTCCAAAAGGAGTTAAAAGCTGATTAATAATTTAAGGGATCCGAAATACTCCCTCTGTCCGGATTTATTAGTCCACAAATATACTTTTTCAAGTTCTAAAATATTTGTCCATTTTCAAAAGTGAAAGGATAAAGTATGAAAAATTTACTTTTTTGCTCATTTTCTAAAATTTAAAATAACAACTCAAAAACTAAATTTTTTTTAAAATAATGTGTTTACATTTTTGAATTTTTTTTGCACCGTATTAAAGTTCTCAATGAGATTTATCAAACAAGATCCATATTGATATATAAAAAAAAAATATTGTAACTTCATTATTTTTTAGTTTGAAAATTGCACGTAATTTCGTAGTTAAATTAGAATGGAGGTAGTATTAAATAGAGGGATTGAGGATAAAATAGGAAATTAACAAACTCAAAAGGTAATGGAAAAAAGGTTGGAATCCCGAAAACGGACCAACAAATCCGGACAGAAGTAGTAGACTTTTAGGGTTTAATGTGTTGAAATTAAAAGGTGAGTGATGAAAGTGATACCTAGATGAAACTTGGAGGGTCAAAATGCTGATTAATTAATTATACCTTATATAGAGCAATAGTTAATTTTGCGTAGTTCAGTTGTATTTTGTTCCTCTTCAATCAACATTTGAACTTTTCTATATTTGAAACATAACTAAAAAAGGAAATTGATATTAGCACTCTCCATTTTGATATTGACACTCTCTCTTTTGTCTTTATTAGGTGAAATTACTAAACCACCCTTATACTTTATCATTACATTCATCCCTTACTATCAAAATAACCGACTAACCCTTTTATAATGAGATTTTTTTGCTGTTAAATGGAGCTTAATTATAATTTTATGGATTCATTATTGGGGTCTGTTGGTGAAGTGTAGTCTTGGTATTTCATTTGTTGTTGTTAAATTTGAATATCCATATTTAGTATTTAAGTGGAGCTGTGGAGCGATGTTTAATGCCAATGGTTCCATCTGTTGGTTTATGTATGAATTTGGAATATGTAGGCATCAAATTTGTGTTCAGTTGTTTAATTAGTGGAGTTCCCTCATTAGTACTAGAGATTAATAGAAGGATTATTTTATTAGTTATTTCAATAGCAAGGGATAAATGTAGTTGTAAAATACAATGGTGGTTTAGTAACTTCACCTAATAAAGACAAAAAAATGAGAGTGTCAATATCAAAATGGAGAGTACCAATATTAATTCCCCTGAAAATGGGTAGTAAGTAAAAAATAAAAAAAAAATACTCCATCCGTTCCAAAATAAGCCTCACACACTATCTCTCTCTTGCCATTTTTCAAATAAAAAAATTAATTATTTCTCTATATCGTTTTTTGAATTTTTTTCGCACCGAATTAAAGTGTATAAAAAATTTGAAAAACGATACTTTAATTTGATGCGAAAAATTCAAAAAACAATACACGGAAGTACTTAATTTTTTTAATGTAAAAAATAACACGACTTTTCATAATGAATACTCCCTCCGTCCCACAAAGTTAAATCACTACGAAACTACGTGCAATTTTCAAACTAAAAAATAATGTATTTACCAAAATAATTTTTGAATTTTTTTTGCACCGTATAAAAGTTCTTGATGAGATCTATCAAACAAGATCCATATTGACTAAAAAATTATTTTCGTAAGCACGTTATTTTTTAGCTTGAAAATTTCACGTAGTTTCGTAGTGATCTAACTTTATGGGACGGAGGGAGTAGAATGGAGGGAGTACAATGATTATGGCTTTAGCATAATGTACTTCTCTCGAGGTGTTTCACTTTCACCATCAACATATTGAATCATTATATATAATTTTTCTATTGAAATTTGTCACGTGAGTACAGAGAGAGGGATTATTACAAGCAAAGGTATGATTAGTGTATGATCATATGTCGACATAAAGTAATGCTTTAAGTTGAAACTTTATATAAATTGATGCTAATGAAAGCAACACATACATTGCTAATTCCAAGGGTACCGACCATATGAGCATCATCGGTGTACTGATCAGTGTGCGGGACCCAGTTTGTGTCCCACACTAATAATTTATATGGTTCATTAATTTACTTCCTCCATCCCAAATTGTTAACCTATTTCGGGTAATCACTCAAATATTTGTCTATTTTTCACTGTACTAATTGAGATTTATCAAACAAAAATCTTATTGGAGTATTATAAAAAAGAAGCTATAGAAAATTGTTTAAGAGGTCACAAATAGTGAAAATGAACCAGCAATTTGGGACAAATGCAATAAAATATATTATGAGTACCCTAAAAAAAATCAGTTCAATCAAATGTACCTTGTTAGTGTGTGGTCTAATGTACCAAATTTTCAATTTGAAAGAGAAAAACTTGAGTGCGGGCTCGATACAACGCGACGGTACCCAGGACGGTCCGGATTTTATAGAAAGAAATATGAGAGAGAAAAGGGAGAGCGAGAGAGAAATCTGCACCATCCAAAACACTTTTTTGACAGCTGATATGCGCGCTCGAGAACCACGTGAGCTGTATTTGCACCCAAAATTTTTGTTATGTCAATTTACATCAAAAATGGTGTTTGGCATCTGTCATCTGATTGCTTCAGAGTTCTGAGAGAGAAGAAAAGTTAAAAACAATGCAAAAAAAAGAATAACCAAAGAGATTCCTCTGAACCCACACCCCACCTTGATTTTATAATCGTCACTGTTTCTTGGGCTTTTCCGGGTCCGTTTGTGGCCTTTTCCGGATTCATTTGATAATTCAAACGACTCATATTGTCGAGTTGGTTGATAACATTAACCACTTAAAAAATCAGACTACTCAACTACCGATTGATATAATTTTGAAAGATGTTTGTCTTGAGATAATTGGATTAACACGTTCAAATTTGGTATTGTAATTTTGTTATTTTCTTGGCAAATGTGTTCCGAAAACATTTTTAAAAAAAACAATCAACCTTATTTTCAGAGTGACTAATTTTATCGGCAAGGTCTAAAATATGGACAGTTTTGATCATTAAAGTAAGTCCAGAAAGAGCTCATAAATGGCCAACAAGACGATCCAATTTGTTAGGAAAGTGCCTTGAATTCGGCAAATTTCTTATTTGACTACTTTTGGAGTTTTCTCATAAACATAGACTTAGAATTTGCTCCTCTTGAGTCCACTAAGGTTGGGCTCCTTAATTTGAATACCGTTAAGGGGTGTTTCATGTTGGGATTCATTTTGGATATTGGGGATCCTTTTGTTTTGTATAGGGGACTTGATATTAAGGTTTTTGGTTACCTCTTTGGGTTCCAAAATTTATGGGGTTCTACCAGAGATTTGTCCTTGAATATCGTTTGTGTGTTCCATTAAGAGTTATGGATATAACTGACTCTTTAATTTAATTCTCTTCTCATTCAGAGTAAATGCGCTCTCGCTTTTTCACCCGTGGAGTACATTCTTTCTTTGTGCTTGAGTAGAAGAACCTAAATCTTTGTACCGTTGATTATCGCTTGTAGGTTTGTAATTCTTTAACTTCGTGTGCATGAAAGTCATAACACAATCCATGATGGACGGGAGAGAAGCAATAGAAGGCAATGGAAAGCAATTCAATGCAATGTTATTGGGATTTATGAAAAACAATAGAACGTAATTCAGGGAAAAAAATTGACATTGATATTTACAATGTGAAAAATGTGAGTCTGATATATCAATATCAATTTTTGTCACTATTGGCACTCAACCAACAACAGAGAATTGGAAATATACCAATATATGCCAAAGATCATTCTAATATGTTTGACACTCAAACAACAAAAGAGAATTGAGATGAATACCATACACGGGGTTGGTGCTGCCCTTTTGGGGATAGCATGGATGTTGGCCGATCACGGTTGTCCGTAGTCGGCCATAATGGCTCAGATCACATCTTGTCCAAATAAATCTGAACAATCCGCTGACGAACAGATCTGAGCTGTCCATAATTGTCAAATTTGTGTAGGTTCAATATTTTCGCATCATTGGATGCATGTTGAATACCTATGGGTTAATTTGTACAAGACCTGGTTTCAAAGAGTTGAAGATCAGTACGGTTATTTTGTTTGTAACCGATGCAAGCAAGAGGATGTCCATACAATAACCAAAAATTTTTAATTTTTAAAAGAGTATTACAAAGCATATGGTAACACATTCAAATGGTTTGAATTGATTGCATAAATATTTAGATATAATGTTTAAGTGGTACTGAAAGACTCTACTAGCTCAATGGAGATAAAGGCAGAATTCATCTTACGATATGTACCATCCTATTTGAAAAAACTGATGTCAGAGGTAAAATACCTTACAGCTACATATAAATTGCAGTGCATAAATACATCACCTTACTTTGTAATGTTTTAATAGAATAATAGTGTCAACCGGATAAGAAAGTACATTTCTCAATATCATAATTGCCCATACATATTTATTAGACCTGCTCCAAAACCTCTACGTCATGAACAATGTACTTCTGTGATGGCATTCGTGTTAAAAGTAGATTGGTCGAAAGAATGTTTGCATCTTTTCAAAGGTAATAAATACACATGTCATCATTGTTACAGAATGGCCGCCTAATATGTCATGAATTTAATCATTATTAATTTTATATATGCAGGAATGTCAAAGAATACTAGAAGATCAATGGGTATTCGTAACTAATCTTTTATTTGTTAATTAAGGCATTCTAGATGTCATAATGACAATTTTATTTGCTTGAATAATTTTTTCTAAATGTTTGTTTATGAATGTTCACAATTTAAATAAACGCGAATTAGTTTGATAAAAATTTACATTAATCATGTGTACTTGAAATCATTCTTTACGTAGCACAGATTTATGCTAATAAGAAAAGTATGAGATGATCACTGAAAGTGAAAGTTGTGGGCAAGACCATGTTATCTTTTTCTTTCTTTTTTCCACAAACCTTTGAAGTTCTGATGGGTGCTTTCTAGCTAATTTGCACAACAATTATTAGTAACTGTGGCATTCATTTTTCTTTCTTTTTTCAAGGTCATTTGCATGTTTGGTCTGGTACCAACCGTACCATACACGTGGTGGCACCCAACGCGCATTCCGGCTGTCCAAAAATGTGTTAGACGATTTAGATTTCCAATATCCTCCCCTTTTCTTTTTAAAATCCGGACCATCTAATATATTTTTGGACGGCCGAAATGCACGCAGTGTAGGCGTGGCGATGAAGAACTCCTGAGACAACTTTAAGCCAATGCATCAATTTTTTCCTTCCTTATTTTACTTAATTACCGAATTGTATAGAAGGAACTTTTATTGACTCAAAAACTTAATTAGTAGTTTGTTTTATATTAGAACCCTAATTTCAAAAAAATATATTACTCCATCCATCCGAAATTGTTGCTTCTGTTTCGAAAATCCAACTTCGTATGAACATGAGTCTACAATTGTATCCAAAAAAAGAAAAAAGTACAAGCTTTTTCTTTGTTAACTTTCTAAATTGTCCCTTTATTTTGGAACCAAAAAAAAAAAGAATGATCAACATTTTAGAACGGAGAGAGTATACTAATATAAACTAGAGTTGCAATGGCTACAACACTTTTCTTGGTATCTGGAAGATGTTATAAATAAATTTTTAGGTATTTAGCCTCTACAGTATCATCCTAAAGTAGTTTCAACATAAAGACAGGAGGTTCGGCTAAAAGCATCTTTTGCAAGAAAATTCGCACTTCTATTTGCTTCCCTCTTTACATGGAAAATCATCTGGAAAATGCCAAGTGCAAAAAAAAATTTATCCCAAAAATACCCAAGCTTCGAAAATGAGTGACTGCCACTTATTTTCGAAGCATAGGCATTTTCTGGATAAATTTTATGTGCATGTAGCACTATTGATATCTTCTGCACATAGCACTGGGTCATCATGAGAGTCCTGCAATCATGTATCCACAGTTCTCAAGTACTTGACTTGTTGCATTTGGTATTGTTTACTTCGAAAGATGTTGGTCTCCCTTTGTGTTAATAATCACACCTTTTTCTTTGACACACTCCTTTATATTTCTCAAAACATCAAAAAGGACATGGTAAAGCTTCAATGGAAAAATGAACGAGATAAAGCTGTACTTTTTAATGAATGGGCCAGGGTAATGCTCAAAAGCCTCAAACTAGGGCACGCTTGGACAACTCGAAGGAGCAATTCTTTATACCCCAATCCCAATTTTCCACTTTTCCTTTTCACGGGCCTAAAGTACAATCCCAATTCTGTAGAACAATTATCCAAATAGACCCCGCTGATAGGGCGGCATCCGAGCCATTTATCTCGGCAATCAACGGCTCTTATTTTGACAATGAATAATGGCTCTGCAAAGTGTCGAAATGAAATCAGAACCGTTGAAAACAAATCTAAACACTTGAATGCTGCTTTACAGGGAGCGCCTTGCTGGGTCTCCGTTTCCTACAAGTAGAGTTCATAAAATTTTGTCCCAGTGGAAACCCTATGGTTTTTGCCAGCGCCATTCGTGGGTTGGACCATGCATTTGTTTTGGTAATTTGAACAGTTTATCTTGTAGGGTTCACAGATTAATATATCCACACAAAAAATCAGCTTAATCAAACATCGATAGAAATATCAAAAATTGAATTTTATTTTATGAAATGGACGGTCTGATTTTGTCAATAATTTGTTAAATTAAATATCCATGATTGTCTAATTCATAAATCAAAACAAAATTTAATTTTTGATATACCTACCGAAATTCAATCAAGTTGATTTTTTGCGTGCATATATATCTTTGCATACCATACAAGATAAATGGATCAAATTACCACAACAAATGCACGGTAGGACTTACAATGAGTGGCAAAAACCATGGGGGTTCCACTCCATCCGAAAAGAATTTAAACTCATGCTAGCGATTGACCATTTTCAGTGCTATCTTTCTATGGTTCAATTCTGTAATAATGTTTTTTATTTTTGGGAGGAAAATCTGTAACACCACCACAAAACCCCCAAGACGCGCGTTCGCGCGTGGCCCGCTCTAATGGGCAATGACAATTGACTCGCGTTTTAGATATCGGTTGGCATTTGCTCTTTACATCTGTTGCGGCATACTATTTGTATATAAATGATACCCACTGTATGGTACTTAACCTATTTAGAGTTGCCACTTGATTTTCGGAACCAAAAAACTGGACAGAGATTCTATTTGGATTCGATAGCCACGGTACAGAAAGAGAAGAGGTTAGGCACCCTTTTCCGCTCAATCATGAAGGTTGCCTTTACTTAGACATAGGGCTTTTTCATTATTTAATTTGATTTGCAAATAACTGGTTTGTTAGCCATTAGACAGGTATAGGTAATGACAACAAAGTAAAAATACACGGGGTATGGATGCGGAAATATGCTAAAATAGTTAATAACATACAGAAAATAAAACAGCTCTACTATATGCAAATCGAGCAGTTGGCCAGACAATCGATATGTGGATCAGCTGATCTCACAGGGTTGCATTTTCCGGGCTACATAATGAAGTGCCAGACACCGCTGTTCCTCCTTATACCTGAAACTACGAAAACTTGCTACGATGAAAAATAAAAATGACGACTGAAATAGATTAGCCTAGTGGCCTTGTTGGCATCCCACATTGAACCCTCGGTAATTTCATTCGATTATTAAGGCTCGGATCTCAAAGTTTTTGTGTGGTTGTGGATATGAAACCTTAAGAACTAAAGTGATTATGATGGAGTTTTATACTTAGGTAGCTTTCGGGTTATAAGGTTAGAGGGCTTCTAGAGATGAGGACGATGGATATGTGGGAGAAGTAATTAAAGAGTAGGGGGAGATTGTATATGGGATTTCGGGATTGAATGTCATGCTTAAACCCTAAACCAAAGGGATCTCTTCAAAGGGCTTAAGGGATAATCTAATTAAGTAAATCTGGTAAAAATCCGAAGATAATTAGCTCAATCGTCATTCTTAAGAGTCCTCATCGTGTACACCAAGTTGGGATAACAACATCAGAGAGTTCATGTTCGTCTGAACTCTAGCAGAAGATTCCAGGATTTCCGTCAAATCGATGTGAGGTTGGATCTATCAGGCGCCAGATGCAAGTGGCAGTTTGGATCTATCAGGCGCCAGATGCATGTGGTGTCCATGACTTGGTGCAAAGTTCAGACAAATGTTAAAGCTTAAGGGTTTGGTCGAGTGTGAGTTCGGGTTAAGGTTTAAAAGGTTCATTTAGTCCATAAGGTCCATATCCTCAGACAATAGCTTATGAGATCATGCATCATCATCGGGTGTCGCCCAAGGCAAGGGCTTAAAGCATTTGCCATGTCAAATTTGGGCATCTACAAAATCTCTAGACCTGTTAGGGTTTCCATCAAAGTGGAGAGTTGTATGTCAAGTATATTGTCGACCTGTTAGGGTTCCCATCACCGTGCTTATATAGGCACTCTTGACTTGGGCTCCAAGTTCAGGTGTGGATAGTATGCGCAACTCGGCTGATTCGTCATTGGCCAAGTTTGTTATCATTGCATGCACATGCAATAAGTCTCTGAATGACACGTATCCTAACCGCTCAGCCGACGCCATTATGACGTAAGAGGGTGTAGTTATGTGCACATGGCTTGCAACACAAGCTGAACACACACGGTAATCGTCTCAGATGACGTCACCATGACATGTGGATGAACTGCCTTCCACATTCCTCGCAAGTCATTTCGGGTTTACTTGACTCGGATAACCTGGCCAGATCCACATTGTCTCGGCTGAGACGCCAGTTCATCTTCCTTTCAAGCCAATTCATACCACCTCAGCATGGTCATATTGGGCTGTTGTCTGTCTGGCCCATTTGTTAAGAAACGAGCCCAACTTTTTGACGATTGGGCCTTCTGACTAAACCGGCCTTGACCCTTACGTACTTTATATTTTGGCCCACTACACCAAGAAACCTAACCAAATCGAAAAATCAAATTAGACTAAAACCGACGTCATTTGATCCGGTTTTCAGTTTTGAAATTCTAAACTGAATAATCCAGTTTAGTTGTAACATTAATAATAAAAAAAACCGTACTGATTTCACCTCTATCGCAAGAAGAATTGAAAAAGTCTAAGCAAATCAATTCAAATACACATGAAACCGAACTGATTTAACCTCTACCTCTATCGCAAGAAAAATTGAAAAAGTCTATACAAATTAATTCAAATTAAGCAAAAACCGAACTGATTTCACCTCTACCTCTATCGCAACAAGAATTGAAAAAGTCTATACAAATCAAATTCAAATACACACAACAGAACGCCCATCTGGCTTCCCAATTACCAGACTCATCTTTCAAATCCGAAAATATTGCAACTAAAATTAGTTATGATCTCTTTCTCTCTCTCTCTCTTAAATCTTGCATGTCTCCACCCCCACCCATTTCTCTCCATCTCCCATTCCATTTTCAAACCTCTCAGTTTTCTTCGCATTGAGAAAACAAAGCTTCATCTCGAATCCCTCCGCCGGAAACTCAGCCGAGATATCTCCCACACACCCATAAAAACAACAATGATCAACAATTCAAGGCCCAAAAACACCACCCACGCTTGCGCAGCTTGTAAATACCAACGCAAGAAGTGCGCACCCGACTGCGTTCTCGCCCCTTATTTCCCTCACCATCGCCAGCGCCAGTTCCTCAACGCCCATAAATTATTCGGCGTAAAAAAAATCACCAAGACCATCGAAAACCTCGACGACCCTTCTAAAAAAGACCAAGCCATGCGCACCATCGTTTACCAGTCTGACGTTCGGGCCAACGACCCCGTTGGTGGGTGTTACCGGATCATATGCGAGCTTAAGCATCAGATCGAATATAACATGGTTGAGTTAGAACTCGTGCTTCAACAACTAGCCTTGTGTCGTGCACCAGTACCGGTTTCTCATCAAGCATACGCTGAGTTGAGTCCTAATTGTCACGATGTTATCAAGCCTCGCACTGGTGTGGAAATAAATGATCCGATGAGTTATGATCATCCTCAACTTCGACAACGGCATGAAGAAGAAGAATATCTTTTGCATGAGCCGTCATTACAAGATGTTGTGTCATGGGGCGTGCAAGATGCCGCGGTATCTTCTTCGTTGCATGACAAGCAAAGTTTTGTAAACGAATGCCACAATTTCAAGCCAAACGGTCTTGATGATGGTGGCGAGAGATTCGAGATCCAGTTCGATTATGAACATGGAGAAGAAAGAATTGAAGGAGAAAGGTTTGCACCACTACCCCTTAGGCCCCGTTTCTCTTAGCAATTTTTTTAGCTTTTTCTCGAAATGTCACAAAAGTCTCTCTTCACAAAAAAAGCTCAAAAAACCACAGTAAAATAAAAAACCTTACTTTTGTTTATAGTTAAAGAATATAAATTCGATCAAAATGTTTTGGAGACTCCATTTACGTCTCAAAATTACACAAAAAATCAGTTCACATATTCAGAAAATTGGGCACAGTGACTTTTTCAATTACTCAAAAAACAGAAAACAGAGTTGTACACCTGAATATCAACTCAATCAGGTTGTCCCAATTGGTTAAGGCCTATAACTCATGTTTGAGAATCCTTACTTTCGTCGACTCAATTAGCCTTGAGGCTATTCAGTAACGAATGCAGAACCCTCGTGGGAAATGAAAAAGTTAACAGGAAAAAACACGTGATACTCTAATTGTATGATCAAGATCAAAGTCTAGGCAGTAGGAACCAAAAGAAATGCCTGACTTAATATGAAATGAAATGAGATATCCATATGTTTAGCTCAGTCAGAACCGAAATTTCCGATCTCATTGCTAATTGAATCTACTTTTGTTCTTGTAATTGCAGCGACGAGGCCATTTCAAAGGACAACAAGGTGATAGTAAAAGATGAGATTGCCGCTTTTATAGAAAGTGCAAGCTTAGGAAATTAACCTTCTACAACAATTTATAGCGATCAAAGCCCAACAGCATCGCACTTCTTTGCCTTTAGATTTTCCCGAAGAAAATGGACAATAGAACCCACAACTGATCTATCACTCCTTTTGTTGGGTATGTCTAGCATAAACATTGTGCAGGGACTCGCGGTTTTTAATGGGTGTGTGTAGTCCGAAATACCTTGAGAGTCCAACACGTGTCGATAGATTAAACGAAATCGACACTTCGTAGATTTGTAAATAAATTGGAAACTTGGGGAATTTTAGGATGTGAATAACAGACCTGAAGAATAGAGATGTTGGGGAGATAGGAAAATGTTGAGGCCCGGTACCTTTGTGATCTTTGAGAGGGGAAAATGTGAATTGCAGGGCTCGTGTATGGGTGTTGATGTATGTGAAGAATATTTTGCATGGTCAGGTTGGTGCAGAATCACGTAAAATCTCTGTGGTAATTTTCCTCTCATAGTTGTTATGTACGTGGATGTGCTTCCGTTCGCCTTCAATCGTGAAAAAAATCCAAGCATTTCTCTCGATAACCATTTATGCAAGTTGTATGCAGAGGCTTCACAAACAGTACATGAAAACAGGAAAGTTGCAGAATGTAGGTAGGAAAAGTTCAAGAGGTTTGATAGGATACCTGACCTGAAAGATTTCCATGAAACTGTACGTGAAAACAGGATCAACGGCAGTTTCATGAAACTGTTTTCATGTACAGTTTCATGGAAAATTTTCATGTATCGTAACAATTTCAGAAGTTCAAACCTGCTAAAATGTACTAGCATTTGGCTTTTGAAACTCCTTTCATATCAATAATTATTGTTCATACATCTCCCAGCAGTTATTTAAGAGAAATATCGCCAAAAGGGGAAAAGGGGGAGCACTTATCAAGTGCCGCCCCTAGCCACCACCTCTGGCACCCCACACCTCCGGCCACAGCTTCCGCCGCTAACTAGTACTAATGTTCACAGGTCACAAACTAAAAGGTAACCATTACCATTTTTTTCCCAAACCGCGTAGTCGAGACCATCGTGAGCCAGCTGAAAATTTGGTGGAATTAAATTTTCAACACCTCCTCCACTTGGCCCAATCTTCACAATGATTTTTTCATCTATCATTGCTACATAGCGACCAGAATCAGCAGCCAGAATCTTCACTTTGCTCGTTGCAGAGATCCCCTTGTTCCTCCTCAATGTTGAAAAATAAATCAGTTCTTCTTTTAGCCCCCACGAGAACAAATGATCGTAAAACTGCAAAACAGAGCAACCAAATCTCAGAATAACGAAAAAGCATATTCACCATAAAATCATGAATCGAAATTCCCTTCTTTTGAGCTCTCAATTTGAGCCATAATTTCTAGGTTACGGGAGAAACACTGTGGCGTAACCAAGAATAACGAGCAGTGAGGGCACAATGAAATCACAAACTCAAGAAATTTTTTTGGTATTAGATGAGATGGCAATACAAACTTTTTTCTTATTGAAAACACCAGTAAAAAGCAACATATTCATCAACCGATACTAGAATTCAAAACCTTTCCATCAAAAATAATAACAAAACTACCATAGTCATGAGCAAAGGGGGCTTTTGGGCCCATCCAAAGGATGGGTGAGGGTTTCGGGCCTATGTTCTACTAACTTCCCACTTCGGCAAGTTTGGGTCTGTGTATGTATTTAAAAGGGTCTTTTTTCCCTCACTAGTCAGCAATTGCCTAGTTGAGTGAGTTAAGTAGAATCACCCTCCTGCTAAAAAAAATGAATGAAAGTTATCTAAGCACATCTTTACAATAGACAAGGGCGAGTTTCAAAAACATCCCAAACTACTAGAATTCATGAGAGCAAGGAGCTAAATCCACAGCTGGGAAACGTACATATATGTGTTTAGGTATTGTATATACAAAAGCGATAAAACTATTTACGGATGTGGCGCAAACACATACGTTGCAATAATCTGAACTGTTCATCTTATAGGGCCCGCAAAATATTATATCCATGCAAAAAAATCAACTTGATCAGACATCGATAATAGATATGTCAAAAGTTGAATATTGGTTTAAAAAATAGACGGTCTAGATTCCGTCAATAGTATGTTCTCTACACCAAAAATCAATTTTTGACATACCTATCGATATCTGATCAAGCTAATCTTTTGTATAGATACATTATTTCACGGACCCTAAAAGATGAACGGTTCAGATTATTGCAATGATCGCACGCTAGGAGCGCCACATCGGTAAACATGTTTATCTCATACAAAAATTTGGACAGGTATCAATAAACATGTGTTAAATGATGATCACATGGTTCAATGGATAAGATGCTTTTTTTTATTTTATAATGCAGCAATGCGTATATAAGATGAAGTCAGTGAAGTACTATGGATGGAGTTCCAGGAAGAGTGAGGATGTAAACATATCCTTGCATGACTTTCAGTTCTGAATGGCCAAAGCTTCTGTGATTCCGTGTTATGCTTATCGATGAATGTCACGGCATTCTGAGGCAAAACTCCAATCATTCCCGATGGCTTTACATTTAGAATAACCCGGACTAAATTAAGTTGCCGAACTGACGGCTGTGATTGGAGACTACAACCTTGTAGTGCTGTGTGGATTCAGTCATGACCCTTGGATAATTAGTGGCATTCCACCCATTTGGAACAGGTGCTTATGTTCCTACACAAAGCAATCCCGTTTCTGGCAATTCTGCAAATCACGCATCCAATATACTTCTCATTTTCTTTTTGAAGGGAGTTCAACCACAAGTTTGTGACTTAGTGTTCGCTTGTTGAGTAGATTGGAGTGTTTCTTCCGCACATGGATAATCGTTATATTCAGGAAATATTCGTCTGAGTAACCCGTGAGCACCAGTGTGAAGGACGAATTTGCTTTAAGGAGATAATAACCAATACTAGCCCAGTACGTTTCCTAATCATTTTTAACAGTTCGTGTTTGTTTTGTTTATTTGCAATCTGAAGATTTCAGAATTTTATGAACCTCGGTTCCAACAAGTTGTTGCGTCCGTGGATGCGCTTCCGTTCGCCTTCAATGTACTGCGAAAATATCCCAACGGTTCTCTCGAATCATGTCCTCAAGTTGTATGCAAACTTGCAAAGGTTTCACGAACAGCACATGAAAACATAAAAGTTGCAGAATGTAGGTATGAGAATTTCAAACCTGCTAAAATGCAGTATTTCATATCCTTAATTATTGTTCATACATCTCCCAGCAGTTATTTAAGAGGAACATCGCCCAAAGGGGTAAATGGGGAGCACTTATTAATGTGCCATGTTAAATACTAACCTTAGCCATACTTAATTTTCATGCATTTTTTTCCCAAACTGCGTAGTCTTCACCCGAGTGAGCCAGCTTATAATCTGCTGGAATTAAATTTCCAAGACCTCCATTTGGCCCAATCTTCACAATGATTTTTTCATCTATCATTGCTACATAGAGACCAGAATCAGCAGCCATAATCTTCACTTTGCTCGTTGCAGAGATTCCCTTGTTCCTCCTCAATGTTGAAAAATAAATCAGTTCATCTTTCAGCCCCCAATCGAAGAAATGATCGTAAAACTGCATAACAAAGTAACTAAATCTCAGAATAACGGATAAGAATATCTAACATAAAATCGAGAATCGAAATTCTAGTTTACGGGGGGGTGGAAACTAGGATGATGAAGTCAGGGAATTACTATGGATGGATTTCCAGGATGAGTGAGGATGTAAACATATCCTCGCATGACTTTGCCACTTGGGAATGGCCAAATCTTCTGTGATTCCGTGTCATGATTATCAATGAATGTCACGGCATTCTGAGGCAAAACTCCAATCATTCCCGATGGGTTTCCATTCGAATCCTTCAATTTGGACCACAGCCCAGCTTGAAAAACAGCATGGAGAACCCCTTTTGTTGTGATATCAAACGCGGTGACAACCCCACCCGCTCCTTGAACCCATTGAACCAATTGATTACGATGCTCGTCCGTGTTAGGTGTCTTTCCGTCTGGACTGTACGTAAAATCCCTCCAATACTCTCCAACGGCAAAACCGGGTGAAGTGTTCGCCATGTAGATTTTGGTGATACTTGGCGAATACCCGGTGGCCATATCAAAACGCCATCCGTCGAATCCAATTTCAGTCTTGAGCCAGTTCATCCATTCGGATAAATCCTTTTGCACGGTTGGATTGAGGTGGTCGACATCGGGAGCAAGTGGAAAGTCCACTCCCGTGTCTGGATTCCCCGTGGCATCGGAGCAATTGGCGTCGCCTTTGCAAATGAATGATGGCCCCCAATCCAGGCGGCCATCGGCAGTACCTCCCTCAAAGTTGCACGATCTACCATTCTCCACAGGACCTCTGTGGTTTATTACTATGTCAGCGATACATTTGATCCCCTTGTCGTTCAAAGCCTTAATCAATGTCTTTAATTGTTCCTTATTTCCATATCTTGATGCATCGAGATCATACAACCTTCCCGGTATATACCCTGAAAGGAAAGACGGATAAGTTAAACACAGGTCACATTTATCGTATCTGTCTCGTTTTTTTTATCATCATCATCTTCCAACATATTGTTTTTAAATAGATAACCCGACATATAGAAACATCATATCAAAATTGCAGAATTTTCCGATCCCAGTAGCTATTTTTAAATACATAACAATCAGACTCGAATCTTGCTGTACATTTTATAAAAACAGATTTTTGGCCAACTTCTTCAAACTGAAATCAATTTTTCCACGAAAATAAATCAAGTGGAGCATAATTTCGAGTTTCCTAGGCTGAGATATAGCCGTTTCCGTGAAGTGCGGCAGTTCTGATTGCATCCGGTTTCATCTAACAACAGATTGTTAAATATTTTTGGTAATTTATGTCCTTTGATTTTAATTCTGAAATTTTAACGCAAAATCTATGACATATAGGGACGTCGTCTGTAAAAATTACATAAAATAACAAGCTCGGGAACCATGTTGATTAGAATAATTCTCAAAAGACTTGGTAATTTTTGTCTATTTAGAGTTGTGAATCTCTTAACCGTCTTTATCACGAATTTCTAGAAAACGTAACCACAAACTTTTCTTTTCATGTTATTAAATGAGAGACGTTTCTAACTTTTGATTAGATTCACAACTAAAGCAACAACACACGGATTTCACTTTAGAGCAAGGCATGCATAATTGAAATAGCAACATTACGCAAACAACTTTAAACACAACTGTGTCGGGAATCGTGCAATGCACATGGGTCCACGTGCATCAAACGGTTCCGGGCATATTTAAAGGGATGATCAGTTACCTTGTGGATGCTGCGCAAGAGAATGAGAGGGTGGAGGTAGCCAAACATGGGTAATCCCAGCACTAGCCAAGTCTGGAACTTTGGTGATGAGCCAGTTGTACCATCCTCCTTCCTTACTGCTTGATGCCCAATTAAACCCCTAGTAATCACAATACAGAAATGACTTAATTTCAACATATATACATATCATATGGCCAGTACATAACTACATAAACGCGCACGCACAAACACACAGAGATGAACATTGTAATGGTGATTGGGGCACCTGAAATAACACGGCAGGAGTTGTGAGTGTGGGGAAGAAAAAGAGGTAGAGACGGAGAAGAGAGAGAAAAGAAACAGTTGCCATTATTCTCTTCTTGGTGTAGTTTTCTGGGTATGAAAATACATGTACATAGGTTGGTACAAATCCACATATATATATAGATACATGTGGTAAAAGAATGCAATCAAAAGCTTTCAAGTCTTAAGAGAATTGAAGTCAACAAAAGACGGAGACTTCACTTTTCTAAGAAGCAGTACACACGATTCAATGTACGCTTTGCAAATGCTTGGTTGTCAAAAAAAAAAAGGGCACTCACTGGAATTTTCTCGTGGCGTGTACAGTGGGTAGGGCTGCAAACGTGCTGAGCTTTAAATTGTTCAGATTCGTTCATTAAGTTTTTAAGCGAACTCGAGCCGAGCTCGAACTCTACGAAAATTTAACGAACCGAGCTTTCCTAGGTTTGAGTCGAACTCGAACTTGTTCACAAACCTTAAAAAAAGCAAAAATGTTAGATATTTATGCTCTTATACAAGTCTAGAACTAGTGATAAAATTTTCATTTTGTACTTAAATAAGTTCATAGATATAAAAATTATAAGAACATATTAAAATTTAAGCGTATAGTACTTTTAAAGGTTTACATGTAAAAGTTATAAAATTTTCATTATGTACATATAATACTTTATACATATTGACGGTTATATGTGAAAATTTATGAGATATATATATATACTCCGGGTTCGCGAGCCTAACTGAGCCGAATATTCTCAGGTTCAAGTTCGGCTCATTTAATAATCGAGCGTAAAATTGAGTTCAGGTTCGGTTCATTTTGTACCCGAAGCGAACTAGAAAGAACTTTTACCAAGTCGAGCCTCGAACAGTTCACGAACCACTCGGTTCATTTGCAGCCCTAATGGTGGCCTATTGATAGGTGCGCAAAATTTTCCCATTGACGGCCCCTAATTTATTTTTGTTACGTCCATTTATCATATTATGATCTTGATGGAGACCCTATACACTATTCCCTAGATCTTATCCCAACTAACTAACATGAGATATTTACCATCTTGCTCAAATGGTTCGCCGAATCTCTCCTGATACTTTCCTATTTGTGGTTTCACCACTTTTTAACACACGCACTCTGTCTCTCATGTGAAAAAGAGGAGCACAGCAATAGTGTACAATTTTCTTTTCATGGTCCCACTATTTTTTAACTCTCTTAGGGCATCCACAGTGGGCTCCCTAAAAATTGCTCCTAAGTTGTATCCTAAAGTGTACACATAAGCATAATTGGGGTTCACTTTTCACTCCTAGAGCTTGTTAAATTTAGAGAGGATGTGTGCACTCAATGGGCTAGCAATAGCATTATCTATTTTGTGAAAAAAATAAAATTAGGAGCAACTTTTTCAAAGATTTCATATTAAAAAAAATTTAAATACTTTGGCCCCACTTAGAGTTAGCTAGAAGGCTACCTAAATTTAATTATTGTGCTAGGAGCCAAGCTTAGGAGCCACCCTTAGGAGTTTGTATGGGGAGTCCATTGAAGCCAATACTTGAGCACATGGCTAGGTAAATATTAGGAGCCTCACTATGGAGCTATTTTGAGAGTCCACTGTGGATACCCTTATCTCTCTTGCAATTTCTGTAAATTAAGGACATTAAGGAGGACAAATTCTTTTAGAGTCTACGGTCCATACGCTACGTATGCATCTCTCTAGCCGTATCTCTTATGGTTTTTTCTCCCATGTGCGCGCAAATCTCGCACATCAGTGTGCCGTGCCGCCGTGCCCCTCTCACTGTGGAATATTGAGGGGCAAGAAATTATTTCTCTCCATACAACAGAAATACGTTTTACATTTGACGTGTCCGTGTTATGCCGTGTTCGTATCTTGCATCCGTGTCTGTGCTTCTTAGCCCTTTAGTTTACATTCATTCATTAACCTGAATGCAACATCCAATTCCTTGATGGACCCTACTTTGTCGTACTTATCGTGAATCTGTGAATGAACACAGGGATGTGAGTTTATTTACAGGTCATTCTTATTCCTATAATCCAAAAATGGTTCCCATCCATTTTCATAATGAATATATTTTGCATGTGTCTATTATGAATGCAAAACGATCCAAGTTTTATACTAGTAGAATTTCTTGTTCAGGGCTTATCAAATCTAGTTCCAGTGGACTTGGTCCACATCGGTGTCTTTGGTCTTGCAAAATGGTTGGTCTCAATTCATCCACGCTTGGTGGTGAGACTTGTGTATCAATCTATTTTTCTGCATTGACTTGACTTGGTTTTCTCCTCCCTCCCTCCCTCCCTCCTGCAGGAGAAGTTTCAAAGTTATTGCTTTGTTCACACCAGATCTACCGATGCATCAAAAATCAATCGACCGTGAAGTGAAAGATTAGAAAATTGTAGGGGCAGTTAGTTATGCGTGCAATGTCACACTGCTTACTTTTTTCCACCACAGATTTGGAATTTTTAATTTGGAATTGGAATTGCAGGTCATTTTAGTCAAATGATTTGATTTAAGATGTCCTTGACCCCCACTCCAATTTCAAAAGGGGAATGAATCATTGAATATTCCAACCAAAACACAAATTCAAAGCACGGAATTCGTAGTGCCAAACATGAAATTAAAAAGGAGGGGAAAGTGGAACTAATAAAAGAAGTCACTTTCAATTACTACTTTAATAACTCCGCCGTGCCCCTCTCACTGTGCACAGAAATAGACACAGTTGTTTTGTCCGTCTCTAGGGCTTCTACTCTCTCTCTCTCTCTCTCTCTCAAATCTCAGTAGTACTACACTAATGACTTATCAAACTAATATTGCCAAGTGAAACTGGGGCCCATTGGAAAAATGGTTCTTCAATTTCTCGATTAGTTAGGCCTGCTATTGCAGCCATGAATTCTACACTTCTAAGAAATCCACGTGTTCGTAGAAGAATGCAACCAGAAGATTCAAGACTTGAAAATTGAAGTCGACAAAGGACAAAGACTCCACTTTTCTAAGAAGCACATCGCAATGATATATTCAGCATCCCTACTGGAAATGTCTGACTGTTAAAAAAGGCCACTCACTCACTTGAATAGGGGGGGGGGGGGGGGGGGGGGGGGGGGGGCAAAATGTACTCATTAGCAGCCTCTAATTTATTCTTGTTGCGTTCATTTATCGTATTATTTGAAGTTTGATACTCGTTTTTATCACTTTAGGGCTTGCGGAGTATTTAACTAATTAACGTAGCTTGAGGAGTTAAAAGTGAAAAGTCAGAGGAGACCTAACTTATGAAACCGGGGAGGTGTTGCACAACGTGCTGTGCGACCGATTCCGATGCCGCGCCAGCATCGCTCCGACGATTGGAGACGTCCACCGCATAGGGCTCGCCGAGTACTACAATTGCTCCAAAAATCAACTCTATCGGATATCATTAAATGTCTCATCCAAACATAAATAACTTGAAAAAAAATGGGTTCAATGGTTTCATCCAGTGTTTCAAGACATGTTTTCCAATTTTTTTCAACTTATATGTGTTCCAATGAGGCACTTAACGATATCCAATCAAGTTAATTTTTGGTACACTTGTAGTACTCGACGAGCTCTATGTGGTGGACGTCTCCGATCGTCATAACGATGCCAGCGCGGTGCCGAAATCGGTCGCACAGCGTGCTGCGTAGCACTCCCAGTTTCGGTGGAGGAAGAAAGAGAGTTGCACTAAATCAAATTCGTAGCTGAGGAAAATTTGCAGCATGAAACCTATATGTTCTTGCACGTGGTTTTATTTTCGCATCCGTATGTGTTTTGACTCCAGAATAATGCTATGGGTACACCACTTGTGCACCTCAAATGCACATCACCCTGATGTGGCAAATGAGGAGAAGCCCAATGTGGGGCTCACCTAAAAAATGGGCTTCTCCTCATTTGCCACATTAAGGTAGTGTGCATTTGGGGTGCACAATATCATTAATTTTCCTTTGACTCCATGGTCGGTTAAATCATTTGACCGGGGTAACCAGTGCAAGCTCAAAAGTTCGGGAGACCTGAAGCGAACTTCTTAAATAGGATCAAGCTATATATTGCATAAATAGTTGATTAAGGTAGACTATTTATTATAAAAAAAAAAAAAAAAAAAAATCATTACAGAAGATTTACCATTACAAAAATTTAAATATACTTATGCAAAAATAAACGATTGTTACAGTACTTTAAGATTTACCTTTTGAACATTAATCTTCTCGTAGTTTTAGCTGTGAAGATACTAATTAAATGTTCAAAATTAGGCTTACTTAACGTATCATTCTCAATAGACAATAAAGCAAATCTATTTGGTCTTTCTTGAGACATTGTTGACCAGAGTCCGGAGACAAGTTTTGATCAATTTTAACTTTGAAAATCTTCTTATGCAATTGTACTGGATATATATATCAGGGTCTTAAATATTTGAGCCTATTTTAATGTATAGCAGGCTTAAACAAAAAATAATTGTAACTATTCTATGTAAGGGGCCCTCTTTTTTATAATTTTCCGGGGGACTAAAGCGGCAGCTTCTTCAGCTTATGCTCTAAGCCGGCCCGGGGTTAACAAGGAAACTTTCTCCGTAATATAATTGTCTTTAGTAAGGTTTTGAGATCATATTAGTACTTTTTGAATTCCTTTCTTCGACACGAACCAATAATTCACAAAAACAAATTGGCGCAAGGTGGATTTTTTCAATAAAAGACAAAATAATCCACAAGGATTACCGCGATCAATTTTGGTGCTTCAAGCATCGCAAGTGTTATTGTTTAAGCCATAACAACTGTCGGAACAATGAATCAATAGCATAACTTCTCAACAATTATCAAAACTTGAAAGCGTTTGTCGACTGAATCAGTAACCCATGTCGTCGAGATTTGGCATGCGATTTGCAAGAGGGTTTTTCTCTCCTTGAAGGTCAACAACAGTAGCTTCCGTAGTTGTCAGTAACAACGTGACACTGCAAACCAACCCCAAGTTTGATTTTAGCGTATTGAAAGATCAAAGAAACGAACAATAAATGTCATGTTAGAATATCGTATGATCTCACCTCACGGCGTCTACTAAGGCTGTTCTGATTACTTTGAGAGGATCAATAATTCCAGCCGTCACCATGTTAACATACTGGCCTGGTTCAAGGTGACAACCAACAAATATGCATAAACTAGGTCAAACTTGGAATGAAAGAACCCATGTCTAGCTTAGGAAGCAAATGTAATAAGATTACGGCTGCTTCAGAGGCTTTCGGTTGGCCAAAGCTCAGTTGAAATTAACAGAACCATGATTAGTAAGTGGTATCTACAGGAACTAACCTTTGGCAGCATCGAAACCCAAACTAAGATCATCTTGCTCCAAAAGCTTTCCAACGACCAGAGAACCATCACCACCGGCGTTTGATACTATAGTAAAAGTAGGTGCCTGCAAACCAATATCCAATGTAGTGATAACATGAAATTGCAAATAATCATTCTGAGAATTTCCGCTGGAAGTTTCAAAGATGAAACCTTTAAAGCATTCTCGATTATTTGGATCCCTCTCTTCTGGTCTTCATTTGCCGTTTGAAGGTTCTTCAAAACTTTGGTGGCATACAAGAGAGCAACCCCACCGCCTATCAATAACAGCCGTGTTGTGATCATAGTAATGAAGAATGAAATGTATTCTTTGACTTTCGAAACTGTATATAAAAACTTGCCTGGAACAATTCCCTCTTCCACTGCTGCTCTTGTGGCATTTAAAGCATCTGTAACTCTATCTTTCCTTTCTCCAACATCTGCCTCGCTGGATCCCCCAACCTGAAAGAAGATGAAGACTTGCAATGTAGGTAGTAAAAGATATGCGATTACCGTCTTCAAGCTAAGAATATTTACCTTGAAAACAGCAACACCGCCAGATAGTTTCGACAACCGCTCCTGTGCTTTCTCTTTGTCAAACATAGCAGTGCTCTTCTCAATGGCGGCCCTTAACTGTTGAAAATTTAAAATTTTGTCACATTTACATTCTTCCGTGTACTTTCATCAGAAAAAGGAAATAAACCAAATTTCTTCAGAGTCTCAAGTCCTAATCAGGTAATGACATCTCATGTCTCGATTTTATTCAGAGCAGGGCGCTCATGAATTATTGAAACCACTTATTAACTGCAAAGCATTGACAGAGATCTCAGAACATAACGTGCAAATTCTAGAAATCTCATGAAGCAATCCACAGAATAAATGTCACTATTCAACGCTCTAATTAAATGTCAAAAAAAGACACCTCCCATTACGTAGAAGTTCAAATACCACACAACCTGTTAATACCCCCATATGCAATACAAGTACTATATAAAGGCACTTTCACTTCCAATAGACAACTCCAATGCTGGTGTTAATTAGTTTTCAACCTTAATCCCTGGGACCACAAATAACACCTGTGCAAATCTCCAATAATAGGACTGGAAAACAATTCCCAGAGAAATGAAAACAAAACTGGGAAACTCAAAACCAAAGACCTCTATAAATCAGCATATCGCCTCAAGACTCAGATACCTGCTCACATCTTTCTTCAATTGTCTTCTTTTCCCCTGCCCCATGTAGAATTATAGTGTCATCAAGAGAAACAGTGACCTGCTCCAAGCGTATCAATTCTTTCAGTGCTCAGAAAACAATGCATGTAAGTGCATATAAATCCTGATCACACTAACCTTTTTAGCACTACCAAGCATATCAACTTGAACTTTGTCAAGATTTAAGCCGCGTTCTTCAGTAATAACCTGAAAAATAAATAATGAGTCCCATGTTCTAAGCATGTAAATTAATAAAACTGGGCTTTTAAGAAACTTCAGCTACCTCTCCCCCAGTGAGAACAGCAAGGTCATCTAAATTAGCTCTTCTGTTTTCACCAAAACCAGGAGCTTTAATGGCACAAACCTAAGGAAATTGGTCCGCAAGTAAATAGCTCATGAATAAAACGATGGCTGTTGAGAACAAATATTTATCAACAGTAAACTTTTTGATAGTATGCAAGAATGTTGGCTTTCAAATCAAAACCAACCCATTACCTTAAGCCCAGCTCGATGCTTGTTTATAATAAGCATAGCCAGTGCATCACTCTCCACATCCTCAGCAACAATAAGCAGGGGTCGGTGTTTCTGTTGATCAAGGAAACAGAGACTGGAATTAGTAAGTTCCTCCATAACCACAAGACTTGGCCCCCACCTCACGTGGAGGACCCTTCCAGAAAAGGTTGAATACCTCTACAGCCAGCTCCAATATTCTGACAAGGGAGTTCATGTCTGAAATTTTCTTGTCATGGATAAGGATAAGAGGATTTTCCAGTTCCTGTCTACATGGAAATTGGAATTGATATTGTGAAAACGGAACTGCTAGGGCCACATAAAAAAAGATTCAATTAAATGGAAACTGGTTGTGCACGAAATGACTGTGACCAATTACGTGTGTGACCGCAAAAAGGGGCTAGAACATCTGCAAACAGCTGCTAAAACTTTCTACAAGGATTGATCAGCAAATGCTTCAAATTTTTACGACCTTGTTTTAGTAGAGAATGGCGTATTCCACTACGGGCAAAATAATCATATAAAACATCATTTAGAAGATCATTAAATAGCTGCACATACACATTTCTGGGTCTTCTGATCAGTAACAAAATAAGGAGATATGTAACCCCTGCCTAGCTTCATCCCCTCCACAACATCCAATTCATCATCTAAAGTAATTCCATCCTGCGTAATTTTGCAAGTCAGGATGCAGGCAAACTTAAATAACACTGGTTGGTTGACCATTAAATAGTAGAAGATTTGATTTTATTGTCTCACAGCAATAGTGATGATTCCGTCTTTCCCAACTTTCTCCATTGCTCTTGCTATCAGTTCCCCAATTTCACGTTCACCATTAGCAGAAATAGTGGCCACCTAACTTGGATGACAGGTCAGAGTAGAACAAGAACATCAGTGCACAAGAGCAGCAGAAAACTTGTTATCAACAATCCGCAGACCACAAGCACTGATGAGCAAAAAAACTAAAGACAACACAAGCAGCAGTTAGTTACGAGTCACCAAGTGACCTACCAATTGTTCCAGAATCTCCAAAATGTTTTCACCTGGAGTAGGAATAGTTACCGAAAACAGAAAGGCCAGACAAAAGCCTCTAGCCAACCTAAACTCGAGAAAGTGATTGGTAGCAAAAAGTAAAACACACACTTCACGGCACCTTGGATCACCAACAAATTTTGTTCCTATAAAATATCAACCTTGTTCTGCTCCAAAGATGAGAGCGTAAGACAACGTATTTATTCAGTTGACTTATACTTATCAAATGCAGATAGAATCCAGCTTTTCCATTCGTAAATTTCTTACTTGCACTATTTCTTCTGGTGTGCTTATCATCAGAGCTTTGTTCTTCAAGTCAGCTATAACAGCATCAACTGCCATATTAATACCCGTACGTAAATCCATCACATTTACACCAGCTGCCACCGACTTGCAACCTTCCATGAATATTGCCTGTGTCAGGACTGTGGCACAAGTAGTACCTGCAGCCGTGTAAAATACATTACCTAAGATGAGGAGTTCTCATTAAACACACCCGAGCTAAGTAAGTAGTTAATGACCACACTGTAACGGCCATTCACCACAAATCAATGCCCAATCAAACGGCATTGATGAGATAATACCAGCAATATCCTCCAGCAAGGCTTAGTACTGGAAAATAAAGAGGCATTCCTTTGGTGCCTTTCACATTCAAGTATACATTACAATATATATATACATATATATATGTATATATATATATATATACATATATGTATATATATATATATATATATATACATATATGTATATATATATATACATATATGTATATATATATATATATACATATATGTATATATATATATATACATATATATATATATATATAAAATGGACAAATAAATCAAAACTCGAAAGTAATGGGTAAATGTGCCATCTTTCTTAATATCGTTAAGAAAGTCGAAATGTATATCCTTGCCTCCTTGGTATCTGGAAACCAAGGAAATCTACAAACTTAGGATTGTCTCACAAGGCAATCATCATCCACTCCTTATTAATATTAAATGGGCCTGATCAAACTTGAGTCAGTTGACGCATGCAATACCTATGTAAGCAGCAGCACTTAAGGAAGTCTATTAGGGCCACCAGCCACCAACAAGGTATCTAGGGTCATACAGCTCGACCAATAGAACACAAGTTTTCCCCAGTTTTCTTATCTCTCTAAGGCAGTCTTGCCCTGGTTCTTCTCAGAGATGGACTATTTTTCCTGAAGGATGCATCATACCCCAAACGCATCCATACATGAGAAGCATGTCTAAGCGTTTCACAATCTACAATTTATCTCCATTAAGTTGACATTTCCCTATTAGTGATGTTTTAATCCAAACACAAGTTGCCATTTAGTCCTCATACCAACTTAGGCACCTGGTGAGGGAAATAAGTATGAGCAATTAGCTAGTCTACATGGCCTGACGGCCCTGACCCCTTATGAATAACAGGTCCCCATGTGATTCTCCAGGTAACACATTGTGCATCATCAAACCTTAACAGCATCTCTATCTCATATTATTCTAGACTTAACCCAACTAGGTCACTATTGGATCCATGAGCTCCACCTAATAAAATAACAAACAAGAGGGGAAACGACAAGAAATAAAAGAAAAGACGATGAAGAAGATGAAGCAAATGATTATTAAGCATTTTTGCAAATGCAAGCCAAAACACTAATTTGCCTCGAGATATATGGATCAGAGAACATTAGCAGCAACCACTTTGGAAACATTAATTGAAAACGAGGTAAAAGGTGACTACTTTTTCTATTAGACTATGGACTGTTTCTTTTTCCTAATTTATTACACTTCAAAAAAAAAAATCAGTTACAATAGTAAATAGTCCTATTATTATGATATATTTCTATTTCTAAAATCAAGAAACAATTTCTAATAAAGTACCCTTTTGATGTTTGTATTTTTGCATGCAGATTGAATATTCTCATGACAGTAAAGAAGTAATACGAGAACTTACCATCTCCAGCTGCAGAATTAGTTGCACTAGCAACCTGCTTTACAAGGTTGGCACCAATATTTTTAGCCTTTTCCTCAAATTCTATGCTTTTGGCCACAGTAACACCATCCTTTGTGACCTTAGGATCTCCGTGTTTTTTCTCGATAATTACATTACGACCCTGTGTGGAAAGCAACAAGGTGTTTCAGTTAGTTTTGGAATTTGAGGCTTTTGTGTTTTATGAGATCACTTAACTCCATTTGAGTAATAATTTCAAACCTCCAATAACCGGTAACTTGAAAACTAACTGTTTAGCATTTTTTTTTTTTTTTTGCAAGCACAGCCCACATCAGCAGAATTAATTTACATATCAAACAAACAAAACAGTCCACTGGTGCAAATGGGATCAATCAAAACCACATCTCAACTAGAAGAATGCGAGATTGAAACATTTCAATGTTGCAGATTATGGTCAGGCTTACTTCTCGATAAATGAAGACATTGATGCTCAACCATCATATAAAGTGTTTTGGCGGGGGAAAAAAAAAGCTTCCCAGCCATTTGGGCGTGTCCCAATTACCATCCATTTCACATTTCGGTGAAGGACAGGGATTAAGCGTTTTGGGGCCAAGCTAAACTGGTGTTAAGTGTAACTGTAATTACCAACAAAGCAAAGGAGTTTATAGTCTAATTACCTTTGGCCCCATGGTGACCTTAACAGCCTCTGCAAGCTCATTAACACCCTGTAGCATAGCCGCTCGAGCCCCGGTACCAAAACTGATATCCTTAGCCACATAATTCCTGTCTTGTAAAATCCTACTTTGTACCTTCCCCAAAAAAAAAAAATTCACCATACCGGAAACGTCAACAAAATCAAATCTTTAAACAGAAACGTAGTACAAATTCAATCAAGTTCATATCTAATCTAATTCGATTGAAATGCCGCTTAGTTGGAAAGAAAGTAGCAAGTAATCGAGATTGGGAAGAAGCCTCACTAGTTTTCTGGAAGCAGAGGACCTGTGTAGATGTGGCAAATGATTCAGTCGTTAATAGAACATGTGAGCCTATGCATCCATACTTACTGTATGAAAATGGAAATACAAATGAAATGTGTGCTGGTGTTGAGGAGATACCTGATGGATGAAGCTAGGGCAGAACCAAATCGATACATTGTAGCAATATCCAGAAGCTGGGAGAGAGTGATGGCAAGATGGGGATTCTCAGTTGGCTGGATCGAGGAGAGAGAGAGAGAGAGAGAGACGCTATGCTGTAATGGGGTTTAGGAATGTTTAGGGTTTAAGGCTTAAACCTTCGGATATGCGGTAACTAATTAGTCAGCGTTTTAAACGATAAAAGGTCAGCCCCCCGATATCCTAAACTTTTTTTTTTGTCTTTTTTTTTTTTTTTATGTTTATTCGTTTTGTCTAAGTTTTATACTAGAGTTTTATTATCTGTCTGGGCGAGAAAAGTCTAAAATTTAAAAATTATGGCCAAAGTCAAGATTAAATCACTAAGGAGTAAGGACGAAAAAATACCAAATAACTGTTCTTTTTTCTCCTAAAATGTCGTCTTATGTAAACTTTTTTCAATTTCGGTCCACATTTTTGTACTTTTCTAATTCATCTCGTCGAAAGAAATAATTAATCCTAAAAAAAAGACGAGAATCTAAACAAAAAATAGAAAATACTGAAAAAAAAAAAGTCATTAGACAAAAAGTTTAGAATAGTAGAACCTTAGATGTTAACCGTAATCTATTTTTATTGCATGAGTTTGCCCTTATACAGCTCAGGGACTAGTGGTTAGTTTGGTTCTGTTCGTTTGTCAAGGAGCAAATTAATAACTCAAATCATAAATCATGTAGATAAGGTCGGCTTTATATGTCAGGATTCTATTTGTTTATGAAAATTTGTTTAATACTGGAATCGAACTCGAGTTTTTAAAAATTAACCAACCTTGAACATTTGGGATCAATTTAGTTAAGCTTCAACACCTCAACCTCAGCTTGTTTTGACTCGTTTGCACTCCCGGACTAATCAGTCAAGCCAAGGCGAGCTATGTGACACAGTTGTTTCCTTTTTTTTTTGTCCTTTTTTTTCGAACTGACGACACAGTTCGAAAAAAGAAAACGAATTGTGTGATAAAGTCGGTTGGACTATGTCTAGGAGCAGCAATGGGCTGGCCTGCGACCTGTGTGACAGTTGAAAGAAAAAGAAAGCGAGGTGTGTGATAAAGTGGGTTTGACTATCTCTTGGAGCAGAGCAACGATATTGTAACGCCCCACGTAGACCACTGGCCCAGTACCCTGATTTGATCCACTAGCCACACCACATGACCCAAAATGCTTAAGCCCAAGGTACTAGTAGTAGCCCACATGGTTTGTTATATATCCAAGATAACTCATTTAAACAACTAATGTGGGATTAAACACTATCTAACCCCAAACCTAGAGTATCACAATCTTCCCCCTTAGGGATGCAACGTCCTCGTTGCATCGTCCCATCCCAGCAACCTCCCCTGGTGTCCGTGGTGGCAGAGTACATCTTACCCACCACTTGGACCAGGGCAGGGCTCTGATACCAAGTTGTAACGCCCCAAAAATTGGGTACGTTAATTAATAAATTGCAAAATTTATTTAAATAAAATACCAACTTAATTAAAAGTTCAAGGAATACTTAATGAAATTTTTTTGACGGAAAGCTAAAAGTTAGCTTTCTTATTACAACCCAAAATAAATAGAACTTTAACATTGTTTGGAAAACTTAAACATTTATTTTAAAAATCCAACTGAAAGGAAAGAACAGAGCCATCTAGCTAGAGATCTACTGGTACAACCACAGCTCCGACCCTTCGTAACCTTCTTGCTGCTCCTTTCCCTCAAACTCAACAAGCGGTTCCTCTTCTCCTTCTGTATCTGGCGTTGGGGACGCCAGGGGCCACAAAAGTAGCACCGTGAGTGGTAAAATTACACTCAATAGGACACCAAAACTACCCCTTTACGAAAATATACTCATGCAGCAGTTAATACACATGAAACATTAATTTAATACATAGAACAACATTTCTCAACGTAATAAATTTAGTAAATTTAATACTCCATCATCAACTCAAGGTTTTCACAAATTTCGTTCCCACTTCGAATAAAGTAATTTTCATCAACGGCTTCCGCCCACAGTATACCTCAGGTGCCCGATCACACAACAAAGCCACCTCGGGGTATACTGCGCACATCTCACGATTGATCACCCATTGATCAATCTATATCCGGTATCGATTCCCACCCACAGTATACTTTCGGCGCCCGATCACACAGCAAAGTTACCTAAAAGTATAACTGCGCATGGCTGAAGACCCATACCGGACACACCCCATTCCCCAAATCCGATAAGTGAACACTAATCTTTTCAATCTAATAATTTAACTACAATAATTATTTACACAAATTTAATGGTTTAACAAAACAGCAGTACGCAACACACATGCATCCAATAATAGCATGAGATGAAAAATTTAATGAAGATTTACTATCTCGAGCCATACATGTCAGTTATAAATCCAGCAACTAAAAATAGCAAACGGTTCCCAAAAATCACGAAATTTTACAGTAAGATATTTCATCAAATTTTACACAAGTTCACTGTTTTGATCGAAGTCTAAATCCAGTCCTAAACGAAGCGAAAATAGCGTTTTAAGCTAGACAGTGAATCTGTCCCGAAATAGTTTAGTTCAGCCAACTTCAAAAAATCATAGTTAATTCTACGAATCTCGGATTGAAACGAGTACGTTGTTTAACTTTTCGAGATCTACAATTTCGAAGATTTAAGTTTTCTCTAAATCCAAACAGAAATACCCGAAAATCAGCAGAACAGAACAGCGCACAGGAAAATGGTTTTCGTCTCTTTGGAACCGTTTTAGACTTACAAAACCTTATCGGTTGGAAACAAAACCGCAACATATGATCTCACATCATAATCACATCATCACTATATTTAGATGTATGTAGATACACGAAAACACAAAAAAAAATAGTATATTTAAGTAAAAAGTGAGATTTAATGTCCTACCTTTCCTCCGAAGGTATAGCACGCAACGAACGTGATAGGATTTAATGTTGTTGAATGGTTACGTTCTCGGAATTTAAATCTGTGAAAGAAACGATATTATTTATGAGAGAGAATTATAAAAATTAAACGGTAAAGAAAGAAAAATATTTACCGCACGAAAAGAAACAAACCGAGAACAAGAACCCGAGAGGAAGAGTTGGTCTTGGATGAACAATTGAAATGGGAGAATTGCACTGCCGAGATTTTGGATGTTGATGGAAGAAAAGAATAAGGGAATGGAGGAGTTATAGGAAAGAGGGGAATTAGAATAGGAAAAAGAAGTATCCTATTTGGAAGATTTTGCTAAGGGAGGTTTAAGGAAACAAAATTAGTGGAACTAATAAGTTATTACTTAATATACATATTCTACGGATTTTTTTTTTTCTTCTCTTCTAGTCTAGCAATTAGCACATGAGGAAAACTAATTAGGAAAGATTTGAATTAGAGGAACAAGAAAGGTATTAACCTAACATTTTCTTTTTATTTTGTTTTCCTATTCAAGTGTAGGAAATAAACAAATATGAAAAATTAACCAGGGAAATAATTTCAAATGTAAAAAAAAAATATATATATATATATATAGATAGATAGATAGACACACACACACATATATACATGCCCAATTGGACACATACCATAATATATTAACTAATTGATATAATTGCAAATACAAATTTACTTCCTAAAATCATGGTCATTACAATCTACCCCCCTTAAACAAAATTTCGTCCCCGAAATTATAGGCAGTACCTCGGTTCTCGAATAGGTGAGGATAATTATCTCGCAGCGAGTCCTCACGCTCCCAAGTTGTCTCCTCAATTCCTTGGTGACGCCACAGAACTTTGAAAAGCTTGATCTTTTTCCTTCGCAGTACTTTCTCTTGCTCGTCGATAATCTTGATGGCCTGTTCCTCGAATGTTGTGGCCTCTTCTAAAATTAGATCCTTCCAGTCTAGTATGTGCTCAGGATGCGCGAGGTACTTCCGGAGCATGGATACGTGGAATACGTTATGAACCCTCGCTATCTGCGGTGGTAAGGCTACACGATAAGCAACTTCCCCAACACGCTCAAGAATCTCAAACGGCCCAATAAACCTAGGTGAAAGTTTTCCTTTTTGTCCGAAACGGATAACCCCACGTCGCGGCTGAATCTTCAAAAATACGTGATCTCCGACATTAAAAGTTAACGGTCAGGTCCTTCTATCAACATAACTCTTTTGTCTACTCTGAGCTGTCACTAATCGCTGCTTGATCAATTGCACTTTCTCGGTCGTCTCACGAACAAGGTCTGGGCCCAACAAACTGTTTTCCCCAACATCCATCCAACAAACTAGGGATCGACACGGCCTTCCATACAATGCTTCATACGGAGCCATCCCAATGCTAGCCTGAAAGCTGTTGTTGTAGGCGAACTCTACCAAGGGTAAGTGACGTTCCCAACTCCCCTTGAAATCCATAACGCAAGCCCTGAGCATGTCCTCCAATGTCTGAATCGTCCGTTCTGATTGTCCATCAGTTTGTGGGTGAAAAGCGGTGCTGAAACAGAGATCCGTCCCCAAAGCAGCCTGCAGGCTTTGCCAAAATTGAGAAGTAAAACGAGGATCTCGGTCCGACACGATCGAAACTGGGACCCCGTGTAAATGAACAATCTCATCAATGTAGAGGCGACTGTATGAGTCCATGGTATCTGAGGTTTGAATTGGTAGAAAATGAGCGCTCTTACTTAGACGATCTACTATAACCCAAATGACATCGTTCTTCTTGACTGATCTTGGCAAACCAGTCACAAAATCAATGGTGATGTGCTCCCACTTCCAACCGGGAATAGGCAATGGCTGAAGTGATCCTCCTGGCTTCTGGTGCTCGGCCTTGATTTGTTGACAGGTAAGACAAGTTGACACGAATTTCGCAACATCTGCCTTCATTCCATTCCACCCATACTGTCGCTTCAAGTCTTGATACATTTTGTTTCCTCCTAGATGAACAGCAAAATTTGATTTGTGGAATTCCTTTAGCACCGATTCTCGTAATGTCCCAAAATCTAGTACAAACACTCTATTGAGAAACCTCAAGCTACCGTTCGCATGAATACTCCACTCGACTGGGGCTGTTCCCGAAGCCAAACGATACTTGTGAAAGTCCACCTCCTGATCATACTTCTGCACCTTCAGAATCTCCTGGTGTAATGTTGGTGTAGCTACCACAGCAAACAAGATTCCCCCCTGACTTGACATTGACGGCAGAAGGTTGAACTTGTTGAGAGCCTCCATCATCTTCCATTCACGGACAGCCAAAGCCGCTACCATCTCCCTTGGCTTCCGACTAAGTGCATCGGCCACCACATTTGCCTTACCCGGGTGATAAGACAAAGTGAAGCGATAATCCTCCAAATACTCCAACCATCGCCTCTGTCTCATATTTAAGTCCTTCTGGGTAAACAAGTACTTCAGGCTCTTGTGATCCGTGAAAACCTCAAAGTTTTCCCCATACAAATAATATCGCCACGTCTTCAACACAAATACTACCGCTGCCAACTCCAAATCGTGAGTCGGGTAGTTCTTCTCGTGGGGCTTCAACTGCCTAGAAGCATAAGCAACAACTTTACCATTCTGCATCAACACACCTCCCAAGCCTTCCCTCGAAGCGTCGCAGTACATTGTGTAACCCACATCTCTAGCCGGTATGATCAATATAGGGGAGGTGGTTAACCTTCTCTTCAACTCTTGGAATGAGTTTTCACATGCCTCATCCCACTCAAACTTGACTCCCTTCTGAGTCAGGCAGGTCATCGGTCTCCCTAACTTGGCGAAATCCGGAATGAACCTCCGATAGTACCCAGCTAGTCCTAAGAAGCTCCTAAGCTTAAAGACAGTCTTAGGTTGCTTCCAGCTTGAAACTGCTTCCACCTTGCTAGAATCTACAGCTATCCCTTTCTCGGATATGACATGCCCCAGAAACTTCACTTCGCCTAACCAGAACTCGCACTTGCTAGCCTTCGCATATAGCTGAGTATCCCTCAAAACTTGTAGAACTATCCGTAAGTGCTCCTCATGTTCCTCTTCAGACGATGAGTAAACTAAAATGTCGTCAGTAAACACCACCACAAATCGGTCTAAGTATGGCGTGAATATCTTATTCATCAAACTCATAAAAACGGCAGGAGCATTCGTCAAACCAAACGGCATAACCACGAACTCGTAATGGCCATAGCGAGTCCGAAAGGCAGTCTTCAAAATATCCTCATCTCGAACCCGAAGCTGATGGTAACCAGATCGCAAATCGATCTTCGAAAAACACCGTGATCCGCGCAGACCACTGGCCCAGTACCCTGATTTGATCCACTAGCCACACCACATGACCCAAAATGCTTAAGCCCAAGGTACTAGTAGTAGCCCACATGGTTTGTTATATATCCAAAATAACTCATCTAAACAACCAATGTGAGATTAAACACTATCTAACCCCAAACCTGGGGTATCACAGATATGCCCAGTACTAATTTTGTTTGAGAAGCTCTCCGGTCCACATGATTTCCGAGTGCGATTTTGTTCACCTTTTTTGAAAGAAGGCTAACATTACGTTCCTTTTTATTGGTTGAAATGGTGTAGGTCTTGCCCCTGCAATACGCTATTTGTAACGATGAGATCATTTTTTTTTTATGAAATTCACACTATCTCAACCAATAAGAGGAAGGGTGATGTTAGCTCTCTTTAAAAGAAGGTGAACAAAATTAAATTCCAGTTCCATCATCCAATTAGGAGTAAAATTTTGTTTTCATATGATACGTCAATCACAATTTACAATCTTATCATATCATAAAGCTCGACGGTACTAACAAAGGAATCCACTTAAAATACAAAGATAATAAACTAACGTGCACCCCGGCTAACAAGATAGACAAATTATTCCTATATCAAAATAAGATAACTATTTCTTCTATGAAAACAAAATCAGATATTTTGGAGCAGAACCAACACACAAAGTTCAATCAATGGAACCAGTCAAAGCCCTGGTTACATATCCATGCATAAACAATAGATTCCAACTGACCAAAACTTTGAAAGTCCTAAACGAAACAAATGTAAACAAAAAATGGGAATTACGAAAAAAATCAAAAAGTTCCTTGTCATTCCCTTTAAAAATATTTTAGATTTTTGGCCAAGTCTCCCTTAAAGCAATGAGAAATGAGTACCTATAAAAAAATAATAATAATAATAAAAATATTTTAGCACATGAGTTCAGTAGGTGCTAAAATCATGATTTTGAAATAAAAGAAATGAAGTGGTTCCGTGTATCGTTCTTCGATTTTTTTTGCACGAAATTAAAGTACTCCTAGTGTACTTTAATTCGGTGTGAAAAATTCAAAAAATAATACTCTAAAACACTTATTTTTTTTTATTTTAACACCTACTGAACTCATTTGCTAAAATCATCATAATTTTAGCAACTGAGTTGCTAGCCTAATTCCATTTCTCTGTGGAATTCTACCCACCCCCTGATACAGCCAATTTGCCAGATTGGCTGTCGACAAAGAAGAATTTATTCGTCATTATTAGCTCACCTTGCCAGGTGGGACGTGTTTGTTGCAACTTGCAAGTACAAGAAAATGCTCCACAGATTTTTTCTCTGTGTTTCTTTTCCCTGTCTTAATTATTGACCAATTATTGATCCACGCTATCAGGCAATCGATGATTAGCTGGATTCAATACAACACTGCATTTTAAATTACTCCCTCCACTCCAAAAATATAATCTCTCATTTTATTTTTAACCAGATAAAAAATCGATCATATGTAATATGGATCTTATTTGATAGATCTTGATTAAATCTAAAATACAAAGTTTTTAGAATCACTTAAAATATTATATGTTATAAGATATATTACATTGAAAAGTGGTACGAACTCTCAAAAGAAATTGTATTTTTTTGGGACGGCGGGAGTACTAATTAAGTATGCAATTCTTAAGGGGTTCTGTTTTGTGCGCTAATCGTTATCAGAGTGCATAGCGTGTCGGTAAGCTTAAATGAGGTTTCGTCGTCATGATTTGAATCATGTCATTTTGATTTGTTGAGATCTGTGAATGATCTCACTTGATTTGTGGAGAGTAAAGGAAAACAATTACCGACGGTGGTCGGTGCATGGTTGTCATTATCGAATGTTCCTCACACGAACCCTGCTGCTCATGGTACTTGTTGAAAGCGAGAAAACGAGTTTCCAACGTTTCCCCAAACACACGGAAAATGTTTTCATGGGAAATACTAGTTGTAATCATTAGGAAAATCCCCACCGACGCCTTGACTTTAAGTTAAGTCCCGGTGAATTTGTTCTCCGTGTCATAATTGATCACGGTTCGATTTTTTATGTCATACCGTAAAAAATTAATTTCTCATTAATTCTTTAGTGGCGGAATCGAAAGCTTGCCGTTGACCAGACTGAAAAGAAGATTAGTCGAGGTCATAGTTTTAAATACGGGTATCAGTCACAGTATCGGTGTATCGGAAACCGGCATATCGAACGATACGGCCCGGGAATCAGGTGTAGCGGTTGTGAATTTTTTAACTTTTTAGACGTATCAGCCAATATGTTACGGTACGTATCCATATCAGAGCCTCCAAATCCCGAGGCGAACAAGCAGATATGATATATATCAGCCGATATTCAAAACTATGGTCGACGTACGTGTAAACTTACCTGAACACTCCGGGCCGTCGGAAAAAAAAAAAAAAAAAAACTGGCACCAGCATGAATGATTTATGTTTCAATCGCACTTCATGGCAAGCAACAACTTGGTCCACTCATAAGGTTGATGTGGGTCGTACTCTTCAAATTGGGGACAAAATAATCGCACGCTGTGGTGTTTTAAATTTTGAAAAGTGACATTAGTGGAGCTCGTCCTGCTAGAATTTGACAACGGCCTTTTAGCAATTTCCAAAGTTTTGGCCAATTATTTTGCTACAACTTTAAAAAGTGACAACCGCCTTTTAGCAATTACCAAAGTTTGGCCAATTATTTGGCTACAACTTAAAAAGTGCACTAAAAATGTAAAAGCATTGACCACAGTTTGGCTTTGAGAGAGTAATGATTTCCACTATCCTTGTATGAACTAGCTTACTCATATCTTCGGAGAATTTAATACGAATTAGGTGAAGAGAATCGGGTGAAGGTCAAAGCAAAGATTTAAACAGGTTGATTCTGACTAAGATATTTCAACCAAATCTACGTTGAGCAGGGACAAGAAAAAGGTAGGTTTGGCAGTCTCGTGCTTCCAAAGTAACTAACCGCTATTCAAAAGGGGATATCAAAACCAATCCCTGTATGAACTTGTGGCACTTCCCTGTTGGGATGTGGTTAATAATTTGGAGAGTGTCGAAGCCACTGTCCTAAAACAAGGTGGATTTTCACTAAGAACCAAAGAAATTACCAAAATTTAATTTGGGAGTTGACTATTCTCCATTTTTAATTTCCTTTTTTTTTTTTTTTTTGAATTTCCTTTGAACTGGACTGTTCTCCAATTCTTTATTGACACAGGTCGAACCCTTAAACTGTGGATCTCAAAACATTATTTATTTATCAACTTTCAAAAATATGAACGTTCCATATATCCCAAAAAAAGAGGTCTAATAGGATACAATTTTTCATGAAAGTGTACATGAAAACAGAATTAATGGTTCAGATTCATTCTTTCAAGAATTTCAACCGTTGATCCCGTTTTCATGAATACTTTCATGGAAATCTTTCATGTCCGTATCAGAATATTTCCGTGAACAAAAAATGAAGACACAAATGTACAGAAACCACCTTCATTTACAAACACATCTAAAACTTGAATCACCAAAAAAAACGTATCAATTACAACAACATAAAGAGGAAAAAAAAAAAAATGAACGTATCAATCACAACAAATATAGGAAGAAAAAGAAAAAGTGAAGAAGAATGAAACAAATTCGAAGTATCAATCCACACCAGGGTTTCAAATCGCGGTATCAAGAAACGTAACTGTATCAGTGACGCTGCAGTGTATCGGTCGATATCTTGACAACATCGACCGATACGTAAGTAAATCGCAGTATCGAAAATCCAAAATCTCGTTACTTCGCCATTACTCAAAACCCTGCTCCAGCAATGCCCTTTCAGAAGGTCCATTTCCAGATCTTGATTCTCAAATCCACCTTACACTTAGACCCCGATAACGTCGCGGAAGCCGGTACCACCTGCACCACCTCCGCCACCGCAGCCGGAGCCGGCGCCGGTGAAGCCACAGCCACCGTCTTTTCAGTTGGCAAACCAGCCTTAATCCCATTACATCTAACCCTAACTTTAACCTTCTTAGTCTTCACACTTCCCATCTTGACACTAATCTTCGTATCCAACTCAACCATCAAATTCAACCCACTCTTAGTATTCTTCAGATCCGACTGCAGCGACCCACCCGACGTCGCATCCACACTCTCATCAATCGCCGTTACCACCGACGTCATAACCGTCGTGTTCTTCGTACCCAGTTGGAAACCGGGAAGCGACCCGGATCCGACCGAGACGCCGTCGTCGAACAGGGATATTGTGACGGGGTCGTAGAAGAAGATGAGTTTCTTGTTGGGGTTATTGGCGGCGATGGTGAGGTTGAATTTGGTGTTGAGGGTGTTCGAAGTGTAGTTGAATTGGGAGATTTGGAGGGAGGAGACGGAGAAGGAGGCGCGCTGGGGTCTGTAGAAGACCCAGATGACGGCGGCGGAGATGGCGGCGAGGAGGAGGATGAGGAAGATGAGGAGAGTGGTCCACAGGCAGCAGGAGCAGCAGCGGCTGCGGCCGGAGCGGCGGGGGGTTTGGGGGCGGTAGCCGGCGGGGCGGTAGAGTTGGGATTTGGTGGGGAAAGGACGGTTTGCGGTGGTGGTGTTGGTGGTGGTGGGGAGTGGGGTGGTGGTGGTTTTGGGTTTGTTGGCGGGGTAGACTCTGTCTGTCATGGTTGTGTGTACGATCTCGAGGCTAATAATTAGGAGAGGTGGCTTTTGGCTGTGTGGATTTGTATTTTTATTTATGGAGTCGGGGGTGATTGGTGGAGGAGAGAGAGAGAGAGAGAGATGGGAATGGGGAGGAGGGAGAAAGATAGCTACGGGGTAACTACTGCTGAATATAAAGAAGCTTATATTACAGCTTGGTGGTGTTTATTTAGTAGTGTGAGAAACACGTTCTTTGGGAGAAGGTAGAGACATTGCAACTTCTCTCTCAACACACAGATGTTTCCACCTTACCTACTCTCTCTCACCCTGAATCTATAGTAATAGGTGTTTGGACCAGTTTACGTGTATTTCGACTAGTTCACTCTTTAGTACTGTCAAAGGCGGACGTGGGGGGACTGCTGTGCAGCCTGTGCACAACAAGTGTTGAACAAAATCACAGCCGTTCGTCGTTGGATAGATGACCGAGATTTCAATCAAACTATTCGCTCGAAGCGTGGGGCCCTGTGCAGCCTGTGCACAGTAGGTGTTGCGCAGAATCACAACCTTCCGTTGCTTGGATGGATGACCCAGATTTCAAACAAACTTAACTATTCATGCGAATAGTTTGTTTTCAATCCGAACTGTTGAAAACACTTGTGGACGGCTACGATTCTGCGCAGCACCTGCTGTGCACAGGCTGCATAGCATGCCTCGCTATTTGCGCGAATAGTTTGTTTGAAATTTAGGTCATCTCTCCAAGCAACGGACGGCTGTGATTCTGTGCACAGGCTGCACAACATACCCTCTGCGTCCGTCAAAGGCAGGCTATCCATACTGAAATTAATGGATTCACAAGAGATTTCTCTCTCACGGCTTGGCCCCAAGAAATTGTTAAATTTTAAATTTAGAATGTTTAGATTTACAGCTCATCTTTGTTGTCACTTTAGCTCCGATGGAATTTCTCCATGGCCCCCTAGTGTAAACTGTTTTTAACTAGCTTGCATGTGATTGCAGCCTTGCAAAACTGCCTTCTCTGGGCTATGTATGGGACTTGACATTGGCTGATTTAGAAATAGGTCAAACCGATGAGTTACTACTATATATTCATGTTTTACATTATAGTAGTATTCAAATGAAAAAATAAAAAATGGAGAACAAGTTACATCAACTCAGCATGACAATTACTTATAGCATAAGGTTTATAGTACCGATCAATAACCGTAATAACTTCGTAAGGTCAAAAACTAGAATAGTCATCGATGTGCAAGTCAAATCGAATCAAGCTTAATTTACAAACTTAACAGTCATGATTAACCCACAAAGGAGTATGTTTAAGTTCATTTGATTACGTAGAAAATTAGGATTGAAAATGAGAGAAAGTGAGAGAAAGTAGAAGTTAAAATGAAAAGTTTCGTAAGAATTTTGCAATATAATAACTCTAATTACTAGTTTATCTATATCATACGATATGGATAATGATAGGACGGGAAAAAACTATGAAATAATAAGAAGTCTCACAAGAAAATAATTTTTTTTCCTTATGTTTAGCAAAAGATATGTAACCATACCTAAAAAAATAACTCTCTACCACCTCCTCCAATTTTTCAATCGAACACTATAAACTTGTTGCTTTCTCTCTGTTTGTCTTTCTCACTCTACTCAGACGTGAATTGGGTCCGAATCAAACACCTGGAGGCATTCCAGAAATTTACTTATAATAAGTCAGTGAAATTGGAATGATGTATTCTGTGAAAATAACCTGTCTCGTAAAGTGCAATAAGTCAATTTAGTCAATAAATCAGTTTATTGGAACAAGGAAGTCAAAATGTAGTTCTTCAATAAAAAGACAAAGAACTGATCAAAAAAAAAAAAAAAAGACAAAGAAGCCAAAATGCAGCGTAGGTTTGGATGGGAGAAATGTAATTCACTTGGATTATTTTTTATCCTTATTCCAAAAAAAAAAACCGTACTTTTGTTTTAGTTTTACGTCGATTTTTGTGAATTATTAATTTGTCTCGACGAGAGGCATCTTAAAGGTAAAAACTATTAACCAAACTTAGTTTTTTTGTGAATAAAGACAAATAAGCCAATAGTCCACAAAAAATTGAATTATTTGTGTCTTTAGTAAACTTTTTAAAAATTTTGATCATAATTTTGTACTTTTTAGACTCCTAAGTAATAATCCACAAAAAAGAGACACAAAATTAATAAATACAGAATTTTTTGGAATATTGACAAAAAAAAACTCCAAATGTGCAAAAACACCACCACTTCGTTTTTTCGGTTTATTTATATGATAAAGCTACTATTATTTCTTTGAAAATAATCCACTTATGAGCTTTTGAGCGAAAAGGAATGAATAAAATACGCAAAGTTAAATTAGAGACACCATTACAAGCTAATGTAAGTAGACTCACTCAACGGTCGATATGGAGTAATTCGCTTTTTTAAGGACACTTAAGCTAGAATCTCTTTTTCGTTATTTATTTATTTATTTTTGGTAAAAATATTGAGGAATTCATTTTTTTTTTTTTATAATCAGATGTCCAACTAATTTGCGCGAACATTGGTTAATTCTAAAGCTCCAAAATTAACGACTGGGTAAATCCTCCAACAGTCCAGAGGTTATATAATGCTTGGCCTCCGTTGAATTCAAACATACAAGTTTTTCATGTGCACTTGACCAAACTCCTTACGGTTTGCGTTCGCAAATTATTTAAGTGGAGAGCAACTCAACACCAGTCACAACCTTTCTCTCTGTAGATAATGAAAAAAAACTAATCTCTCTCACTCTATCTGTGGATTTCCTCAATCACCAATCATTGACTCGGGATAAAAAAATTCAGAGAACCAGCAAATTTTAATCCTTTCTTTCTGTTTAAATTAAGTTTATTACTTAATTCATTATCAATCTGGCAACAGAGGTGATTACTAAATTTTAAACCGCTAACTAAAACCTCGTTTAGAGAAAATTTTGGATGCAAATAGGGTGTAGTACACGTGGTGCCCGATCGCGCATTTCGGTCTTCTAGACAGCCAAATTTTCTCCCTCCCTCTCTCCTCTCTCTGTGTCTAAATTCCGGACCACCCAAAACATTTTTGGAAGGCCAAGATGCACGACTAGTACCACACCCAAGTTTTTCTCCATGGTTTATTGGATTCTGTTCCCTCCAAGTTGTTTTATTCCTTTTATATTGTTTTAGATGACCTACACTTACAAGATTTCTTTTTTATTTGGTAAGTCACTTGCAGGTTACTTCCCCCAATTAATAGTGTTCGTTACGGACATGGGGTGGTTGCTGCGCAGCCACCGCACAGCAGGTGCTGTGCACCCATCCGAGCCGTCCATTGTTCGGATGGACGGCCCAAATTTCACCTCAGCACTTTTGCATCCGAACCGTTCGTTGCCGCACATACAAGATGAAATCTGGGCCATCCATCCGAGTAACAGACGGCTCGGATGGGTGCACAGCAGGCACCCCAAATCCGTTTGGGACTATATATTTCTTTTGCCATTTTCACTTCTCTTCCAATTATTTTCTTAGGAATAATAATAATCATCATTTTCACTTAAACGGGTTGAAGGAATAAACAATTACTCCATAGTTTTTCTTTTTTATAACTTAGATATCCGAGCCAGCTTACGAACACCTCAACTGATTTTAAAAGTTCAGATAGCTCTGAGCATCGATTCGAAAAGTCATTAACCTTTTGGAAACTATAAAGGATTAAAGTAATGAACCTATGCCATATTGGTAAGATCTTTTTCACACATAGATCATAGATGCCTTTTGACCAACTCCTATAGGAGCTCCGGTATTTGAATACCTGGCCACTTGTATTAGGGTTTAATAATGTCTCTCTGTTTGTTTTAAGTTTCTCTCTCATATCAACATTTAATTTTTGTATACTTGATCTTCATAGTTATCAGGCTTCATTGTAATATGAGAGAAGTTATGCTGGGGCTATCTCTTTTGGACTCGGAGGCCTGTAGTGAACAATTACAATCGTCCGTTTGGCAATTAACTGTTTGGATTAAATAAAAGTTAATAAAGGAAGTCATTTCACAACTCATGCAAGTTTTACGATGCAACAATACTTTATAAGTAAAATTATGTAATGCATTTGTCGACATTTTATTGTATATAGGAAACATTATAAACCGCGTGCACTCCCCTTCACTAGTTAATTGATTTGAATTTCTCCAACCACAAAATTTATAGAGTTTCAATGTCTTCTTAATTGATTATATCCTTCACTAGTTCACTCCCCTTTGAGACTGCTATTCCAAGATCGACTTGGACGCCGGTGCCTCTCTAGTGGATTATACATATCGACAAATAAGTTGGGATGAAACCGCGTGCAACACTCTTTATTAGTTCATATACATATGACGATTAAATTTCTGATCAGGGTTATATGAGCTCAAATTAAGCTTAACAAATAGCGGTGTTCGACACTAAGGTATTTGTCATACTAATAAGCCTTAGTAAAGAGTGGCACCGCAACTAGGAGAGAGGTGGATTGTCACATGCTGATTGTTGTTTAAGCATTAAGGCGCCAAAAATAAGTGACAATAACGCATTAATAAAATATCTTTAAGCAGGTGTTTGGATCATTGATTTTGTTCAAGTGAAAATCTTTGATTTCCTACTTGACATTTTCATTTTTTTATGTTTATTTTCCCTATAGAAATCCTTGCAAGATCTTCACAAAGCAAAGGAATTTCAACTTTGGAAAAGCTCTCCTTCCAGTTATTTCACAGAGATATGATATGGGCCGGTTGGTGAGGCAGGGCAATTGGGTGATTGTAACGATAACGATGTTTGAGGTTTGGGCCTTCAAAATATATGCTAATAAACCCAACCCAATCCATAGCCATTGGGCCCAAAGTGAAAAGCCCACTAATCTATTGAGCAGGAAAGAGGATCAGTGAAGTTCTATATAAATGAGCCACCAGCCTACCAACCCAAGTAGTACTAATTGAATCTTCTTAATTATATGGACCGACCCAAGTAGTAATAAATTGAATCTTCTCAATTATTGGGTACCATTTACTAATTGAATCCTCTTAATTCTATGGTACCATTTATTTCAACATCTTGTGACCTTGTTGAATATTGGTCACATTTAGCAAATGACAAATCATTGTGACATGGACTTATCTATATAACAAAACAACATTTGTTTTCATTAAAATATTCATCACCAAACAAATCTACACCCTTCATTCTACCCAATCCAACGGACCAAATATATCCCTCTCACAAACTAACTTTTGAGTGGCACTCCCGTAAATACTCTCATGTTTAAGGGCTGAGGTCCAAACTCATCTCGAAAGTTTTTTTGAGGGTTGGGATTAAATCTTCAAATTCAAGAGTTGGCATTAGCTACTATAAAATAAAAAGGATAGTGATTTCCACACTTCTTTTTTTATAAGTGCACATTTTTTCTCTTTTATTGAAAGTACTTATAAAAAAAAGGGTGCAGTATTTATAAAAAAAAAGAGGTGTGGAAAACATTTCCCAATAAAAACATGTATATTTTGAGGCATTTGCCCTTATTAGGTGAATGTGCGAAGCAAAATTTATGTAGGGTAACTAGGTTTCAATGTCAACTGTGTTCAATTATATACATCCCGACTCATCATTTTATTTATCACTCTCCTTGTTCAATTCGCTATTTACCTTTACAAATATTGCCTCTGTCTCAATTTCTTTGTCTAATTTTGACATACGTGTCTTTCGAAAAATTGTCCATGTCTAACCATCTATACTGTTTTTAATAACTTTAGAAACTGTGTAAAAGAACTATTGAGATCTATAAAGTAGGATCTAATATTGCATATAGGAAACATTAGAAATTGAAACATCTAGACAATGTTTTAAAGAATCCGAAATAGTGAAATTGGACAAATAATTTGGGACGATTAGAGAAATTGCCTTTCATATAACATAGCCATGATTTTCAGCACCATATAAAGTAGGGTTGGTTAAGGGTTCAAACTCATGTGATTTTGGCCAAACTTTGCCTGATTTTTCTTGGATGTTGCCATGTTGGTTAATGAATGGAGGAAAGGGGTCACTATAGAGCATAGAAAAAGGGATATACTTATGACAAAGTTGGTGGATTTATTCCAAAACCCTTTTCTTATCTCAATCTTTTCCTTTCATCACTTAACCATTACCACTCACTTTTGCATTTGTCAAATGGTTAAGGCACCCCCACAAACATGTACACTCACAAGTCACAAGTAAAGATAAAAGTTGGATAATTAATTGGGGGAGGAGAATTTGACCAAACTCAAAAAGGGGGAGAGAGGGTTGGCTTTGATCAACAATTTTCTACACCAAAGCATGACTTAACTTTTGTGTCAAAGGAGAAGGCCAAGTCCACCGACACATATATGGTGGGAACACTAGAGAGTGGTGGTGGGGACTTTTCTGCCAAACTTGAGGCCACGTCACCAGTATCACTGTGGTGTCCAACTCTACATTCCAAAACAACCAACCACCAAACCGACTGGGGTTGTGGATAGTGGGGCCACAAGAAGTGTATATATAACCGGATAATGAAAAATAATTGTTGTACCTCATTTGTTAAGTAAAATGTTAATTTTATCAGATGAAAAACTCGGAATCCAATGTCTCGAGGGGACCATCACTCTTTTAATCCTTTTACGGTACATATAGTATAGTGAGATTCATATGTATTGTTATCAACTGCACCACGTTAAAAAAAAAGACTAGAGTGCCAGGTGGTGGTGATGTGGTACCCAAGAACACTGAATAATCTCTATGAAATTTATATACTTTTGTCTCGAACCCACCATGTGGAAAAAAAGACTAGGGCACCACAGGTCCACGTAGCAGTGCCATAGTACCCAGGACTATGGGCGGACACACAGAGGTAAGAGGGGTTAATTAATCCCACTGGATTGAAATTTCTTACAAACATGTACATATATTTTTTGAAATTTTTGCAATTTTGCCCGAATACCTTATATTGTATTCCTAGACCTTGCCCCAAGTCATATGAAATATTTAAAACATTACCCAAATGATTCATTGAATCTCCCCTAATCTTTTTCTTTTTTGGTGATCTCACCATTTTTAACTCACACTCTCTTAAGCGAAAAAGCAGAGCTCAGCCTCAGCATATAATTTTCTTTTCTTGTGGTCGCACTATTTTTTTTTCTCCCCTCTCTCTCTCACTCTCTCTGCTCCAAGTAATATGATATTCAAATTTTTTTCTCGTATAGATTATATATCTCTTTAGTTTAGTATTATAATGTACTCCATCAGTCTCATTTTGACAATCCCCTACGAAAAGACATGCAATTTTCACAAATTATATATTTTGATGCGAAGAAATTAACTCGAAAAATCATGTACGTAAATAATTTAGTATGCGTCCACCCCTGCCCAGAACTGCTCTGAATAATCTCTCCGGGATGAGAGTGCCTCATAAAAGTGGAGTAAGCTTTGGAGCAATAATGGTCTTACGTATACGACTCTTATCCGTCATTTAAAATTACACCAGCAGGGTTGTATTTGGGGTGCTTCCAATATTCTGATTTTAGCATGTTGGGGAACAAATATGGCTAAACAACAAGGGAGATGTATCCACATCTACTTCTAAAATTATGCAAACACCCCCTTCATTTCAAGGCAGAGACGCATCCATACTTTTTGCTGTAAAAAACTCTTGCTTTCATTTCTGAAATAGGTGAAAACCCCAAGCAACCAATTGTTCAATTGTTTCATCAAGATACCCCAAGAAGAAGTAAAAAAAGTCGTGCTTAAAAAGTCACAACAATCATTCTTACATACGTTTTTCCATAAACCCTTAATACAACAAGGACACCTTACATATATCTGGCGACATCTCTATTTTTACTTTTGGTAAATAAATATGCACAAATATCTTATTTTACTGCTTTGGTCACATTGGTTGGTGTAAATTATTTTTCCATTTCCTTTGTTGGTAAACCAGCAATTGGGGAAAGAAGTAGTTATATTGGGTTCTTTTTGTGTTTGTGTGGCAAAAGCTTTCAACTTAAAAACTGGTCAAGATTACGTAAGATAAACTAAGATTATCACCCTCGATTTTGGTTGCTTATTATATGCTTCAATGTACGTAAGATAAACTAAGATTATCACCCTCGATTTTGGTTGCTTATTATATGCTTCAATGTACTTATCTAGGGCTACCATTTTTATTTGCTGCTTGGCTGGAGTTTTTTGGGGTTTTTTTAAAGAGTTGTGTGAATTACAAAGATACTTTCTTGGAAAAAAATTGTACATCATAGTGAAATGTTTGTAATGCTAGGTTGAACTATTGGAGTTAGAATTCTCATTAACTATTATGCGTATCATTATTGCAGCAACTTCACTTATTTGCCATCTCCATGTCTTGCAAGGCCATTGATTTTGAAAACATGAATTGTTTTCATTTTGAAAAGATTCATGAATTGTTTTCATTTTGAATTTATCTTTTCAAGAGAGGAAGATGCATAGTAAGAGACTTTGACAATGTGTGGATTTTTTTACCATATTAATGGTCTAAAAAAAATACTTTTTCTTTCAAATTTCTTATAGCGAATAATCACTCAGATATGTGAAGGTTCTTTCGCACATGGAGTCCGGGTAAAGCCAATTTATTTGGGTAGTGTCTTTAAGCACGGGCAGATACGAACAATTTCTAGTGTTAGTACATTACGAAGAGCCATGGTATTTACGAATCACAAATAATATAATATTTCGTGTTTATTTTAAAAAAATTCTCGTACCAATTAAATTAGCTTATTTACATCTTTATTTGGTGAAATAAAAACTAAGAAATTAGGTGCAAAAATATTTTTTTTTTCATTTAATGTTTTTTTTTTTATCACTCATTTAATGTTTTGATACGATGACTTTTGATAGAGACCTAGTTGGAGACTTGGAGTAATATTATAGGAAGAAGTGGCTTCTATAATACGAGTATGTGCATGACTCTTGAAACAGCACAGGTCAAAAAGTTTGACCAATCTTGATTGCAAAATCAAACATCCACGTCACCATGCCATTCGTCAATCCAGTAATAATTTTGCAAAATTTAATTAGAGTTTAAATTAATCATAGTATTACAGTAAAATAAATCCAAAAAATACTGAATTTTTTCCTCAGCTTCAACCAAAATATGATTGATCCTTGAATACTTTTAGACCAACTCTCTCTCTCTCTCTCTCTCTCTCTCTCTCTCTCTCCACCCTTCCCCTTTCAAAGTGTCTGCAAGTTAGTATACTTTATTGCTTTCTTGTGCTTGATCAGTTTTAGCAAAACTACTATTAGTCACTCATGTCCACTGAAACTATTCTATTAGAACGACCAAAGCTCTGTAAATTTCAGAGCTCTCTGTCAAGAAAAGAACCAAACATGTGCTCCTCTTCCCACCTACCCTTTTCTTTCTTGTGTTTTCTGCACACTGCATTCCCCTTTCTTCACTCGTACTCTTTGTGGGTCTCCTCTCCTTGTGTGATCTAAAGCCCACCACACCCATGTTTTACTTCGGTATAATTTTCCCAATTCGTCTTGTTTTCTGCTCAATTTTGCTTGTGTGGAATTATTTGGTGACAAATGAAAGATCTTGAGGCTTGATCTTGCTCTGTTGGGGGGAGATGGGGATTCCTTTGATCCTGATTCTCATACTTGTCTGCACTTTTTCAGTTTGTGGATCTGAAGGTAATGCCAACTTTGTTTCCCATTGTGTTAGTTAAGGTTTTTTCTTACTATAAATGTTTGAATTTTGCTTGCTCCATCTAGTTTATATATTTTCTCCTTGTGGGTATTGGTGAATTTTGAATTTGGAGTAAAATTAGGACTTATAGGATATCAAAATTGAGCTATCCTCTTGATAGCTCCATATAGTTTCTTGATAACTCCTTGTGGGTATCCATGAATATTGATTTAGGGATAAAATGAGTATTTTGGATCTTAGAACTGAATTCTTGGTTTCTTGCTCCATTTAGTTTCTTGATCAACTCCATGTAGGTATTCATGAATCTTGATTTCGGGGCACTTTTAGGATTTGGGATCTCAATATTAATCTCCTGTGCTTAACAGTTGAGTGACTGGATGGTGTTTTCTTTTTGTAATGCGGAACTGATCCCACCATCCGGAGGGATGGTGTTAATCGGAGGAATATGTAAATCAATGGGTAATAGTTGTATGCCCAAACGTTAACTTTAGGGCCCCGGATTTAGTCGATGAGCGCACAAGTTGGCCCGGATATCCATTATCAAAAGAATAGTTGTTTAGTTCATGGCTGGTATTCAATGGGCAATTTCAAGAAATTGGTTCAGTTGAGAATATGCATTTGAACTAAGATAACTCCACTATCAACGTGGGAAGTCATGTAAAACCAGGAGACCACATTGCACTGCAAGTGGAGCCATCTAAGTTGGATTTACTGTTTCAAGAATAGAACCCTTGATATGTTCTTTTAGCATAATCTCCACTTACTTCCACTTTTACACAACACATAGGCAACATACTTAGTTGTTACAGTCAACTCGTATGAGCATTTGATTTCAAAATGGTAACTATTTGATCTGCCTTGCAGGCTTTGATATACCTTCACTTGCAGCAGTTTCAGTGTTTCTCCATTTAAATCTTGGAACATCTGACCTCAGCTCTCATGTGACTACCGGACAAAGTCGGAGATTTCTTCTAAACGGTAATTGTTTCCAGTGACTAAAAATTGTGTATAATGCATCATGCCTTTATTGTAGTTGGAATTGATTTAAGAATGGTACTTCTCGCCTTATCCTCATTTTCTAAGCGCCCGAATACCCATTACAGACATGTTTCGCTTATTAATATCTGATCTGATTGGTCAAAATAACTGCCACACCCCATTATCTATCCTACATCGACTTCTGCAGGCTTTGGCTGGAAAAGACACGAAATTCTATCTCCTTCACCAAACGAAGCATTTCACAATTCATCGCGTGTGCACATTTCTCCAACTGAAGGTACCTTGACAATTGTAATGGAGAATTTCTTTTGTTCCACTCACTTTAAAGATGAGAAACAAATCTCAAATCAATCCATCAATATCACCAGTCTGGTCTTATTTCTTTTGCAGACCCTGCTCAACACAGCGCTTCGAAGCACTCTAAGAAAGCATTTTCACCTTCAACGTCATCTTTCAAACATCCTGCAAAAAAGTCAGTGCATGGATCTGCATCTTCCCCTTCAATCTCATTTTATAAGCATCACCATAGAAAGAATAAGATCATTAACTTAACCCCCGGACCATCTGATCAGCTTCCTTCATCCGCTTATACCCACCATGGTAAGATATCAATTTACTTAGAAATTTAAGTCGCTAAACCATTTTCCCCTTTTAACTCATTCTTACCAAGGTGCAGGCCCTTCAATCTCCCCTTTGCATTCTCCCTCTCCTTCGGCATCAAGCTGGAGTTCTCCAGCACATGCGCCATCACCAGCAACCATATCAAGCGAATTTGGAAGTATGGGAAGCCTCTTCATTTCTTATTTCCCGTTAATTTATATTTGGATCCTATATTTCATTTACAGAAGATACTGATACAGACTGCACGCTAATCACTTTTTTGGTTGTTGTTTTTGAAGTGCCTATTCCTGCGCCCACGGTATCTCCTCTTAGCTCTTCTATTATAAAGAAGGCAACTCCACCGCCCTCGCCACTTATGACTTTACCACCTCCCCCTCCTAATGAAGGTACATACGTGTTATTTTCAATCCTGCAATGTGACTAGAATTACTATTAGTCTATAAGTTTTTTGAGTAACTTCATATGATTCTATGACTATAGATAGTAACTATTTGTTTTGTCCTATGTGCAGAATGCACATCACTGTCATGCACGGAGCCGTTGACATATACAGCTCCTGGATCACCTTGTGGTTGCGTGTGGCCAATTCAAGTCAGATTACGCCTCACTGTTCCCATTTACACGTTCTTCCCTCTGGTTTCAGAACTGGCCAACGAAATTGCATCCGGTGTTTTACTGAACCGAAGTCAAGTTCGTGTTATGGGAGCAAATGCAGCCAGCCAGCAGCAAGAGAAAACCATTGTCCTAATCAACTTGGTACCATCAACAGAAAATTTTAATGAATCTACCGCCTTGTTGATCTACAATAATTTCTGGCGCAAACAGGTTCCCATAAGTACTTCACTCTTTGGTGCCTATGAAGTGATATACATTCACTATCCAGGTTATGCATCAATCTTCAGATCCTAGGGTTGCTTTTTGATAACTTCAAGGAAGAGTTTTGAAGTCCGTCTCACTTCCAAATTTAACAACTAAAGCAGTATGTGACATTTATCTTGGAAACTATTGGAAGTCAAAGCACAGTTTTTTAGGTTGGAAGCTCAATCATTTACTAAATTACGTGCTCCACGGTTCTTATATTTATTTAAGCTGGCACTTTCCTTTTGTCAACCTTGTAAAATCTTCCAAATGTGCTATTGGGATTTAATGTCCTTAAGATGTAATTCTTCAGTTCTTTCTTGCTGCTTTCACATAGTGTTTTGATTCTTTACTGTGATGTATATCTTGTGTTCAAAGTTTGCTGCTGAGACCCTTAAACATGTCCAGGTCTTCCACCTTCTCCTCCTTTGGTGCCTTCTACTATAGATGATCAACCATATCGTGGACATGGCATTGAAGGAATGCCAATAAAACCTTTAGGCGTTGATGTGCCAAGGAAAAAAAAGGAAGGGTCTCGTGGAAGCACGGTTGCTGTAATTGTTCTATCGTCTGTCACAGCTTTCGTTGTGTGCATGGCTGCTATTTGGCTTTTGCTGTTCAAATTTGGCTGCGTTCATCAACATGAAAAACCTTCACACGTTTTGATATCTTCTCACGGAAAGCCATCAGGTAATATCGTTCTTGTAAAATTATAAAATTCCCCATCAAAGAATGTGTGAACTTCATAGAGATGCAAATCCCGTGACAATTGATGTTGTTCTTTTCCTTTATAAGATTGCGATTAACACACTTACAGATTTTTTATTAAATCTTGTTTCTCAATTTCATCTTGTATCTTATTTCCTACTCCTTTACTTGTTGCTTTATTATCACAGTTAGCCTGATCTAGAAAGCTAGAGTGATCTTGATTTGGTTTATGCAGATTTCACTTCTAGGTATTAACAAAACTCATATTCTGCAGCAACTACCAGATCATTGACATTTGAAAGCAGACCGAGTTCGGCATCAATGTCCTTTAGTCCTAGCTTGTTGCCATATACAGGAACTGCCAAGATTTTTAGCCTAATTGATATAAAGAGAGCCACGGAGAATTTTGATGATTCAAGAATACTGGGGGAAGGTGGTTTTGGACTTGTCTACAGTGGCACTCTTGACGATGGAAGGAAAGTAGCTGTGAAGGTTCTCAAGAGAGACGATCATCAAGGCAGCCGCGAGTTCTTGGCTGAAGTCGAGATGCTTAGTCGCTTGCACCATAGAAACTTAGTCAAATTACTCGGAATATGCACGGAGGACCAGACTCGCTGCCTTATCTATGAACTAGTTCCCAATGGAAGTGTGGAATCCCATTTACATGGTACGTACCTAACGAACTTTGTAGACAATAGTAGTGTTTGGTTCACTGGAATGATCAGTAATGAAATGACCCTTCACCTAAATGCGGTGAATGATGATTACCACTGTAGTTTACATTCGGTCATCTTATGGCGAACCAAAGATGGGAATGGGAATTCCAAGGGAATCACCATTCGATTCCAGTCTTCATTTCTGTGAAACATTACCTAAGAGACCTTCGCAGTTATTTGTTCAAAGACGGGGTCTAGCATACTGAAACATAAATGTAGCTACTCTCCATCTTCCTTTCTTACTTAATCATGTGAAAAGATCATCTGGGAGTGTTATCGTTTCCTGTGCTTTAATAGATAAGGAAGCAGCTCCTCTTAATTGGGGTGCTCGAATGAAGATTGCCCTCGGAGCGGCTAGGGGTTTGGCTTATCTGCATGAAGATTCTAGCCCCCGTGTTATACACAGAGACTTCAAATCCAGCAACATCTTGTTAGAACAGGATTTTACACCTAAAGTGTCAGATTTTGGATTGGCTAGAACAGCACTGGATGAGGAAAACAAACACATCTCAACACATGTTATGGGCACTTTTGGGTAAGAACTCTTAGTTTACTCAACATATTACTTTCATTTGTACTCCGACACCACCCACTATAATTGTTAATAGTAACAAAAGTAGGTTACAGTAATGATTTTGAAATAGATTTCTCACGCCAAATGTTGTGCATTTCTGTGATTCTTTCATTTCAGACTATAACCCACCATTTGGCTCATAATCAAAAAATGACAGTCAGTCACATCATTCTGGACACATTGTTTGCAGATCATTTTCCATGATGATAATCATCGTGGTTTTGGTGGCAACGGCTGCATAACAAGCAACTGCCATGTTTAAGTTTTTGAGTCCTGAGTGATTGCACAGCAAATCAGTCACCAAAAAAATTCCCAATGATAAAACTACAGTAGCAAAAACCAACAATGAATGTGCTATGATGTTGTTTTCCTATTCTCTTAGAAACCTTATTGTCCCGTGAACTTTCTTCTCTGCAGCTACTTAGCTCCAGAATACGCAATGACCGGCCACCTTCTTGTGAAAAGCGATGTTTACAGCTACGGTGTTGTTCTCCTTGAGCTCCTAAGTGGACGAAAGCCTGTGGACCTGTCCCAACCATCAGGTCAAGAAAACCTCGTCACTTGGGCTCGTCCGCTCCTCTCATCCAAAGAGGGCTTAGAAAAAATCATCGACCCTTCTCTAAAACCCAACGTCCCCTTTGACAGTGTTGCCAAGGTGGCAGCAATTGCATCAATGTGTGTGCAACCCGAGGTATCACATCGTCCTTTCATGGGAGAAGTTGTTCAGGCCTTGAAGCTTGTTTGCAACGAGTTTGATGAGACGAAAGATCCCATATCAAGAAGTTGTAGCCACGAGGACCTTTCCATTGATGTGGATAATAAAGTTAGTGGTAAGGTTTCGGGTGAACTTGTAGAAGTTTCTAGAACTGGTTACCCAATTGCGGGTTATGATTCTATATTTGATTCAGAACTAGCATTGCCGGGTGCGTTTTATGGAGAGGAGTTTGGGTCTTTTAGGAGGCACGCTAATTCTGCGCCTCTGAGAATGGGAAGAGGAAGGAGGTTCTGGCAAAGATTGAGAGGGTTATCTAATGGGAGCATGAGTGAACATGGATTTTCGCTGAAGTTATGGGGTTGAACGACATTAGAATGAAGCAGTTGGTATGAATTTGGAACTAGCCATTGATGGACAGTTGATGAGTTTTTAGCAGATTTATGTGGTTTGAAACCAACCATCAGTTTTGTCATGGGTGTGAAGCATTTGCCAAAAAGGAGGTATTTGTACAGACAATCCTTTGTTGCTGTCTTCAGTTATTGATCAATGTCTTGTTATTTTGACATTATTTATTTAGAAGTTATAAATAAATAAATAAAACTTTGGAGCCTTTGTGAACTCTTAATCCTATTTATGCAGTGAAAATGTACACGAAGCATACTTCAGATTTAACCAAGTGCTTCATCAATCTTCTTGTGGTATTTATTGTAATTTCTATGATAGTTGGGATCCATTTGTGGTATAGGACATGAGCATCAGATTAAATTAGTCAATGCATCCGATATGTAATCTTCTCACTAAGAGTCCCATCAAACAAACGGACCTTGAAAGAACTGTTATACCCTCTCTCTTTCCAAACAAAATATAGTCAGGTCATTTGGCAAGGGAAAAATCAATAACTAGAATGCCTAGATGCAAAGAACAAGTTTTTTGAGTGAAAAGTTCCATAGCAGAGCTGACTTCACACAAATGTTAAATAGCTAGACTAAATAGTGGCCAAACCAGAATGCGAAAAACGCTGTTTGTTTGTGGGCAAGCCTATCTCTACGTATTAACTGCTTGCTAAGAATTAAAACAACAAAAACCACCTTCCCAGTTTTACGAACACTTGACATTCCCCTCCTCTTCTGTCTTCTACTCGGCCTCAAACTTCATATACCAGCTGATCTTCCAAGTCTTCCTCTCAATATCTTCACTCCCATGTACCTGCGGAATTCCACATCACAAAACCCATCACTCCATCGACGAGGTAAAAAACAACATCAAAAAATGATCTATCAGAAATATTTGAATTTACCTGCCCATCATCATTATAGTAGCCTGAGGATTAGTCCCGGGAGATTCAGTGAATGTTGATCCATCAATAACCCGGAGCCTATGGACCCAAGAACTCTATAATCATGGCTCACAACCTTCCCCACATGGCACCCTCCATGGTAATGCCATATGGTGATGACAGTGTCCTTACAGAACTGCTCCAAAGACTTTGTATCATTGGTGTGTTTGGGTATGAGGTTAAGATTAGCATTGACGCTCATGTTAAGAAGCTTCTCGTCCGTTTGTTTGTTGAACTGGGTGAGGTTCCTGAAGTGTTTGGAGCTAACAAGCTTCTCCACCATCCGGATTCCATCAACACAGCGTTGGAGATCATAGGGGTGGCTAAAATAGTTGAAGGTGACGGATGGGTTATCGTCTACATTGGTGTTGATTAGGTTGAGGTCTCCCTTTGAAATCGGATTGGCAATTTTCTCTAGAATGAAACCTCCCATGAATGCTTCATGTGGTAGGTCCTTCTTGCTTTTGGTGTAGGCCTGTATTGCTTCTCTGGTCCTTTGCTTTGGGGGAATGGTGGAGAGCTGCCCAATCTAGAAAGAAAGATAACATATACCTACATATTAACCATTTATTCTTCCCCACCACAGATTTCAGACATAAACTGAGATTAAGTTGGTTTTTAAGTCGATGTATTGTGAGAAAATGACCTATCTCGTAAAGCGCAATAAGTTAGTTTTGAGTTTAAGCCAGGAATTGGAACAACCCTGTTCTGGCATTGTAATGAGAATTCGGGAAGCTTCACTAGATCATTCATCATAGAATTACACAGAAACAGTGCCATTTCTTCCCCAACTCATAACTAGGACTACTGCAGACCTGTTTGATGCATAGCAGATCAAGCTATTTGATCATCTAACAGTATTTTTACTGACTCTCCATGGTTGCCGGATTCAACCTGAAAGGCACATGGTCATCCGAAACATCCCAACAAGCAAGACCTACCTCTTTGCTATAACCTAAGGCATCTTTGAGCCAAACTCTACCGTTTAGGCCCGTACTTCGTGTTTTTACTGCTGCTACATATTTACTAGATCCAAATAAATCTGTTTTGACCTTTAACTTTCACAGAATGTTTCCTTAAGCAAGTAAGAGAATTCTGTTCAAATGGTCTCAGCAAATGTTCAGCAACTAACCTCAGCTGATAAGATTCCATGATGGCACTGAATGCTATCCTGTGACTGCCCAAATCCACTGCTAGCCTCAATGTACACGCCTTTCTTAGTAATCCCAACAATCTGTATCAACGACTGCTCCACCGGTCTATTAGACGGAATGAACACCGTGTTAAGTGGGTTGTCAGACATCCCCTTTCCGACAAACTCATTGTCGAGCACCACTGATATGTTCAACTTCTTAAGATCAGCCTTTGGGCCAATGCCGCTTAGTAGAAGCATTTGGGGGCTGCCAATTGCTCCACTAGACACTATTATTTCACTCCCTCGCCTCTTAGAAATATATGCTCGGTGTTGGTTCCCTTGTTTGTCTTTGAATATGACTCCAACTGCCCTTGGTTTCTTTCCTGCAAGCGAGATGACCAACTTATTAGAGCTGGTTTGAACAGAAACGTGTATAAAACACAGTTTAGCACTACTAAACATACCTTTTGTGTCAAAAACGATCTTTTGAACCGTGGCATGAACCAGAACATTGAGTTTCTCAGGATTCGCAGAAGCAAGTAGCTCAGCAGCAGTGTGACGGCGACCATACTCATCAAAAATGGTTCCACCAACCTTAGTGCCATACAAGTGATCAAAGGTGAAGCCATTAAAAGGCGAGACCCCAACTTCCAATAGACCGTCCCTAACAGCTCTCTGCCAGGGCACAAGGTTTGGCTGATGAACAATCTGCTTCTCAATCCATGGGTACGAGTCATTCACCAGTTTAGCATCCCAGCCTGTTCTCCTAACATAGCTGCAACAGAACAAGAATTCTCATCATCGTTGAGCCAAGCGATCATCTGGTTAGTATCCCAATCTAACTGAAGTTACCAATGGAGTATTTTCTAATCTTCCGTAAGTTAAGTTTAACGCGTATTAATAAGCAAATACGACCAATCAGAAGTACTATAAGCAAATAAGCGATGGTTAGCAAACAAATTTGTTTATTCTGTGTTTTGCTTGTTTACGTACTTGCCTGTCTGCTTACACCCTCCGTCACAAAATAATTGAATACAACGACCAATAATAAGTGATATATGGATGATTATTTTGGGATGGAGGGAGTATTTAATACAAATAAGCAAATAAACTCTTGGATTCTACTGAATACAACTAGCAATAAGTGGGATTGTTGTTTCAACCTGTGTTCCATGAAATACTTTTAAGTGGATGGAACCCATGATTTGCGTATTTTCCTATTTTCTATTACTACTTAGGGTGGAGACCAAGTACACCGTCCACCAGCGGTGGCCCATCTAAAACTCTTTTCTAGACTGACTCCACCAAAATTGATAGCACTTAAGAAATTTCGAACCCGAACCTAGGAAGGAGCAAAACGCCCGGTCCTAGGCTACTAGGAAGTAAGGATAAAAAACAAAAAAAATAAAATAAAAAGCTACTACAAGGAAGCAAAAGAAATTTAGGGAGGACCACACCTAGCATATAACCCAAGTACAATAAGAGAGATGGATGACATTATTCTTGTACGATGCTACTATGTCACATGCACCATAGGGCCACAATATATTAAACCTTCATCATCACAAAACCCATCTTGGCCATTGACATTTGTTATGTCATTGGATACAGATAATTAATGAATTGTACCAAACAGACATAAAAGAATCCAGAGGCTAGCATTTTTGCTAGTTGGTGGTGTGATGATGACTCGTACATTGATAACTGAACGCTCCCAATTAGTGTAACGGGATGTGTCTAATCCTTATTTATCTATCTCTGGACTCGAAATGAGGCTCATGTAAGCAGTTTAGCTACCATTCTTCTAGGGGTTCTTTTTTTTTTTTCTGGACGAAAAGCCAAAATTGCCCCCACATTCCGTAAGGAAACTTTGGAAATTCTGTCATTTTTCTCTTTTTGAAATTCTGTTTGTATATCAATTTATAGTCAATCAGCTTGAACTCGTGAAGGAAATTAAATAACAATATTTGAGAGAAAAAAAAGCCGTTAATTTGAAAAGTCATTTTGAATTATTCACTTAAATTTTGATAAATCGCTTTTCACTTTCAATAATTCATGGAAGAATGAAACAGGAAAAACCCTGCGACCGCAATAACAAGGAAAAAAAAAACTCATGAAAGAAAATATGGGTCCTCACCATACCACCCATCAATGGCTCATTGCATGCCGTTCTTCGACTTATCGTTACTCTAGATGGTGAAGATGTTATTGATTACGAACCAATATTGGATTATTCACACATAGGGATGGAAAAAAAAAATGCAGTCCTACTAACCTAGTACTTTTTTCCAATCCTAGTGCATGCCAAACATCCAATGAACAAACATCACACGTGAAATAGATAGAAATTGATGAATAATAAATTTCGAACCGCAATTGCAATTATAAGAACAATGGGGGGTAGTTGGTAGTTACCTCTAATACTTAATATGAATCCCGATGATAATGGATGACCTTAAAACGAACGAACAAGAAGGACCCACACTTCAACAAACAAATTTTATGGACCAAAATGTCTTAGGTTTCCAATGGACGGTGGACCACACAATCGCACATGATTTCTACACGAATTTTATGTATCAAAAACTTCACTTCTTGTCTTGTTTACCGACCCTATTATGACTTTGGAAAAAAAAAAAAAAAAGAGTCTCCGTCGGTTGCGGATTTGCTGTCCCGAAAACCCTGTCCCAACTCTGTGTCCCGTCCATCTGAGCTGTCTATCCGAGCAATCAAAGGCTTAGAGTCCAGATGAACATGTTTGGCTCAAATTTGTTTTGGGGTGAGATGGAATCCAAGCCGTTGATTGCACGGATGAACGACTCTGATGGACGGGACAGGAAGTTGGGACAGGGAATTCGGGACAACGGATCCGCTTCCGCCTCCCTCTGTTTCACTCAATGGATTTTTAGATAATTAAATCCCAGGACCAACTTACGTACATCTAAACTAACCCGAGAGGAGGGAATTTTATAGCCGAGAGGTTAGCCGAGAGGTTTCACTTCATGGAACAAGGAACATGAAAATTCTGGCACAGAGGAATCCGTCCGGGCCATCCCTGAATTTTTGGGGCCTAAAGGTAAGCTTTAAAGTTGGGCCCTCCATACTTTATGAACACAAAAAATATACAGCAAATCAATCTAAAAACGTAAAATAAGGTTGGTAGATTAAATTTCCGAAAGTACAGTGATCCTTACAACTTACAAGTACGTAAACTATCTGGCTTTAATTTTTTGGTTTTGTCTTTATTCTTTTTTTTTATTTATATTTTTTAGTTTTTCGTTAAACTTTTCATCTCTTTTGAACTAACGGCTTTTGGTTGGATATTTCCTAAAAGTTGGGTAATTCTCAAAAAAAATTTACTTTTCCGATTTCTCACGTCGAGACGAATCAAAAGGCGTGGAAAAAATTAACAAACACAGTAAAAAATTGAATAGAGACCAATAAAAGAAGTAATTTAAGTTAGTAGTGAAAAAATAGCGATCAAGACGAGTATGACACTCTGTATTTAATATAGATTTCGTCCCCACTACGATGCTTACGATTAGCATTAGACGTCTATCTTCCCGCACTACTTGATCTGAATTCCCAAAAGTAGCACGGCAATTGGAGAACCTGGCAAACCGTTTTGTTTTCGCAATCTCTTAAGGAAAAGACTCTTAACTCAACAAAAAGTATAGAATTCAACCCATAAAATGAACGGAACAGACTAATTGGTGACTCAACAAATACTTATCGGGAAGGAGAGACACATCTGTTCACACAGCTATTTTCCAACAATGTATAGAGATAGAGAAGGTGGGGAGGAGGTACCTTGTGCTAGCTCTAGTGTAGAATCCAGCATTGATGCAAGATCCACCACCCAAAACCCTAGCCCTAGAATTAAACACCCCATCCGTGGAAATAAAAGTTTGTGCAGCTGATTCCGGCGAAGTATCCGCCAGAGATATATGGAAATTCTTCATGTGGGATACATTGAAGTTGGCAAAAGGGACACCTCCTCTTTCCAACACTAAAACACTGAAGTTTCGAGAGAGGGTGGCCGCCAAAGGGCAACCGGCTGTGCCACCTCCCACTATTATGTAGTCGTAGGCCTTGCGGCCGCCGCCGCTTGACGAGGCGGAGGCGGAGGAGGAGGAGAATGTGCTTGCTTCCTTGATGAATGGGTAATTGTTTTCCCAGCTCTGCCTACCTGCATTGCATAACATATGAGCAGTTGGCCGAACGGTTGTGCAGTGGAACTTGAATTTTCATAATAAACCAAAGAAATTTGAAAACATAGATAAAATATATATATATATATATATATATATATATATATATATATATATATATATATAAAAGATACTTTGTGACCACGGCTGGCGAAAAATAAATAAATCTTGAAACTCAAAAGTTTTTCTGTTTTAATAGCTGGGTTGAAATTAGTTGATATACGCATAAGTTGGCCGGAACGCACGTATATGGAAAAAAAAATAAGGCAATGTGTATTGTGCTATCTAGACCACATCACATTTGGCCACCAGCATTACTGAAATATGCTGAAAAGAAAAAAAGGCACTTCTAATTTGGACAATGAAAGAAGGTTAAATGTGCACAAGACAATTGTGCTTCATTTGATGCCTACTGCTTTATAATCACTAGGCAAAATGTGTTTGACTTACCCCTTCAACTCTCTTAGGTAGAGAGAGAGAGAGAGAGAGATGATAAGGAGGAAGAAGAAGAAAGAAAGAAAAATACAATCTGTGAAAATGGAAAATGAGGGGAAGAACATCAAAGAAAAGTCCATCTCAGACAAGAATTGTCAAGAAAATTTTGCCTTGCATATTGTGTATGGCTTTGAAGCACGGACCTAGCGCAGCAGTAAACTGCCCCATTGTGGTGCCAGCCTCTCTGTTTGTAAAGATAAGACTGTGTATATTAATCATTCTCCAGGATATATGCCCTTTTATATATGTATATATATTCTGTATGATTTTATAATATTTCAGAGAGAGAGAGAGAGACGCATGTGAAGGGTGAGGAAAAAGGGTTAGGGAGCAGTAGTAAACCTTGGCAGAAAGTGAGTGCGTTGATCCACACTAGTAAACTAAGAAAGAGCAGGAGATTCTTCACTGCCATTGCCTCAACCCAAGCCATTGAGATCTAGAGAGAGAGAGAGACTTGAGTACAGAGAGAGAGAGAGAGAGAGAGAGAGAGTATGATGAATATCTCAGAAGCAACAGTGGCCTGCCTTCACCTCCTCTCCCTCTCCTTTGAGCTGGCTCTCTGTGGTTGGCCTTGTTCTTTGTGTTTGCCACTTACACCCATTTATATATACACACACATATATATATCCTTGTTAATATTCCTGAAAAATCATTTTATAACAACTCACAAAAGAAAAAACAAAAGGGTTTAGACTCGTGATCATCTCCGATTCAAGTTTTGAAGTGGACGGAACAGGATCAATTAGTCTTTGGATTTGCTCAGAAATTGTTACCCACAAGAGTCAAGAGTTTTTTAACAAATCTAAATACTAATTAATTGTAACAAATGGACGGTTCGGATTTAGATTTTTCCATTCGGTCTAAAATAAAAACCAGTGAGGAAACGATTCAAGAGGTAGTAGGAGAAAAAGAACAGACGACATTTAATGGTGAAATGAATGGCACGGTTGGAGAAGCTTTAATGACCATCCGACCCCTATTCATCCTTCCATCTGATCACGTACGTGGACAGCTCACATAACCTCTGCAACAATTACAAAGGGCAAAGTTGTCCAGGTGTACTAATATGAACACCTTAATTCGAATTAACAAAAACATAATCACCGATTTTATTTCTGCGATTATAGTCATTTTTTGTCTCAAAACATAATCAACTGCTATGAAAAAAAGTTTGACACTCTTATATATTCATGAGTTCATATTGGAGCTAGGTTATAGTTCTATAAATTCTTTCAACATGCAAGTGACAAAAGGGACTCGGGGTGCTAGAGAGCACACCTAAAGATTGGCCCTAGTGTGCAGCATCAAGTGACAAAAGGGACTCGGATGTGTTTTTAATGGTTCGGATTTTACTTCGGTAATGGACTGCTTGGATCAACAAAGTGCTGTGATGAAATTCGAGTCGTTGAAAACACATCTGATGGCCCTGATGTCGCACACCAAGACCGATCTCCAGGGAGTGCTCTACAAAAGTACTTTATATAATCGAGTATCCTATTGCCCCGAATAACTATCATGCTCTCGCTCGAGCAACTGACATTGGGGGATTATGGTTACTTATTTAGAATGGGATTATGTTCTTGATTTGAATTGGTTATAAGATAAATATTATCTATAGCCATTATGAAGTTGGGGTAAAAGTAGTTTCTTCTATCATACTCTCCTTGTTTTGATTTGTTTGTCTACTTCCCAAAATATTCGTCCATTCTAAGTTTGACTCTTGAAAGTTCCACTTATGCCCTTTCCTTTTTAACTACAAAAATACGAAATTAGAGTACAATAATATGCATTGAAAGAGTGCACCCTTATTTAAGGAATTTTCAAAAACTCAATGTTGTTTCATAGTAATCATTATGCTCCCTTAATAAGTTGGGATCCTAAAACTAGATAAATAAATTGGGACGGAGGGAGTAACAAAAAAAACAAGACCAAGACTTTGGACTTGGAGATTTGCTCATTTTTAAGTTATAAGATTCATTTCTTTTAAATAATCAGATTCTCTCTGACTCAGAGGTTCTCTCTCTAAGGAACAAACCCTAGCCGCATTCTCTCTTCATTCCTCCTCCCTCCCCCCTAGGGTTTTCATCACCCTCATGTGGTGGCGGGAGGAGAGGCTTTACTCTTGATGGGTGTTTTCCTTCCACCCAATTGATGATCGTTTTTCTCACTTTCAATAACCCCTCCTTTCCAGTGAGGGTTTTCTGTCTTGATCTTAGATCTAAGAGTTTCTTTGTGTTTTCCCCTCTTTTTCTTTCTACTAACTTTTCATGCATCATCAAGGTGTCGTTTCAGGTTCTGTCAATGGTGGTGGTGGTCCTTTAACAAAGCAAGGCGGCGGCGATAATGGTCCGATGACAAATCAGATTATTTGGATGCTAGCCATGGACGTGATTATTAATTAAGGATACCTAACGCCTCAAGTTTGTATTGTTTGATCAGTGTGAGATTTTGTGTGTATGACTGCAAATGAGGTGACCCATTTTGTGGTGATGAGGAGTAGTAATGGTGTAATTGTTTCTACCTGTGAAGGCTACCCTCCCTTGTGGTTTTCTAGTCCTTCAATTTAGGACGAGTGATGTTTCTAGATGATTAATATTTTTCATGTATTTTTGTTCTCTATCAATGAAGCTTCTATCATTGGGACAAAAAAAAAAAAGAGGTATAAGGTTTAAAATTAAATCTCTCAGGTCCTATCTACTCATTTGGGGCGGAACTTTTCTCCGATTTTAATTCAACTATTACGGACACCTGAATTATAAAATAAGAAAAAGAAGAAGAAGAGAAAATATGCATATATGCCTACATACTAATACAAATATTATATTGCAAGACCACCCATGTGGCAATTTGGCATGACAGCGTTCCACAGGAAATATATTTGAACGCATAAATGCATTAAATATTAGGCATTGCCACTACCATAACGTGCTTGACAGATTTTTAATTGATCCAGTTCTAGCTGGAGAGATGATCTTCATCTCCATATCTATAACATTTGAACATTCTATGAAAAGGTGATCATATAATAATTAATATGTTTAATTTGTCACATTTATTAACCAGGATATTAATGCTGTACATTTTGAATCATGAATTTCTAGAGGGAGTTACCAATGGAAAAATAACAAATTAAAGAAAAGAAACAAATTCAGTTTTAAATTTTTTTTCTTCATGTCATGGTTATTTTCTTACTCTTCTCTCCGCGAAATCATTAACAAGTCAGAAGAACGGACTACAAGTGTGGATCCCACTTCCCTATCACGTAGGTGTCCGATTCTTATAGTACATACGTACTGGAGTATAATTAACAATCTCCTTTTCTTTCCTTAATTGTTTCCCAATTTCATCTTATACATGTAACACCTATCGTACAAATGATGCTCAAAATGGTTTTATGGCTAGTACTTCTACGTACATTACATGGTAAACACATGATAAGAAAATAAGGTCACACCAACATTAATTGTGTGAATCAAACAGTCAAACCCAAGAGGTCCCTTCTAAGGGATGGAGCCAACGTTTGCGGGCACTATCAAACTTAAAAGTTTTCGACTCTTCTGCAATAAATATAAGATATGGTTGCCTCCCCCACCGATTGAGGCAAGTACAGGGGTTTGTTTTGAATTATTTTTGTCTTTGTTTAAAAAAAATTTAGTTTCGGATGTAATTTTTGATTTTTCATATTCCTCTCATCGAGACAAACGAATAATCTAAAAAAACGAAAAGAAAAAAAACTGAATAAAAACAAAAAAAAAATGATCCAAATAGATTAGGAACCCGGTGTCCTGTTGTCTCCCTGGTCGGCAAGGCCTGCCAAGCCCATCTAGCACCGTCCGTTTCGATATTCAATGGTCCGGATTAAAAATAAAACTCTTCCGTCGAAGAGAAGACTTTTTCACGAAAGAGTTTTATTTTTAAACCGGACCATCCAAAACACTTTTGAACGGTGTGGAATGGGACAGCAGAGCCTCGCCTTTTGGGAAATAGAAGTCGATGCAGCCTACGTTAGGGATGTAACTTATCCCCCGCAGCTTGTACAGTTTGTACCCTTAATTTTTTTATTTTTTATTTTTTTGAACCTGTACCCTTAATTTATTCACGCACAGCTCCTGTTTTTTTCACTCCCTTAATTGAATGGTATCCCTAATCTTATGGTTCAATATTCAATTAACAGATTTTCTGTTGTAATTAATCCAGCATTTAATGGAACAATTAAAACTTCCTCAAGAGAAGTAATGAGGAGCAGCTATGCTACCAGTTTTGGAAGGGACGTACAACAGTAACCAGCTGGGAGGTTAGTTGGCAAATTAATTCCTACTATTTTTGTAATTTGTAGGCCTAGTGTGGAAATTAATTATGTAACATAAGGGTAAGGTACAACTAATTTAGTGAATAAACTTTTTACCATTTTAATCTAATTAGAGGACTAATATTGATTTCCGCGTTCCACTTTTTTATTAACGCACTTCATTTTTTTAAGTGAAATTTTAATGTGTAAATTTTTTCACTGAAAGGCAAGAAATATAATGTATTCATCAAAATATAGAGTGTAAAAATCATTTTCCCTCGGAAAACTAGTTTATAATGATCACTAGCGACTCTAGCTCATTGAGAGTGGGGTCAGCCGACCCCACGGGAAGGAAAAAATATATATTACTTGTCTAATAAATTTTATTTTAAATTCATAAATAAACCTCCTAAATTTGGTTGTGACACCACTGGATAACTCCTAAAAGTTTATAAAAGTTACTTCTTTGTGTGACTTGTTAGAATCGTAGTCACTCATTTAATTTGTTCTTTTGGTAAGGAAAAGGTTGATTTGTCTTGCTAGAATGAGCTTTAAATGTGATTTTTGTTGGAACAAGATTTCAGTTACCGTATATCATGTTTTTCTTAGATAATGTTATAAATGATCTCACGCTTCCAAACTCTTGAAGTCGCTACTGATAATGATCTCTACGTTCAGTGTGCTGTTTTTTTTTTTTTTTTCATATAATTGATCCAGGTTAGAATATTGTGGTTCCGCAAGAATAATATTTTCTTATAAATTTCCCCGGCATAGATGTCCTTTTACCCGACCGGAGAGGGGACTAGTCACCTCTTACCATCAACCAAAAAAAAAAGACACCCACCTTCCAAAATCTACAACAAAAAAAAAAGGTTTATAAGAATGATTTGGAGGTGATGATAGTGGTTAATTTGGTGCCCACACATCTCATAAAATTTCAAGACTCCCCCACCAAAAATCTGCAAAACGAAATAAAAAATAGTTAATAATGGCACTACTTTGATAATGCTTTTAATTTTAGCACAACAATTTTGTTTCTTCTTCTTTTTTCTCAAACTGTTTTCTTTCTATTTTTCCATACATATTAAAGAACCAGCTGATATACACTGTCCCATTGTGTAGACATTTGCACATGCAAATAAAAAAAACTACCCATCTATATGTGTAGCTGAAACTACTTATTTTTTGTTCACAATCATTTTTTATTCATACTTTCTTTTTTATATTCATACGTGTGAATTCACATTATTACCCTCTTATTTTTTTTAATGTTTTTTCCATGAAAGGTGATTTTATAATCTTCTGAAGAAAATACAAATAGCAGAAAATAGAGTGCAAAAATCAATTTCCATGACTGAAACGGTTAGGTGAAGTTGATTTAAAGCAGTGAATCTCACAGGTATTGTTCCAAAGAGTTCAATTTACAGTTATTAGCAATTTCACTGAGGACCATTACTTTTATTTATTTTATTTTTTTGTAGTATTAGGAATTGTGGCTCATATGGAGAGGTACCGAGAAGTTCCAAGTCGCATTTGGCCCATCACGAGTTCAACTAATTGGGCTGCGCCGTAGGCCCAATGGTTTGGGGGGTACCGTATTATTAGGGTTGTAATAGAGTACATGTATAAATAGTCTCTATATATTGTAAAAATCCTAGACAACCTAATCAACTAAACAGACTTGCTCTCGCTCCCGTGGAGGTACCCGATTTTGGAGAACTACGTAAATCTTGCTGTCAATTCCTTTACTGTTCTTATTCCTATATTGTGTGTGTGATTGTTTACGCTTGCTGGTAGAACTGGTGCTATCTAGAAAATGAAATTTCACAGGGTAAGGACTAAGGAGTAATGACCATACATCGCTGCACTAGCATTTACCTCTGCTTACACACTGCGTGCATGTTTGTACACTGCCATACAGGTGAAAAAATAGTTACTCAAAAAGATGTCTTTGCCCTTTATCTAGCTGGAAAAAACAGTTTCCCTCTGTCCCAAAAAAATAGTTCGGTCCACAAAATAAGACCTTAAAAATGATTTATTTTTGCAAAAAATAAATTGAAAGAACTTATCATTATATTGTAACTTGCGGAAATTTTGTTAAATAATTTATTTTAAAATTCTCATTTTGCTGACCGGACAATTTTTTGAGACAGAGGTAATATTATCAAAAAAAAATAATAATAATTATTGTGTGCCATTCCCATTAACTGCTCTCACCTTCCACGCAAATATATATATTACTAGCTCGGACACTCTGTTGGTGGCCAGAGAGCCACTGGTTCTGATCAGTTCATTCCAATGCAATATGTACAAATAGAAATTTATTTGCACCCTAAATTTTCATATTTCGATATGGATAGAAAGTTGATAATTGTAGTAAAACTATTATTATTATTATTATTATTATTATTATTATTATTATTATTATTATTATTATTATTATTATTATTATTATTATTATTATTATGGGTAGGACATGTTGCGGAATCTTACACTTGAAAATATTACAATATGGACACATGTTGTGTTTCGAAAGTTGAATGAAGTTATGTATTGTACTCAACTGAAAGTTAAAAAGAAATTATATGAACTTTTGGGGTATTTTTTTCATTTTATATGATATTTTTTTAACATTGGTTTAGATTTTGTGTTTCGATCTCGTCAAGTTGAACGGTGCAATGTAAACATTATAGCTAAATTTACTAAAAACTAAGAGAAATAACCAAAAAAAAAACTTGGCCAAGTTCTTATTTTCTGTAAAGGGCCACCTTAGGCTCTCCATAATAACATATCTAATCAACCAAACAAAACATCTTCAATGTTTGTGGGCTCCACATTTACCGTCTAGTAACCACGTGCAACCAACAGGTTCAGATACATCTGTGTCCGAATTTGGGCACTTCTGCTGGTAGTAGTATTTGTTTGTTGAAGCCCGAAGGTCGACTTTAGTAGACGAAATGCTACCTAGTGGACTATGGTCTACTCAAAATTAATCATTGGTTAATTATTCAATGGTGCATAAATTATGCATGCCCCATGCTTTCTCACCTATGTAGACAGCTTGTCCTTTCCATGTGAGAAAATTATTTCTTGCAACTGAATGATGGATGGTAATTTACTTTTGGGGTATTTTTTTCATTTTATATGATATTTTTTTAACACTGGTTTAGAGTTTGTGTTTCGATCTCGTCGAGTTGAACGGTGCAATGTAAACATTATAGCTAAATTTACTTAAAAATTAAGAGAAATAACAAAAAAAAAAAAAAAAACTTGGCCAAGTTCTTATTTTTTGTAAAGGGTCACCTTAGGCTCTCCGCTATAACATATCTAATTAACCAAACAAAACATCTTCAATGTTTGTGGGCTCCACATTTACTGTGTAATAACCACGTGCAACTAATAGGTTCAGATACATCTGTGTCTGAATTTGTTGAAGCCCGACGGTGGACTTTTTAACATATTATGACATATTTAATATTGTGGGAAAATTCAGTCGTGGAGCCATAATGTGGAATTTCAACAAACTGTTTCTTCAACTTTATCACTGAAAACGTTGGTGACAATTCCAATTGAAAAACCTTGGTGTGGTGGCTAAAGATGTTACTATAATAACACACCAAGTTATCTGAGCAGTGTTGCAATTTTCTGGCCACCTTGGAATGGTGGAACTTGATTTTCCTGATAGCAAATTGAAACTCAAACCAACCAGAGTCTTCAATTTTTTACTAGTTGTCCAAATGCTCAATAAGGTAGAAAAGTGATCTGCAATCGCTCAGCACCACGTGACTGTGTGCCCACCCGCCTTCCATTAGTAGACGAAATGCTACCCTCTTTGCATAAACGACGATGGTGTGATTGTGTGCCCGCCCATTAGTAGACCATATGCTACCTAGTAGACTATATGGTCTACTCAAATGCTAAGCTTCTTACGCACACGCGGTCCAAATTAATCATTGGTTAATTATTCAATGGTGCATAAATTATGCATGCCTCATGCTTTCTCACCTATGTATACAGCTTGTCCTTTCCATGTGAGAATTAGAGGGTGTTTGGCCGACAATTTAACTCATTTTCAACTTCTCTTTTTCTATTTTTGGCTGGTTTGGCAGCCAGATTCCAAAACTCATTTCTTCAAAACTCATTCACCAAAATTTCACAATTGAGGCCAGAAAGCAGAAGGAGCTCCGGAGGAGCTTTTTACTTCTACTTCTCATTCTAGTTTTTTCTTCAAATTTTACTCTCCTATGCTACCCTTTGTTTACGTTACATTTTCTCTGGAGAATTGATCCCTTTTTCTTCCACCACAACAAACATCAGAGAGAGAGAGAGAGAGAGGAGAAGCCAGAAGACGATTCATGCAGATAAATACAAATTGAATACCTCATCAATATAGAAAAAGAAAAAAGACAGTATTAGAGTAACAAATAGATGGTTCTTAACAGAGCCTTTGCAATTTAAAGTTACCAAACTTGAGATCGAATCGACTCGAAATGAAGCGGTTCTCACCTGGAAATCCTAGAGAGACCGAGAGATTAGAGAGAGTGGGAGGGCATGTGTATAGGCAGATGAATGGACACGAAAGTGTTTGTAGGTTATCGAAAAATGAGAGGTTTGATCCTGACCGTTTGATCAGATTACGAACTGGATGCACAACTTCAAACCCCTTTTTGTTTTTCTTTTATTTTTTTTTTTTATAATTCTATAATCAGCTCATGCGTTTAAGGATTTGAAAAATATATTAAAATATGTGCAAAATCAATAAAAGTGTGCTAGTGTATTAAAATGTATAAAAAGTACATTTGAATGCATGTTTTTTTGTCTTTTATTTTATTTTATTATTATCAACCTAGTGGGTTGACGATGAAAAAATAAATCAAAATTGGACGGGACAGGATTAAAAAAATATTTCCCAATATAACTTTAAAAAAATGCTAAAACAATATTCATAAACATTTTTAATACCATAATTAAGAAACAAGAGCAAAATGGTAAACAACCCATCCACAACTCATTTTCATGTTATTCTCCCAAACACTACTCCTGTTTCAAAATGCATTCTGCACATTTCTCCCAAACACTCATACCAGATTCAAAATACATTCTCACCATAATTCAAAAAGCTAAAAAGCCAAAAAGCTGAAAATGAAAAGCTAAAAAATAAGCTCCCAAACACCCCCTTATTTCTTGCAAGTGAATGATGGATGGTAATTTACTATAGCCAGCCAGAAAGTGATACGATTATTGTTCGGGAGGGACCCGTATGGGAAAGAGGACACAAGTAAAAGAAAAACATCAAAGATAAAATACAATCGAAAATGTTATGGAACATGAAAAGTTTTCCCGAAATAGTCCAAGAAAGAGATAAGAATCTGGACCATTGATTTCTCTTTCTTGAACCATTTTGGAGAAACTTATCATGCTTTCTACTACTCAGATACGAAAGCACAAAATTTTAAATATGTAAGAAATCACGCATGATCCGCAGCTCCGATTTGAATTGCCTCCCTAAAAGGATTTGCACCGGAGAGGTGTGATCGATATGTCTGTGATGGTGAACATAGGATCTATTGCTTGCTCCGATACCATATTAAATTGTTAACCACCATTCCACCAACTCAACTAAAAGTTTAAGCTCTTAATGATAGGGTAACTCGTTATTTGTATCCTTAATATGCCCCCAGAAGATTTGCCCCATTGTTTGTGCCTTAAGCACACCTGGTTTCGTTGTTCGTTGTGAACCCTACAAAGTGCCTGTGCCTGAAGGCACTTCCCTAATAATTTAACTGCACAACCTAATCTTACAGCCTCGCCTAAAGGCACTTCACCAGGGCTCCAAGAAATTTTGATACAGCAGGAATCCAATTACACAAACAACACAATTAGGCCAGATTCCATCCCATTCAGTAATCGACTGGAAGCAAGGAAGGATAAAATAGAAGTCGTGTATTGATTCAATGAAGGATTAGTGAACCATCAAGACCTAACACCTTGTTCGGTTTGAGTCTCAAAATCCACCATGCACAGTCTCCAATAAAATTATTTTTCTATCTCTCTCCACTCATTACCCTCAAAAACCTCCCTCAAAACCCAAACCGAACAAAGAAGTTCCTTAAGGAAATACTCCATAGCACACAAACCAACAAAAACTCAAAACCCAATGCACTACAATTGCACAAAAAACAAAATCAACATGAAACAATTACGCCAAACAAAACCCATTAAGTCGCACTTACAATGTCCAAAGTTCAAAGACAATAATTTCCCTCAATTGAGGATGCATTCTATTAAGCAATACCAAAGTGCAGGTGATGGGAATTCACCATTAGGGTTTTTTTATGCAGAATAGAAGATGATTAATGTATCTTAGTAAAATACAAATGGCCCACTAATGTCAAAATAAATATATGCTAAATACAAAAGAACACGGACAACGCAGAAAACCACGATAGGTAACAGGATAAAGCAACCTTTCAACTCATCCCATAAACCGCAAAACCAAATAGGACACATGATAACTGGAACTAAGAAAACCTAAGCGGTGGGGGGCCTATTACAACAAATGGCAGCCCCAGTATTACGGCACCTAACACAAAAACCAATGCCTTCAAAATCTTGTTCCTCGCTATTTAGAGTTAAATGGATAAACCATACGCGATTAGCATTATCCCACATTGGAGGAAGCAGAAAGCAGTAGAGCAGCAAACGAAAGAATATCAATCGGTGTGATAAGTTTACTTCAAATTTTCATGCCTCGAGGGACTCGTGTATTCAGTCCCATTTTCGGACCATGTTACCTCAGATGAAGCAGTAGATGATACATCGCCATTATTGTTTGATCCGCTCTGAAAGCTGGTTGCTGCTACTGGACGGTTCCTCTGAGGTTCCGGAGCTGCAGGCTTTTGTCCCTCCTCTGCTAGTTTTCTGAGAAGGTTCATGACAGTGGGGAGGAACTTGGTAGACAATGAGAGAAGCCCAGGAAGCTGAAAACACATGTACGACAATCAACTATCAAAATCAAACATACACCAAGCAGGCAAAACCTGGTCCGAGGAAAGTACAACATGACTGCCTTAATTTTCTATTTGGGCCAAACAAAACAAAAATTAAGTCCGAACCTAAGAATACAAGTTTTTATTCCTTGTTCATTTCAAGAAGTTGCTTTTACAACCGCGGGTAAGATATCATAAAATAAAACGAGAGCTTGAAACTCACCGCGCCATTTCGGAATTCACCAGAGATGTCAAGCTGGACCCATAGGGCTTTTGCAAGTAGAAAAGCAACAAAAATTACACCAAGATACAAAGGATTTCTGCCCATGACGAAAGAAAAAAAAAACAGTTAGGTAAAGCGGTAAATAAAAGGAACCCAGAAAATAAAGCTAACAAAATTAAATCCACAAGGATAGGGAGAACAAGTACCTCAAAAGTGTCATGAATTCATTGAATCCAAGGACTACCAAGGCAAGAATTGCCCACGGAGGTGGCAACCAGTTATTCTGGCGCTTGCTAGCTTCCTGAAAATGCAACCCAGGAAATCAAAAAAAATCTAGACCTTAAAAATAGTAAGGTGATACTGTGCATGAACTACGAACAGTGCAATTGGTCTTTGTACAGGTGGTGGTCAAAATACACATATTCCGTATTCTTTCAAAGTTCAATAAACCCATGAAAAATCCATTAAACACGATAGACTCCAGCTGAGGTATAGGTGTAACAGCTTGAGAATTTTTTAAACGGTTAGGGAGAAGGGTGACAACAGCCAAACACAAAAACCACCATAACTGGCCATCTAGTACATGTTTACTGCAATGAGCAACAGGACATGGAGCTTAACAGAACATACATTGTAACTTTATAATGCACACAAATTGCATAACTTAATTGATTTTCTCTTCTTTTATTTTCTTTTCTCTTCTCTTCTTTTCTTTTCATCTCCTCTCCTCTATCGGTTGGAGAGTGGTGGTACCATTTAAGAAATATGTTTAACAACCATCCAGAAGAACAATGAGCAAGAATAATGTGGGTGTCTCATACATATCTGACAAACAATCTATTCAAATGCTAAGTTTATTACGCACAGCCCCAAATCATGCTTCGATTAATTGGAGCATAAAATATTCCTTACGCATTGAAACAACCCCCCCCCCCCCCCCCCCCCCCCCCCCCAACTGATTCTCGCTTTCTCATTTATGTATATCTAGTCATTTCCATGAGAGAAAATTTCTTGTAAGTGAATGATGAATGGTAGCTATAGCCGGAAAATAAGCATTACAGCGGATGGACCACTTCAGGGAAAGGGAAAACAAAAATAAAAGAAGACATCAAGATACAAAAGCGCAGAATTTTAAATAAGTACGAAATCATGCCTGAGCAGCAATGGCTTGAGTGACAGTGTACTCTGTCTCCATTTTGAATTGCCTCCATAAAGATTTGCACTGGACAGGTGTGATCAATGTCTTTGATGGTGAAACCTGGCCGCCAAGCATACAAAGAGATACTCATACAACACAATCAAGAAAGAGTCCTTTACGGTAAAGAGGATAGGTTTTCAAGAATGTCCACTAGGTCTGCAAATAAATTAGTTTCACATGTGGTTCGTGTTTACCTCTGCAACTGCATATTCACCCACTTGTGTGGAAATAAGAGGAAAGAATCATGAACAAGAAAAAAGTACTCTTAAATTGCCTCTTCCGTTGACATTGAGTAATACGACAATTCAAATATGCAGAATATGAGTTTGGATCATGATCAACCTAGGAATCAGTGAACATAGCAATGTTTAAATAATACCCGTTGTCTAAAGCTACACAGATCACGCAATACAGATTGAACAGTTCTACAAGATTTATGCTGGAACAATTGATAGCATCAGGCATTTTCTTTAACGAAACAGAAATTGTTACCCTATAACTTGACAAAATCAACACCAGATAATTAAAACAAGTCATATAGTCACCTCTTCCCAAGAGCTTGAGGCCAGGCGATCATCTGATGTGATGCTCTTATTGGTAACAGCACCACTTCTATTATCCACCAATGCCACGACTAGGGTCTTTTCAATGTTATCAGCATTGTCATCCAGACGGATTGCAGCCATAACAGCAAGCAACTTCAAAGACTACAAATGAAACAATTACGAAGACAAAAAAAATTGAGATCCAAATTTAACTTGGAACTGTAATTTCACCAAATGTAAATGAATTAAGATAGCACGCATCATACTGATGAGCGAGCCATCTTGGTGATCGCTCGAATGTCTTCCTTCCCAGTCCAAACCCGCGGCATTGAATCCGAATCCTGACTAAATAACGTTGCAAACCTGTGGGTGATGTCGTGTCAGTTTAAATGTTAAAACAACTGAATCAATCCAGTGCCAGAAAAGTTAATTTCATCATGTGTACCTATCCTTCATACGGATCAGAACTCTTGCAGCTTCTTCTTTAGCCTTCGACTCAACCACTCCTCTTGCATAATCCTCCAAACTCGCAAGCATCTTGTCCTTCGTTTGTTCCTCCATTTCGAAAGAAGAAAGTGCTACAGAGAACCCAGAGACAGCTGATTCGGTCTCGCGTCGGAGAAGCTTCCTTATTGCCGGCCACGTGTCGTCACCAGCTCCATCTAAAAGAGCTTCAACAGGTCCTGATAATGCGTCGTTCAATTTTTTCTGCAAATGAAGTATCATCAGTTTCTTATGACAAGGATAAGTTTTTGATCATAGATATAAGCAGCTTTGCCATTTGCTAGTATAACTAGCCTCTGTGAACTAGAACAATAACTAACATGAAAAGCCCTTGTCTACTGCTAATCATAATAATACACAACTCGTGATAATGACCACATAATCGCTATATAATTCCACATCTGGTAAAACCCTCTCCTGATGAAAAAATTAAATCGAATTTCCAAATCATATGCACTATATTTACCCAACTGATTCAAGGAACACGTAGCCCATATGATTTTTGATCTACATATTTCTTCACATGTTGAGAATCTAAACTTAAAGAAATACCTCATATAGGTTGGTAAGTTCAGATAGCTTGGCAGCACGAACTGCGGCAACATGAGCATCTATATCACGCTGGAGTTTCTCACGCACTTTCGATGAGTCCCAGTTTGCTTGTTGAATAACGACATCTGGGAAAGTTATTTGGTTAGTACAGAACATACTGTTTCAGGCACATTCAAGACACCATACCAGATAAGTCCCTATGAAAACTTTCATGGGAGAAATTTTTCACAGCAGTTAATGTCCAATGAAAACAACATAAAACATCAGTGATGCAGAAAGAGTTGAAACATCAAAAGTTCAAATTGAAAGGTGGTAGGAAATAATCTTTGCATACCTTGGGAATGACCTAAAATGATGTTTCTACTTTAGCATATGCATCCAGAACTGTATAAGAAACTACATTTTTCATTTCAGTGCAATCTGCCAAGTACGAGAACCATAGAAATGCTACAATAGCAATCAACCTCTCTACTTAAAACAACTAGACTTCAATTATCTCCATCATAAATTCTATAATGACTCAAAATTAAATGAGACCTTCATACAAGAAAAAACTGGTTTTGTGCTATACAATAAGTTTCAGTATGAAAAAAATTGTCAATGAAATCCACTTTTCCCAAACAGCATAAGGTTTTTTTTTTTTTTTTGGATCGGCCCCAAATAGCAGAAGTTGCAGAGAAATTGTTGAAGGGGGCATACAAAGCATTAAGGCAAACATAGCATAATATAAACAACCATAGAACGGATGCTGCTATAAAGTAAACAAAGTTACAAAATTTCATTCAACATACCTGCACATTGTTCATCAAACTGAGTCATAAAAATCTTGACACAACTATGAGCAGCCACAGAAAATCCTTCCCCTCCATTTAAAGCTTTATCAAATGCTTCTTTGAATTTATCTAGAGTTCCTGATCGTATGTGTCCCAACATAGATTGGTAGGCCGGTTGGACAAGCTAAAAAATCATAACAATAAAAGCAATGAGGAAAGAGAACATAATTGGCTAAGCCGTACAGAAAATATTAGAACATAGTGAGACTTCCCAATGACCTCATGAGCTATTGATATCAAGAGCCTCAGGAACGAGAAGCTCAGGTTATTGAGGCGTCTCTCATCATACTACAGGAGGCGGTCTACAACTAAATACCAAAAGTTCCAAAAGGAAATGGTATAGAAAGGGAAGTTACGAAAGGAAGTGGTATAGAAAGGCAACTCATATAGCCGACAGGGAAGAACCAGTCCTAGTGCATATTTGCTGATTAATCAATGTTCTCAAAGTGGCCATTTTTCTTCTTTATGCTACAATTCAAAATGATATAGTTCCCATAGTATTAAAGGTCAAGTATCTTGACACAAACAAGTGAGTGGGATAATCAATAATTTGACAAGTCGGATGGCCTATTAAATGATTTCTCCATACTTTTGCTGATGCAAACGAATTCTAACCAGACACCAGGTATATGATTCTGATATTTCCAACATCAATGCAACAATAGATGGTATAGAAATCCAAAATTCTAGAGATAGTGCCATAAGGAGGCGTTACTTGCAGCAATTTCTCCTCCAATTGTTTCCGCTTCGTTGTTCTAACACCATCATCAAAATATGTAGCCTCCATATCATACCTGAAAAGAATAAACAAAGCTGCATTGCTCGACTTTGTGGTAGAAATCTCTTGAAGAAAGATAGAAACCATCAGAACAAAATTTCAAATGATAATGGACCAAAATAACAAAAGAGGAGAGAGAGAGAGAGAGAGAGAGAGACTAATCCAAATCCCCCATAGCAGCACCAAGCCACATTTATTCGTGAAGTTTGTTGTACAATATATAAGTAATTGCTTGAGGTACTTAATGAAGTAAAGCAAGCTGGTACATTCCAGGACCATAAGAATACAACTACAAAGACACCAGAACAAACTACACTTCACTTGGCGTTTCCAGATTACTTCTAAGGGCTCTTTTGCTGGAGAGCTTAAACAGGGGTGATAGCCCCACCCATACTTAAGCTTAAATAGGGGTTAAAACCCTACCCCTCACATCTATTAACCACATTCATACATTTTAGTCCATCAGTCAGCAGCTTCATTTCCCCCGAGATATACCATTAACATATTTTAGAAAGAACAATTCCACATACATTAACCATCATATTTTTGCAGCCTAGTCTGCAATACGCATTCCCCCGATTACATTGGGCTGACGTCTCTTTTACCAATTTGCTAAAAACTTCAGGAAAAAAATGTCGTCGTAAACACGTGTAAAGCCTAAAACTGAGAAACACAATACACCAGGCAACCATGTGCATATAAGGCAATGATCTACCACAAGCTCTCTAGCAAATATTGCGCCAGAGGACATGTACATACTCTGACAGACAAGTGTGAAGAATTGAAGTAAGCTTTTTCCCAAAGCCTGATACCGGTCCAGTTTGTATGGCCTCATCCAATTCACACCACTCCTGCAAAAATATTAAATCATGTAAGGTATTTAAACTAGAATAAATAAACATAGAGGGGAAAGGGAAATGACAATGAACAAAAACCTTAATATAGATAGAAAGAAAACAGGTACCTCATTCGCAACAAAAGAAGCAAGCTTTTCATTGGCAATTTCTTCACAACGTACTGTAGCCACCATAACCTACAGTACTAACAGCAGTAAAGAACACAATATCCAGACAACCAAGAGTCATTTTCCTAGAGAATATTTTTGTGCCGTTACCTTGTGGGCAGGAAGGTCAAGGTCCTTGTTATCCTTAATGACTTTCCAGATCTGTTGTGAACTAAAAGAGAACCCTGAAGCGGGAACAACACCCCGTCTATCTCCAGCAAGTCCACCAGGTGCTATAGAATGGAAAAATCGCTGTCTTAAACTAGCCACCTTCATTTTGCAAAACATAAACAACCACACTTAGTCAGCCCACTAAACCTGAAATTACAGACTACATACTTGAATAATAAACCTGTAGACACAGCCAACAGAATACAATCCCGCAATACGGCATTCGGGAAAAAGGCGGCCATAATCTAATTTATGTAATGTGGATTATCATGAATAAAAAGGCTACAGAGATCTGGAAAAGGAAATCATCACACTCAAAAGTTGATACTGGAGATTTGAAATGAGATTTTATCTTCCAAAAAGAAAAAGAAGAATAGAAAGTGATTCTTGAAATAACATACAGCTAGAATATCAAGTTAAACATTATTCTACACCGGTCTAGCTACCAGAGTCTACACCGACGTACCTGCTCTTTAAATTGTTCTTCTTTCTCTTCGTAACTAGAAAGAGCTACAACTTCAACCTGGCAATATTACAAAAGATGAGCCTTTATGCATGCGTATAGCCACTCATTTTAGAGCAGCATACCAAAGTGACTGCACTCATTTTTTTGGTAGATTAAAGGCATCTTACATTAAAAAATTCACTCAAGGGAGTTTCCTTGTGAGCTTGTGGCTTAGGAACGGAGTCCCATATCTGCATCCAAGGAATAGATACAGATTGGAATCATTGGATAACATGGGAATACAATGACAGAAAAAGAGAGAACAAAATACCTTCTGAATATCTTCCCTCAAAACAGGTTCTAAGTTTTCTAGAGGCGTCTGCAATCAACCAAAAGAATCCTCAAGTTTCAGTTCAACCAACAAAGCCTTAGATCAAGAGATTCGTTGGTACGAAATGCCTATGATTTGTACCTAGAGTAGGTACATGAAACAATAAGAAAGGAACATACCCTTGTTTTATCACGTATTACGAACATCAAAGTAGTTTTGCGTGGACTAAATAACCGCATCATGACCTGTACAAATACCATGAACTCTAGATAAGTTCATCTTTACTATTTGAAATAATTGGTTGCATAGTGCAGGTACAAAAAATACCTGGAATACAGTTTTCAGAAGTGGTTTATTTGCGGCCTGCTCACGGCCAATGTCATGACACCACCTATATAGCATAATATTCAGAAGAATTAATTATAATCAGCTGCACAATATCCTCATAAGATCATTCAAATAACTTGGACAGTCTGTAGGAAACGCCTTGCTTGAGCTAAATAAAAGCAAACTTACATATTAATAAGCACTATATCTGAAACAGCAAGGGCGAAAAGGGCACTCTGCTTTTCGAAGGCAGTATCATCCTGCAAGTATACAACAGAACTAAATCAGGGAGAGAAATGACCAGTGATCCCAAGCCATCGACGGATATAAAACGTATATAAGACGACTAACACAAATTGCAAGCAAAACCATAAATCTCAAATGGTTTTGAACAGACTTTTGGCAAATTACTCATGTATAAACCTTAACGCGAACTGTATAAGCGAAAAACAATCAATTTGCTAGTAATAGACATAACAAATATGGTCAAGCATTGCTACACACACGTGCAGTTGTATATACATTTCTGCTATACGCATCCAGCGCAAGAAAACCTTCAGTAATGAGTTCATTTACAGGGCAAGACAATGGTAATAGGAAATTGACACTAAAAATCATATAGCCATATGAAGCCATAGTAGCTGACAAAAGGTTTTGGAAAAAACACCTCTCCTCGTTCCCTTCCATCAGTTCCCTCCAAATCCATTACAAGAGTGCAAGGTTCAATACCAGCACAGTGAGCCATCCAGATACCTTTAGTAGTTTGAGACCTAGAGATAGAGACAGATCTTGTTAGCTTGCTGCAGTCAGTTAAAAAAGACTCAATATGAGAGCTCTGCGAGTACATGCCTTCCCTTAGAAAAATCCATCTCCCTAAAGTTGGTCCCAAACAGATGATTTAGTAGGGTGCTCTTCCCTGTAGAATCACAAAAAGTACCATTGGATGAAGAAATAGCATACCTACTATGAGATAGTATACATGGCATGTCCCCGGAGGTATGCTGAAGAAAGAAATGAAGCATGTCCCCGGAGGCAGGAGTGAGAAAGAAATGAATGGTCTAGAGGTGGTTGGAAGTTGGAACCCCAATCCATAGACAAGCAATCACTAGTATCGATTGATCAATCAGCAGAAGGAATAGAATCACTTAGAGGAACAAAATTAACTATGTCGTACATCATCTTCTTCATGATATTAACTGTATATTTGAACCGGGTTACAAAATGCAAAATACAATAGTGTCTAGTCAACAATTACCCCAAGTGAATGCCTCATGCTTAAACAAATAACTAAACATTTTGTGGAGAAGTAACTCATACCACTACTTTGTGGTCCCATGATGGAGACTACAGCATAGGAAAGCCCGCATTCAGCCAATTTCACCTTCTTCATAAAACTGTCCATGCCAGCAACATTGAAAGTACCATCCCCTTCTATGAGGTGAGTGGAACAACATACAGAATCCTCGTCTGAAAAAGGTAATCAAAGTCAGCAGGAAAACATATATTATGACTCACTGATAAATAGACAATTAACCATTATTCATTTCTAATCCACAAAGCATATACAACTAGTCACTTCTTTACAAAATGAAATTCATAAGAGGTACAGCAACATTTATGTCGACATCAGGTCATCACCTTTTAACAAACTACTGACTAAACAAAATCGTCCCATACAACAAAATTTATTCACTGTCCAATTCCATCTAGAAATTACCAGTTGCCACAAACCAATGCCATAGTTCAAAGCTCTCTGGTTTGCAAAACAGAAAATCTCCTCAGCTGGACACAGCTGAAGTGTTCAACACTGTTTGGAGGATAATTTCAATGAAAATTGAATCCCAATCATAACATGGCCAATCTTCGAACAACCATTTTCTCTTGACTTCAAAGAATTAATAGGCAATCGAATGCAATGGCAGTCTCTTATGATCAGAACAACATGCATAAGCACCTATTAGCATATCACGAAACCAACAATCAATCAAGCCAATGGAAAGGTTTTCTCTCATTGGAAGGAACAACATACCACCCAAAACTCCAATCTTTTTGTTTGAACTCACAATCAATCTGTTCAAATGGTAAAAACACATTCCCCACCCGACCCCGAATTGCCCCTATTCTGGAAGCAAGCTCCGCCTTGCCGGTGTAGAAGCAAACTCTACAAACTGAATGGTTCAAATCACAATGATAAAATCTCGGTGGAGTATACCGAGGCACAAAACACCCCTGTAGTGCATTAATGCTACCGGGACCTCTTGTCCTCTACACTCTTGTCCTCTACATAAAACATACTTCGACTGGATCCCAATTCGTCAAAATTAAATCCAATGGCATCAAATCAACGGCGCCAGAAAATTAAAGGAAACCATAAAGATTGAAGCTTTAGAAACAACTCAATGTTAATAACTAACAGTTACGGAAAAACCAAGAAAACGCATATACTAGTTAACAGCTTTTCCGTTATCCGAATTAAAACCCTAATAACGATACAATGATTGATTTCCAAATGGATAAAAACCAGATCAATCAATCAGTTCTCCAACCCAATGATTGCGATGTCAATTAAAACGAAATTCGAAGATGAGATTGTAGATCAGAAGGATCAGGAACTCATATATTGCAAAAGTTAAAGATTACCTACCCATTTGTGAGATTTGATGTGCAGATGGTGGTAGCTGAAGAGGGTTATGAAACGACGATCGGATCGAAGAAGATTATCCAAAGTAGGATGTTCTTGAATTTAATGGAATGGAGCAAAATAAGGTCTCTTATTTCTGCTCTTTAAAAGTGGGCTTGACTGTCCGACGATTGAAAAAGGGTACCAAAATGAAAATGAGAAAAAGTTGCCAACAGTAAGAGGAATAATGGAATATAACGAAAAACAGAAAAGAACGAGGAGTAATAATATTGCGGGTAGGGCCTATTTTGTTTCGTGATAATAGCAATCTAAAAATTGGAAATTTATAAAATCAGGTTACACACTTTCGTTAAGATTTAAAAAAATACTAGTGTCTTGCCCGTGCCTTTAGGCACTTGGAAAAGCTCGAAAGCCTTAACCGTACTAAATGCATTGATCGAATCATCGAGTATTCAAGTTAATACTATGCCACCACCCCTATCATAATTGTTAAGTGAAACTAAAAAGAAAGAAAAAAAAATCAATTAATTAGTCAATTCACACTTTCTGCAATATAAAAGGGCAAAAAAGTTTAAACGAAAATTATTTATCATTCAAAAATCAACTAAACCAGGGAATGAATGGTTTTGACGAACACTTCTCTCCCATGTATTTTGAAAACTTTTAAAAATACACAAACGTTCTAGAGACATCCCAAAAATGGAATATTTGACAACCTTTTGCAGAAGGGAATGAGTAACAAAACCCAGCAATTTATGCAGAACAAAAATTATACAATTTTGAAGGATCACTGAAAGAATCTCTCTTTTTTTCCTTCTTTACGATTTTCAAACCAGTAATTCAAATCATTTTAAAAGTAGATCGCGTATGAGAGAGAGAGAGAGAGAGAGAGAGAGAGAGAGAGATTCCAGAGAGACTATGCATTTTCTGTAATCCAAGAGAGATTCCAAATAGAAAGAGAGTAGTATTCTGAATTTGAAATTTCCCTATGAGGGTTGGACGTATGATAGAGAGAGGATTTTGAAATTTGAAATTCGCATATGAATTTAAGGATGATGTTTCTTTTCTAAAATGAGATTCTTTCATCTATTTTGTTTTTTTCTACATAAGCTTTCTTCTCCTTCTTCTTTTTGAAATTTTCCTATGATGGATTGGATGGCAAAGAGAGAGAAAGAGTATTTTTTGAAATTTGAATTCCCATATGAAATGAAGATTTGGGCCTTTTAGAAATGAATTTTCTTTCATGTGGTATTTTTATTTTGGAAATGCAAAATTTTCTCAGACTGCATGAAATAAGATTGGAGCCTTATTATTGTTAGGAGAGAAATAGAAGATCTTTGAAACAAGAAATGTCATGTAGGACATTTTCCTATGATGGATTGGATGCAAAGAGAGAGGGAGAGAGTTTTTTTGTTTTTTGAAATTTGAAATTCCCATATGAAATGATGAACCTTATTAGATATGTGTTGGGAGAGAAATGAAGAAATCTTTGAAACATGGAAATGCCATGTAAGACATTTGAAAAAACCTTTGTGTAATGTAATATAGATACTACCTTATTAAAAAGTATAAAAAAATACATTGGAGTATGTCTATGTTTTTGTTTTTGGTTTTTTTTCTTTGTTATTGTCAGCCTAGTATTTTGTTAATAGAATGACCCTTTTATTTTCGGATTCGGGAATCCCATAGTGTGCCACCCGAGCTATTGACATCGGTAATTAACAGCTCAGATTTCATCTCGGCAATGAACAACTCGGATCGCGCAATAAATGGCTTGGATGTTGCGCAACCCTTTAGTGCGGCACCGCACTATCCTCAATTCCTTCATTTTTTGGTGGATGAATAAAATTGTAATTGCATACAGTATGCGCTCTACAAAATTATCGTAAATTCTTAACAACTATGTCCGACAGTACAAAGAAGTAAACAATATTTGGACCTAGAAAAATAGTAACTAAATTTTTATTATGAATCAATGTGGACATGTTGCGAACTTAATCCTATGAATTCAAGATGGATTTGAGTAATTTTTGGTCTGTACTTTCGGATAGAATTAAATGTAAATGGAGTATTACATAGTACTTGTGGAACATTTTTTATGAATTCAAACCAATGTGTGTTATATTACCATTTGTGCCCAATATATTTTAGCTTTGGCCATAAAAGAATATATTTTACCTAACCCCCACCCATTATAATAACAAGAACAATACTTTTTGTTGATACTAATAAAGTTGTAAAACTATAATAAAAACAATACCCCTTCTCTGTAAAGTAGGTTGTTTAAAATTATTGAGTCGCCTTTGTTTTTTTGTATTAATTTGATTCTAGTCCTCCCATGAAAATATAGGATTTTTCAAAGTCTAACAGGTTGGCCGGTGGTAAAGGCCTGGGTTTTTAAGGGGTGTGCTTCCTTCTTCTAAGATGTTCAAAATCTCTCTTATTAGATTTTATTTTTTTTAAATGACGGAGGAACAATCTTACAGCCAGGCAGCCACGCCGCCACGACCCCCACTTACGTTCAAGGTACTCACCCAACAGGAAATCGACTTCAGACATTGAGGAGTTTCCCCAAGGCTGGCATCCACCCGCACCACTGGGGCAATCCCTGGGTGTTTAATTAATCTCTGTTACATTTTATCTACTCTTTTGTGGACAATCTATACATAAACTCTATTCCGACCTTAGTTAGGCTCTCCACAAGTAAATGATGTTAACAGACTTTAGAATTAATCAAGGTATGCATAAGTTAGCTCGTATACACTTATCGAAACGAAAGTATAGAAATTTGATTTGAGATGCAAAGAGAGAAAATACATAGATCTATAGCTTATTTAGGTGGCAATTATGAAATGGAAATTGTTGGTTGTCTACTTTCTGCACCGACTTCCACGGGACCCACTAACCGCCCATGTAATCTTTCTGCCTAAAAGAGCACGCCAGAACGGCGTCGGATGTGTCGCATGCTCGTGGGGCGTGGTCACACGCACCAACGGGTGCCGTGCTAAGTGGATTGCAAGGTTTAGATTCGATGTGGATCCACATAGGAATGAGTACCATACAGCAGTACTCCCATAAAAAAGTTCCAAAATCAGGATATTAAAAAACTCAGTTAAAAAAAAATATATATATATATATATTAAAACTTCTCTCGAAATAAATTATGGTCTAGTTCACTCTTATGAAAGTGATTCTCAAAATATTATGTGAATCTTTTTTTTGAAGAGAAAATATTATGTGAATCTGAACAACGTAAATTTCTTGTGAAACATTTTTTTTGGTTTCCATATTAGAAACGTAATCTTCAAAGATTCCGTTCAGTTGTCGAAAATATTGTGTAAGAAATATTTTTTCGGAAAAAATAAAGTGAAATGAATTATAGCTAGTCCAATAATTTTTGCAAAATGATTTCAGCCGTAGCCCATTTTTTTGGCAATAAATGGTGGCGTTTTGCCAAAAAATGAAATCATTGGTGCAATAGTGCAATGTTTTGTTTTCACAAATTCCCTTTGTGGTAGCATATTTTTTTCAATAACTTTCATCAATTGTCCAATAGTGCAACACCATTTGAAATTGGTTGTTGGGTTGATAATGTGGCACGAATTCAGAAATCATTCTTGGTACCAATTTTTAGGATAAAATGGCAAAATAAAAGGCCGAAGCAAAAAATTGACACACCATTGGAGCACCAAATTTTGCAAATTTTGCCACTCTTGTGCTAGACATCGCACCTATATTCATTCCCCTTTTCAACTCATTTTTGGCTGATCAAAAACCAAAACCCATTCCCCGCCATAATTAGGTTTTCTCTCCAAAGATTGCATTATTCAAAAGAAAGTGTTATATATATATATATAGGATCAACTTCTAATGAGGGATCCCTCATTTTAAATAAAACGAGGACCAAGCAATTTTTCCACTTTCCGAATTGAATTTTGACGATCCGAACCGTTAGATGTATTTAAAATGTGTTTTTAAGGTCCACCGCAAGGATTTGTCCAAAAAAAATACCCGTAAGGGCTTCATCCGATCAGTTTTTGTTAAAAACGTTATATATAGCGTTTTAAACAAAAAATGATCGGATGAAGCCCTTACGGGTATTTTTTTTGGACGAATCCTCGCTGTGGACCTTAAAAACACATTTTAAACACATCTAACAGTTCGGGTCGTCGAAATTTGGTCGGGAAGCATGAGGTCCTCATTTTATTTAAAATGAGGGATCCCTCATTAGAAGTTGATCATATATATATATATATATATATATATATATATATATATATTAACCTGGGCATTGTTGTAAGTTTCTTTCTTTCTTCCTCCTGAGTTATCAATAATTATTGGACTAGAGTAAGTTCTCCCTGTTTTCTTTATAAATGACTTAGTCTTTAGCTTTTCTTTTTTTTTTTTTTAAATAACACAATATAGACTTTCTTGGCAAATAGTAGAAAACAACCCACATTGTGGGTCAAATATGTTTTCTAATTATTCAAAAGACTTAGCTTCACATTAGAAAGAGTGTTTTGACATAAAATCTAGACAAGAGTGCGTCTGCAGCCATTTGATGCTTATGGGATCCCGTATTGGATGGTTACTGACACTGTAGTGGGCCGAAGGGCCTAGTGCTTGAGGGCCCAATCAATTGTTAACTCAGCTAGTCTATCCACGTGGGGCAGATCGACCGAACTAGACCATACACCCGATTCCACGGTTCGGGTTCACCTACTACGTCATCAGGACTGGAGCTGGCTCCTACCACCTGGGCTGAATCAGACAGCTCAGACATCACCAAATTTGGTCATGGCTGGTATGACCTGTATGACTCTAGGAAGGCAGCTCAAGGCATGTGCGTGTAACTGTCCTTATCCTATTCATCAGAGCTAACGTTAGCCGAATGGTTACTGTATGTGCTAGGCACAAGAGTACTTGGAAGACAAGACACGAGAACACTATATAAAGTACAGGTATCAACCCAAAAAGGGTATGCCATCTTTGCAACCCTAAAACTCCCTCTGTACTTTCCTATACACTGACTTTCCCTCACGTAATCGTCGAAGTGCCTTCTCAATCGAACTCCGACCTGTTAAGGCACTAACAGCGGATGCTACCTATGCAGGATAGGCGATTGTATTGCCACCCTTCACCATTCAGGATCAGAGGTTAGGTTAAGGTTCACTCTCATGGTCAGCAACCCCACAGACACATACGTCTCCAAATTGTTTATGGGTCTCTATGTTGAACAATGTGTAAAACCTTTTCTTCTAAAATTTCTTTAAGTTCACGGTTTTGGTCTTTATCCAAGATCTCTCAAGAAATAAGTGAAAGAACTCCATGTTATAGTGGCTAAAGTTTTTTTTACTATTTAGCAAAAGTTCATGTTTTTTGTCATCTCCCGTAATCTAAACTTAAAGTTTAACTTGCGGATTTTTTTTCATGGCTGCCTCTTTGATGCTCACTCCATCGATAGGGAGAACTACCTCCAATTATGGAAGACATTTCCAGAGGGTTTGTTGTTGCATCTCAAGAATGTTAAAATATATGGCTTCCAAAGAGCACGCTTGGAAGTTGAGCTTCTACAGTTTTTTCTCAAGAAAGCCAAAGTGCTAGAGAATATGACGTATCTGAGGAGACGCAAGCACAACCGCAGAAGAGGAGAGAAGATGAGATCTATGAGCTGGATGCCTTTAACGCAACTTGAATGAAGAACAACCCACAAGCCCAACGTACACCAAAGCGTGTGTAACAAATACCCAATTGAAAAGTCAAATTTACCCCACAACTTTGAATGTAAAGTCCATGAAGAGAATGGCTCAATTGGAAAAATGGGAACAAACGTTGGGGGACGTTAAAATTGGACTTAAGCTTCTTATGGTTTAGGTTTTTAGATAAAGTTTCTGTTAAAAAAAAAAAATACTAACAAAGCACATGAATACTATACCTAGAGTCAACAAAGTCTCTTGATAGCTGTACTCCAACTTGTGTAACCACTCACTGAATTGGTTAGTGCTAAGTATAGTATTCACTTGCTTTGTTAGTAATTTTTTTTTTAACAAAAACTTTATCTGAAAACCTAAAACTGTAAGAAGCTTAAGTCCAATTTTAACGTCCCCCAACTTTTGTTCCCATTTTTCCAATTGAGCCATTCTCTTCATGGACTTTACATTCAAAGTTGTGGGGTAAATTTGACTTTTCAATTGGGTATTTGTTGCACACGCTTTGGTGTACATTGGGCTTGTGGGTTGTTCTTCATTCAAGTTGTGTTAAAGGCATCCAGCTCACAGATCTCATCTTCTCTCCACTTATGTGGTTGTGCTTGCGTCTCCTCAAACTTGTTGTATGAGAGAGGAAGATTTCTCCCGTTAATGAATTCTGATGGGATATTTTCTAGTGTGTATTCTTTTGAGATCTCTCGAGTAAATGCAGATGGAGGTTGGGGAGATATTAACACTTTCGTTCCTTTTGCTTATTTGGTTTCTTTTGCTCTTCTTCCTATGGTTTCGCGGTGCTCTGGTAGCTAGGTGTGTCACGATCCAAATCCAACGAATTTGAACATCGTGACCGACCAATGAGTCTATCTCACCCAAGGCTTCTATCGACTTTTTTTTTTTCCCTTTTTCTCTAATCAAACAAAAATAGAATTAAGATCTAGTATATGCCGAAACTATCATAAATTATTAGAGTCATTTATTCATTATGCTTACGGCAACATGGGCTACATTTTCCCCATAATTATTACATGACTACAAGCTTAATAATAGGTACTCGGCCCATGCTTCTAATTCCGGTTACCTGAAAAGGAAAAGATTTCAACAACATAAGCCACTACTTGTGTGAGATTATGAATTATTAGATTACATGATCTACAACGGAATTTTTAAAAAAACTTTTCGTCAATGAATCATAAGTCATGGAAACCAGTTTTTCGTGGCTTCAACTGTAACCAAAATCATGGCATGTCAGTTTTTCATTGCCTCATCTATAACCAAAATTCGTAATAAGCTTGTATATAACATAACATGCCGTAAACATATATGATATACCATCTGACGATTACTGTCAGCTATGAGGGAGCGACCCCCAACGCGAATAACGTGAATTGATCAATTCAGTTGGACATCTGGTTGTGCCCATTTCCATTCCGCCCTTATTACATCGTTCCCACTGGTATCTTTAACGTCCCCCAGATTCGGGGACATCGTCCGGATATATCGTTAATACTATTTTCATAAATTGTGCAAAATGTCATAATTCCATGGTATGGTTGCTACAAAAGAATTTCATATGTTAAAATAAACATTTTAATAAGCTAAAACATAAATTTTACAAAAAACTCATGTAATAGGGATAATTCATAACTCACATTTTTGCATTCGAAATCTACTTGCGATCAATTACTCCGAAGAACTCGTTTTTAAACATAAAATATTCATCTTTTGTTACTACCAAAATTAGGCCAAAGTTATACCAGCTAACTAACGAGTTGTAACTGTACGTGAAGTTCATAAATTGCATCATTTCAACCATTCATTTCTCTCTCTCTCTCTCTCTCTCTCTCTCTCTCTCTCTCTCTCACATTACTCTATATGACATTATTCATTAACTTAAGCAAATACTACATGTGTTCAAATTACTAAAACGAGTCTAAAATCTGGAGCTCGGGTTCGGTCCAACTTTAAAACGAGTCGAGTCAAGTCACTAGCTTCGTGAGAAGCATGGTTCACTTTCAGTCGTAAATTAATCACAACAAATTAAAGAGGTAAACTATGATTAATTTTCTAAATTTGTGGTTTGATTTCATCACAAATTGTTTTGACTAATCTTACTTCCCAAAACTTTAAGTCCTTGTTTGTTAATTAACCAATCCAAATATGTATTTGTCAGAAATTGCACCAATATTCGAACGTGGTACAGTAGTCTAGGTGTAGTTCTTGTTTTTTGATAAGCAAGAAATTTGACCCTACCTACTGTAAAACAAAGATGTGATTGCACATGTGTGAATTAAAAGGAGAAAATAACAAAAACTAGTGCAAGTGTGTGTGTGCATATCTCGGCAGTGAGGAGGCACTCACCTCCTGCAATTCTTTTCTTCTTTGTTCCTCTTTTTCTTCCTTTGCTCCTCTTTTTTTTCTTTTATGTTTGTATGTGTGGTGTCTGGTATACATGTAGCGTGTGGTATACAAGTGGCGTGTGAGAGCCTATTTATACTTGGGCTAATGGCTTCCAGAACTATCTAATGTAATCCCAGTGAATCTTCCCCAATATCACTAATTAAGACTAAGTTCATGAATGTCCCGAATTTTTCGCTACAATATCCAATGAATCTTTGATGTATTAATTCCATGTGATTCATTCTATAATAAGGTGACAACTCGCCACCTTCCGGAGACCCTATGCTTGGGCCCCAAGTTTCCAATAATGGGGCGCCACTTCGCCTATATCCGGCAGGCTCTTTGCTTGGGTCCCAAGGCGAGTTGCCTCGCGGTGACTCCTGCCGTATTCTCGTGTCCCGACGCTGCTAGTAGGGCTGAAATAACATCTTCAAATGTTCCTAATACCCAAAAAAATACGCTATTTATTTTGTAGGCTTTAAGTCACACAAAAATATACTTTTTAATCCTAACGATAAGCGGGTCACCAATATTAACCCCCGTGTTATAATTATTTTTATCATCTTATTTGTTATTAAAAGTCGGGGTGTTACATCCTCCCCACCTTAAAAAGTTTGGTCCTCCAAACTTGATGAAACTAGGAAATTAAATATGGTGCAACCATACCTTATATATTTGAAAAGCTCTAGATAGCGTGCTCTCATATCATCTTTTTTTTTTTTTCCCCACGTAGCTCCTTGACCAGAATCGTTATTGTATCAGACTTTTACTAGTGAAATTATTTTATTTCGAATCTCGCTTTTCCTCACAATCCATGATCCTAATTGATCACTCCACACAGGTCTGATTCTCCTTTAGTTCTATTGGCGGTGATGCTAATACGTGTGACATATCTGACACGGAGGGCTTTAGCATTGATACGTAAAAATTATCGTGAATGTTAACGGGCTCGTGAGCCAAAGCTAATAAGTAAGTCACCAGTCCTACCTTTTCTATGATCTCGAACGGTCCAATGTATCGAGGGTTTAGTTTCAATGTGGGCCACCCTCCATACATATTACACCCTACTATCTTATCCCCCCTCCATATATAATACCCCTAAAAATAATACCCCATCCAATCGTGTCACGCCCTCATTTTCACCAAAATAAAAATAAAAGAATTTCAACAACAAATAAGTCAAGTGATAAGATTTCCATAAAATAAAGTACATCATTAGCCCAATGGCCGTCAAATATTCAGGCACTCTTGCCCCAAAGGTGAAATCAAATAATATCCTGTAATTCAAATATTCGGGCACCCTTGCCCCAAAGGTGAAGTCAATAAAATAATGTGTGGGCACCCTTGCCCCCAAGGTGAAATCGAAATAATATCCCATAAGTTATTACAAATCCAAAGTCAAAAGATGGTGAAAAATTAGAGTTACATTATCATCTCCCCAAAAGAAAGTTTAATGCATAGAAGATGAATAAAATAACTCCATGCCATGTATGCTCATCATCCAAATCATGCACGATCAAAGCTAGGCACTTGAAAATGATAGGGTGAGCACACATGCTCGTAGGAGAACTATTCTACTAACGCTAGGTGTATGAATATGATGCATGCACATGGAGGCAAGATATGTCCAAAGGATGTTCATGTGCGAGTCCAAGTATCCAAGTCATTAGAGGTGAAAATTTAACCGGAAAAACCGAACCGGCCGAATAAACCGGTTCGGTCGAAGGTACCAGTTCGGTTCGGTTTTATTTTTACAGAATATTTTTTCCGGTTCGGTTTTCGATTTTCAGAAATTAAAGTTTGGTTTAACCGAACCGAACCGGATTTGACATCCTTGGCCCAATAACCTTTACACCTTTTGATCTCTGCCGTTGATATCAAAGCAAATTGATAAGCCCCCAATATTGTATATATCTGGGCTTATCTAGCGCTTTTTGTTCACACACACACGCATTTTAAAGCCTTATACGATTGATCTTGCGCGTAGTGTTGTTTTGGTAGTTTCAGGGTAAACAAGTGCATAAAGCGTGTTTTGAAGCACTTTGGGAAACGTCCCAAGAATTCAAGGGCCAAGGGCCCCATGACACTCCACCATCAAGCCTCGAGAGCCAAGAAATGAAGATTTGGCTAAGGCTCGAGAAGTTTAGAAGGCACAAGATCAAGCCGGAAGGCTAAAGGCGTGTCCAAGGCTTACAATCACTCCCGGTTGAATCCGGGAGTGAACAAGGACTCACGAGACCAAGTCCCCTTCCCAAGGCTCACACGATGTTCGGAAGTGTTTTGGAAGATGCTCGGTAGCTCACAAGGTCAATGGATGGCGAAGAAAGAAGAGGAAACCTCAAATGCCTAAGTATTGATGCAGGTATTGATACCAGTATTGATGGTATCAATACCTCTGAAGCACAAAGCTGGACAGAACCTTGGGTATTGATACCCCCAACCTTGGTATCAATACCTGGCAATCCGAAAAAGTGTTCAACCCACTTGTTGGACTTTCCACTTATGGAAAGTCTAGCTTGTTGGGATATTTTGGGATATTTTGGGAGAGAGGAATTGAAAGAATATAGGCTCTCTCCTCTCTCTTTCTGAGGACTTCTTCTTCTTTATTTTCCCTAGGATATTTTGCTCCTCCCTCTCTCCTCCATGGAAGAGGTTCCAAGCTTTCTCTCTCTAGTTTATTTCATGTAAGTGTTTGTTTTACGTTATTTTGTCGAGTTATAATAGTTCTTGTAATCGAATGGTTGTTCCATAAATCTAGTTTATTTACGTTTTTAACGGTGAAATCTTGTTCTCATGTTCTAACTTTCATTCTACGTAAACTCTAGTACTACATGCTCGTTTGTTATTTCTCTGAGTATTAACGTTGTTGGCATAGGTGTTGGCTTCCATAAAAATCAGGTTGTAATGTCATATGTTATGTTCTTTATTTTCTTCATTAAATTAGTCATGTTCTCCGTAGTCATGATCGAGTAGTCGTTATAGGCTCGGTCATGGGGTGATTAGCACCCCGTGACTTAGGTTGATTCACACTCCTCGCCCTAATGTAAACATCGCTTGTTAATCAAAGAGTACGGATTGATTTTATGTATCAAAATTGGGATTTGTTAATCTCTTTGATCACACGTAGCCAAGGGCTAGACCACTTGGCACGTGTGATGCTTAGGGCGATGTCAATTCAAATGTTTGTATAAATGGCACAAGAATCCTACTCTTTGAGAAACACCATTTCTAGTTAAACGAGTTTAAGTACCAAATCTTCCGTTCGGGGTCGTTTAACGACGCCCCGAGCCGGTTATTTTAGAGGAGAATGAATTGCCCTAAGGCATGGGTGTTGTGACCCCCTTGACTTAGCCTTGTTTTAATTAGTCTTTTTAACCTTCCGAGTCATTCACGAAGTTAAGTGAATTCCACCAACAAACCACAAAAGCAAAGTTTGCCGCTTTAAGGCTAAAACCAACTGGTCGCGAATCAATACTCACGTGCTGCACATTCGGTCTCTGAGGACTCGACCCGGACTTCCGGTTATTATGCTTTGCGACACCTAAACCCTACGCTTGGGGAAACATCATTTGAAATACAATCCAAGGACGCAAGCACAAATCCCCACCATTGAAATTGTTCTAACCCTTTTCCTTCATTTTTTACGCCCAAAAGGCATACAACCCTTCAACAGAAGCGCTCTCTCTCTCTCTCTCTCTCTCTCTCTCTCTCTTCCAAAAGTTGAAAACCAAACATGAACACAGACAACTCCATTCGAGGATGGATCAACTCCATTTCTCTCTTGCATGCCTTGAAGATCGATTTTGGTTATTGAGTTCCAGTTCTTAACCGTAAGTTCTCAGATCTATTGCTAATTCTCCCTCACAAGTCACATCTTATCTCGAATCTCTCCCTCGGCGGTTTGTTCAGAAATCTTACACTGTAAATGGAGCCGACAAAGAGGACAAATATCCACTCTCACTGGATCTGATATGTTTGCTTCTTCGAACTTTTATTCCAGTTGCGTTTGAATCTAATATGTTTGCTCTCAGATCTTTGACTGTATACTGGTTTTGTGTTTATTTCGGAGAATGGTGTATCATGTATGAATCTTGCATTCTTATGAGTTTTTTTTTTGTTTTTTTTTAATGTTTTGAAGCCCAAATGTTAGAACCGAAGAAACCGAAATAACTGAGACAACCGATCAAAACCGAGAAAACCAAAACCGAAAAAACCGATTACCAATTCGGTCGGTTTCGGCCTCTGGAAATATGAAACCGAACCAAATATTCGATTCTCAAAACCGGTTAAAACCGACCGCACCGAACCGCTTTCACCCCTACAAGTCATAGAGGAAGGATTTAGAAAGTTTCAAAGTACCCAAGTAATTTCCAAGTACCCACCAACAACCCAAATGTTCAAAGTCCTCTCTAAGTACCCAAACACCACCCAAGTATTCATTTTATTTCGCCAAACCATCCAAGTTCATCCCACAAGACTAAAATCAAGTTTACATATCGAGTTTCGACAAAACACAAAAGTTAGTTCAAAAATCTCATTTCTCACTTCTTTCATTGAAGAAATTCATCATTTCATTAATACTAGGGATTTAAATCCATCTGCCGGATTCCATAGGCTCCGCATGCCTCTGCTGGATTCTATAGGCTCCGCGTGCCTCTGCCGGATTCCATGGGCTCCGCGTGCCCCTGCTAGATTTCATAGGCTCCGCGTGCCTTTATAAAAATTTCACCAAATGATGACATTGGTTTGAAACATCTCATTTCCCAAACATTCCATTCAATTTCAATAACAAGTCCAATTTTTCCCAAGTTCAATTAATTTCTTCACATCTTTCGATAAAGGGTTACGCACACACCCCCACACGCTTTCTAAAAACCGTCAAACTTTCATGTGACGTAAGATGACATATTTGTCTATAAAATCATAGTCCTCGAGTCAAAATATGGGTGAAAATAATGCCAAAGGTCGATCATATGAAGTATCGAGCAATTGGGGACCAAACGGACATCAAAGGGTGGTCGAATGCCACCCAAAGGACAGGGATAGCTGCTGGAAATTACAGAGGCAACAACTATGAATAGTAAACAGTGCAGATTTTCACCCCTAAGGTGTGGAATTTTAGCCCAATCACAAATGAGATAATTTAGGCATAAACAAGAGATGCTAGGCAACAATTAAACATGGAGGGAGGTCAATTTCACTCCAAATTTCATCCAACAACAAGTAATATCATAGATCAAAAAATCTAAGTTGAGAAAACCCACACAATTTGGAGAAAACATGATTTTCAAAGAAATTGAAGTCAAGAACAAGGTATGCGCAATAAATCACAAGCATACAACTAGGAGAGTAGAATATGTGCCCATACCTCAAGATTGGACCTTCAAATGGGAAGAAAATGCAAAACCCTAGAGCTTGAGCTTCCAAACCCGAAATGCCCCCTTCCAAGCTAAAACCAACACAACCCAAGCTTGAAATCACATAAAGGAGAAGATTTTATGGTAGAACCTTGAAGGAATTTGATTTTGGTGAAGTTTTGAGGTGTAACAATGGAGGAATTTTGAGAGAGAGAGAGAGAGAGACCGGTCGGGTGGGAGGAGAGAGAGGAGTGAAATGTTTGCAAGCTTCTCTCACACACTATTACACCTCACACCCAAATGTCACTTGTGTATATAATATGTGACACCACCTCACTAATTTTACTCCCACACTTAGCCAATTGATTATATTTCAACATTTCTCACAAAACCCCAACTTTTATTTTCAAAAAGTAATTAAATTTTTTGGGTCTTTACACATTGTGCCAACAAAACATATTCCAACACAATAATTATTTTGTAACGACCCGCCCCCGCCTTGCACAATATTGTCCGCTTTGGTCGCCCAAGCTCCTTGGACTTCCCAGTAGGTCACCCATCCCAGGATTGCTCCAGGGTGAGCACGCTTAACTTTGAAGTACCAACGAGCTTTGACGCCCGCACGGCTTTAAAAGGCCTTGTGCTAGTTAGGGCATGATCTATTCTCTTATATCATAGACCTCCGTTGCATCCAAGTGGGTCATGGGCTGTCACATTATAGCCGTGCGGGCGTCAAAGCTCGTTGGTACTTCAAAGTTAAGCGTGCTCACCCTGGAGCAATCCTGGGATGGGTGACCTACTGGGAAGTCCAAGGAGCTTGGGCGACCAAAGCGGACAATATTGTGCAAGGCGGGGGCGGGTCGTTACAGTTGGTATCAGAGCACAACCCCGGACTACGGGGTAGGAGCCACCTCTAGAATCTGCAGGAGCCACCTCTTGAATCCCGGAGTGGGAACAAAGTGCTATGCAGAACTAAGTGCTATACCTCCCGGGGGAAGGTCGCTGGGCCAATATGCAACGAGGACGTTGCATCATAAGGTGGGGAGAATGTGACAGCCCATGACCCACTTGGATGCAACGGAGGTCTATGATATAAGAGAATAGATCATGCCCTAACTAGCACAAGGCCTTTTAAAGCCGTGCGGGCGTCAAAGCTCGTTGGTACTTCAAAGTTAAGCGTGCTCACCCTGGAGCAATCCTGGGATGGGTGACCTACTGGGAAGTCCAAGGAGCTTGGGCGACCAAAGCGGACAATATTGTGCAAGGCGGGGGCGGGTCGTTACATATTTTCGTAAACCAAAATTAAGTAAAGACTTCTTTACTTTAATTTATTTATAAAAATAAGGAAGTACCCTCCATTTGGAAACAATGGCATTTTCAGAATTTTGAAATTCTAATCACATCAAAATCTCATCCCCCCACTTTTAGTACAAAACAGAAAAACGGCACATTTTTCTCCAAAGAAAATGGGTGAAAGACGACTTTGTCTTACTAAAAAATAACTTCCAATTATACCATTGTGATTAGAAAAATCCAAGGAACAATTACCGGGATTTTTTATTGGCCAAATCGAAACTTCTCCAAAAAGTGATTTTTCATACGGGTCCTTACAAATCGGGCCCTTAGTCCTAGATAAACTCTGAAAGTATGAACAATATGATGCCATTTTTATCTTCAATTCCTTTTTTTTTACTCACTCCATTCCAAATTGCTGATCACTTTTGAGAATTTTAACTCTTTGAACAGATATGTAATAAGTGCATTCAATAAAAATATTCACATTAAACAGATTCTTTAATTTCCAACAATACCTTATATTTCAACTTTTGAATGAAATAATTGTTGTTGACAAGTAATTTAAAATGGTGGAACTAGTAATTTTGTATTGCATTTTGTTTTTATAAATATACTCTAGAATTTACTCTCTCCGTCATGCATATTGTTTGCTATGTACTCCATCCCCTTCGTCTCATTTTATTTGTTCCCTACAATTATGAGTGCCTTTTTTGGACTCTTATAATTTTTAATCTATAATGTATATTATATACAATATGGATCTTATTTGATATATCTTGATTAATTCTATTAGACAAAATATTCGAAAACTTAAAAGCATCATAAATAAAAGGATAAAGACGTTTAAAAATGACACAAATATTCATAGAGCACAAATAAAATGGGACTGGGGGAATATGAAATTTCCTAACATTGTCCCTTATTCTTTACTCCTTTTGAAGCTGTTTTTAATCATTTAGGAAGGTTAGTTTGTAAAAACATTTACATATATTTCATTCGTTGACTTTCAAACATAGCAAATAATTTGAGGCATTCCAAAATAAAATGCCAAGCAAACAAAATGGGACAGAGGGATTGTCTTTTAGTACTTAAAATTACACACGACACAAGCACTAAAATACGAATTTTTTATTATAGTTATACGAAAATAGAGTGAAAAAATCATTTTTAACTAAAAATCCTTTTATTTTTTTTGGTCAAGCCATGCATCTTCGTTTGTTAATCTTTATTTTCCTATTTTTTCTTCGTGTATATTTACATGATTCAAAAGAATCTCTGCTTTGTACTTTTTTTACTTTGTAACAAACAAAAAAAAAAGGAACCAATTTGTTCTTTTATAGCCGTTCAAAAAAAAAAGTTCTTCTGTACTTAACTGTTAATTTGTTTCTCAATCCTTATTCCTCGCCTTAATTTTTAGTTATGTCTTAATTTTGAAAATACAAAAACTAAAATAGGCAAGACATAAAGTTATAAGATAAAAAGTTATGATGTATATTGGTAGGTCGTTTTTCACACCAAAAATATATTTATAAAAGCAAGGAATTAACCCTTGTTCAGAAGAACAGTGGTCAAGTCCGAGGTCGATCCGCAGAGACAATTTGGCTAAATTATGTTAACTTCGATTACTTTCTATTTTAATTCGGAAAAAGAGATTGAGTGATTGATTTTGTAAATTACTAAAATAAAAAGAGCAATAATAATAAATTGGGTGGAATTAATGGAGAGAGGATCTAGGGTTCCAAATCCACCCCGACCATGTAATTTAGTTATGTATAGGTTAGGAATAATATTTCGAATCATGAACGAATATTGCTAGGACTTGCAAATCCTATCGATATTCTTCTAGAAAATAATTGTGTTGCCAACAGGCATGGACTATCCCATAGCATGGACCGTCTCGCTGGCACAACCCGTCTCTTTCATGGGCTGTCCAATGGCACGATCCGTCTTACGAACATAACCTATCTCAGTCACCCAAGCACAAACATTGAAAACCATCGATTAACTTGGTATTTGCAAACTAGTACACAAATACTCAACAGATGAAAGCATTAAAATAATTCATTCGATCACAATGAAAAAGAGTTCTTGTTAATCAATCAATTCGAAATAATAACCTAAAACCTATACATATACAGAGTTACTTGGATCGGGAGTTTCATCTTCCCTTAGAAATTATTTTAGCCGGGCATGGAGTTGATCAAACTAAACATGCACTTATAGAACTCCATTAAAAATAAATAAATCAAAAGCTCACAGACTGAGACAGTTTGTCGTGACTGCTGTCTTCTTTTGCTCTCGGCTAGCTGCTTCGTGGTCTCTCCGAAGTGTCTTTTTTTCGCCTCTGTTCCCAGTCGTCAACTCCGTCCTCGGTTATGCGGCTAATCCTCTCCTTTTATAAGCTGTTACATCCCTGCCTTTGTAAAACCCCAACCGACATATACAAGGCCCATTTAACTTATGTTGCCAATTGCCTTGTAGCCCAATAAGACCAAATCACTTGGGCCCCACCCCAAGTGTTAACCATGGGTCAAGGAAATGATCATTTCTTTACTGGAAATTTGTCAAATTTTCTCACTCGGTGGACCCACTACTCGAGCTACTATTTGATCATGTATACTCAGCACATGCAACAAGATCCGTGAACTTATTTTCCAAATTAACTCACGGGGTGTTCCACTAACAAAAAAAACTATTTTTTTCAAAAATCGAGACAAGGTCATTCTCTCACAATACATCACATAAAAAACTATGAAAAACTAATTTTTTCAAAAAACCACATTAGTGGAACACCCCCTCAGCCCTGATCCAATTTAGCGGCTCAAATATTTACCGTTAACGTGTTAAGCCTCCAAATACCTGTCACACAATAATCAAGCATTAAGCTCTAAGTAATAATATAAATTGACTTAGCAAAGATAATTAAGGGGCGCTAATATGAACATTTATGCACTTAACATATATCGAAGATAATTTATACCTTCTACAAATGTGTGTCGCCATCCAATATTTCTCTCTTATCCCACCTATTTTCCCCCACTTTTTTATGTTTCAAAAGAGGATTTCAATTTTGTAACTTAGACTCGACATATAGAATCTGATTTTTTATACACGAAGTATAAAAATACCAACTCATTCACTTTTGAAATGTTCTTTTTTTAAGAAAAGACGAGTAGTAAAAATTTTAAATTTTTTTGCACCAAATTAAAGAACTCAAATAGAAATTTAGTACAAAGAATGGACACTAATAAACTCAAAAGAACTTTCTAAGAATATTTTTTGAAACTTTATTGTTTGAAGTCTTTCTACATGCACCTTAGATTATAATGTCATATGTCATGTTTACTCTATTAGGACAATTACTATGTTTCATTAATTTTCCATGTTAATTTTTTATTCTTTAACATCCGTGGGTGTGGCCCGCGGGCCTCTCACTAGTGCTTTAGAAAGCAGATGTTTCACAAGCTCTATTTTGATGCTTTATGGTTTTTGTTTTTATTCTTGAAAGTACATCCCTAGAGTGATCTTTGTGGCAATTTGTTCATGTTAAGGCAACTTGAGGCATGTGCACTGTGCTTGTCCTATTCATCAGGGCTGACATTAGCAAAGTACAGGTATCAACCCGAACTGGTACGCCCTCTTCTCAACCCCAAACTCCCTTTATACTTTCCTTTCCACTGCCTTTCTCTCACTTAACCGTCGGAATGCCTTTCCGGTCGAACTCCGACCGGTCAAGGCACTAACAATGGGTGCTACTTGTGCAAGACGTATAGGCGACTATCTAGCCATCCTTCACCTTTCAGGATCAGAGCTAGGGTTAAGGTTCACTCTCAGGATCAACAACCCCACTTATACATGTGTCTCCACGTCTTTGTCTAAAATATTTTTCATAAATGAACATGTATTGGTGTATCCAGCTGGATTACTTTTTAGAAACACGAAACAGCAAAATAAAGAGGAGGACGGTACCAAACTTGAATTGTTAAGTTTGACCTTGAGGCACCATGTAGATGTTTGGGATGGGAGACCACATTCATTTTATTTTCTGAAGGTTTACAAGCTTTGTATTTTGCTGGCTTTTCTAACCTTTGAACCAAGCCATTTTTTGCACATGAGTTTATACATATAATACAAAGCAAAAGGCAAACTGACTTTTGAAATTCTACGTATAGACATTGTTGTTTTACCTAAGAATTTCGTTTGTTTAACGACATTAATAGCGAGGATATACAATTTTCTGGAATATATGGTAACATTCAACTAATCGTAGTGAAATTAATAAAGGTGTACAGTATTATATTTCACACGGTGGTATTATATGTCCGATGAGCATTAATCTGTCGCCTAAAATGTCAACCAAGCACCTAATATAGTCGAATTCAATGCTCATATCCGATTAAACAAATGGGCCTAAAAGGTTCGATAGTTCATATGCTTCCTTGGTTGTTAGCTACATTAAGTCAAGTGAACTACTTACGGAGGTAGGAATTAGGGACATGGGGTTGTTGTTGTGCACCTATCTGCACCGTCCGTTGCTCAGATGGATGGTGCCTCGGATGATGCACAACACGCATAGTAGCAACCCCAAATCCAGGAATTAGCTCAATAAAAAGCAACTGGAATATAGCCATAGAGGTACTTTTTTGTGGGGGACTCTAAGTTGCAGAATGCGTGAGCATGAGCGTTAAAATTGTCTTTCAAAAAATATTCTAAATTATAAAAAATTTCGAGACCAAGGATTAAGGGCGGGAATGTTTTGAAAGCTCGAGACAAACTGGCTTGGAATTGCCCTTTCTGCGAGTTGCCTCTTTAATTTGCAGGCTTGACAGAATCGTTTCTTCTCCAACTGATCCTTATAGGACGAATTTGGGAAGTTGTTTCTTCACATATATGAGTGGGAATTTCGGACACGACCCGTTCACACGACAAGAAGTTAGAGAGTTTGAGTCGACCACGTTTTTATACGAACACAAATATGACACAACCTAGATTAATTTTGATTCTTTTGAATTTGCTAATCAGTAGAAGATTTGATTTTCCGAAATCATGTTTGATTAACTTGCATAAGAAAATATCAATGTAATTATGGAAAAGCAAGGCACACATATTACTATTATATAACGTAGTGCATTTTTTTTCCCAATATCAAAACCAACTCTGAATATTGAATACCCAATCATTGTGTTTCCTGGCTAAAAAAAATCTAAAGTTAATTAAAATTATTTAAGGTAATTGTGGCTTGAGACAATTTTCGATTTTATGAATTTGTTATGCATGGTTAAACCTTTTATTGAATTTATCATTTATGTGATTGTGATGTTATTGAAATGTCCTCATTTTGTGATGAAATAATAATCACGAATCTTAACAATGTCAACTTGAACATGACACGAGATTTCAAGAAAATCAGGTTAGTGTCGAGATATTTCACATGCTTATATTAACATGTGATTTGACAGAAACTCAAAACGTCACTCTTATTTGATAGTCCGTCCAATGTATAGTGACTCATACGTTTCGGATTTTATATACTCTCTCCTCTGTCAGAAACAAAACCAAATTCACACGCTATTATGATCTTATAGTAGTACTTATATTTGAATTCCAAAGTGTCCATAACTTGGAGTCTCCTGTCTCAATAAATAATTTGACCATCTATGAAGAAGTTATGGAGTCGTTTATGTGTTTTGATTGAGTTGTTGTATTGGGTTAATTTTTGGATAAATTTTTAAGACGGGGTGTTTAAATATTTTTTGAGTGCTAAAATCGTACTTAGTGTTGTCAGTTTGTCTCTTTACAAAAGCATGCTAGCATACTCTTTTCTCATCCCTGTTTTTTTGCCATCTCAAACCAAATTTGATCAAATATTCAAATGGGTTACCCCAACAAGTGGGCACAAGTTAGTTTTCCATTTGATAAAATTAAGTGTTGATTTTAGTAAATGAGGATTTGCTAAAATTAACACTTGATTTTATCAAATATTAAATTTTGGCATATGGAAAACTAAGCCTCATGAATACAGGGATAGGCATGGGGAGGGTAGGGGTGGATACTACTACATCCATCCCTGATCCCCAAACCCATATCAATTCCCATCCCCTCCCCAATCTTCACAAGATTTTTTTTCAACTTCCATCCCCGCCCCAATACGGGAAATGGGAATCCAAACCTTAACATTATCATTGACTCATTGTACACAAAAAGCTCACACACACACAAAAAAAAAAAAAAAAAAGGTTATGTTATACACAAATGATAAAAAAAGGTCATCTTAACATTATCATTGACCCCTGTAAATTTAAACAAACAACAATACTCCTGCAGTCCTATGTAATACCCCGTGCGTGCTCATGCTAACAATTTGGACGGGAAGTGAGTAAAAGTAACCACAGATTGCTCACATGCACTTCTTTAAAGGGTAATTTTTTTGTTTTTTTAATATCAAAAGTTCAAACCCTAACTTATAAATTATGATACATGTATGTGTTAACGGGGTTATGGGGCGGGGATCGGGGAGGGGATTGGGGTGAGGGACTGACTATACCATCCATCTCCAAAATTTTTTAAAAAAAATCTCCATATTCTTACTCGATCCCCGACAAATTCCCCGTATCCCCTATCCATTCAAGAAGGAGGACTGGGTTTGATCGGGAATGATCAGCCGAGATGACCATCCCTAGCTGAATACGAATGAGAAATGCATTCGTATTGTTGATCTACTCTCTCATAAATACACTTTGTAATTGATATTGAATACTCCCTTCGTCTCAAATGTTGGTTATGTTCGGATTTCAATATAATTTTTGAATTGTTCATATCTTTCACTCTATAATGTATTTTATGTGTAATATTGATCTTATTTAATAAATTTCATTAATTCTATTATACAAAGTTTTTAAAATCTCTAAAAATGATAATGATAAGGGTACCGACCCAAATGGCACGAAAATGTACCGATCGCACACGGGGACCCACTTTTGGGTCCCACACGAGTGATCCGAATTGGAACGGTGGGACTTTGGTTGGAGCACTTCCAACCGTACGATTGAGCTAAAATTTTGTGGGGCCCCTCGGAAAAATATTTTAAGAATAATGAACGGTTCGGATCACTCGTGTGGGACCCAAAAGTGGGTCCCCGTGTGCGATTTGTACATTTTCGTGCCATTTGGGTCGGTACCCTTTGTGCTGTCCAAAAATATTAGAGACTGACAGATATAAGCATTTTAGACATTACATCTCGGGACGAAGGATTAAAGTGGTATCTTTTAGTGTATCTTTTACGTTTACTGTGGGAAACCATTTTGAATTGGGCCGAACCAGATTGTCCCGTAAAGCCCAAACGTATCACTACCCATAAAGTGGCTCAGCCATTGGTCCGGATGGAACCATTGGGCTGGACCTAGTACTTAGGACCGGATCCTCTTATTTCGGGTCAAGCGATCGAATACATTAGTTGTCATCTTGATCCCGCCGACAGGGTCTGAAGACTTTGAACCGTACCACAAGGTAATCATCCGATTTGGATCCGATCGGTATGATCCGTGTAACTTTTGGGAGGTAGTTCAAGCACGTAAACATAACCATAACAATCGATACGTCACATGCGATGTTGCTCAAAGTGATTATCGCAAGTGTTGAACACGAGAATTCTTGGAAGGTAAATCAGATGGCTCTACATAAAGTACTAAGCCCTAAAGAGGTGCACCGTTTCTAGCAACCTTAAAGGCTTTGTACATTCCTTAATTCCTACCATGCCCATACTATCGAAGTGCCTTTGCGGTCGATTCCATCGGTTAGACACTAACAGTTGGTGTTTTTTGTGCAGATCAAGCTCAGGAGATTAGTTGCAACTAGTCGTGTAGAGTTCACTCCGGTAGTTTCACATCCCCACACATTCCTAGCTTTTTTCGTCAAATTTTTTTTGATAAAAAAGAAAAATACAACATATGGATCAAAATTGATAAAAATTGGACTGAAATGAGAAGTAATAAATAATTGACCATGAGGTCGCATATTTGAATCCCACAGAAATCAATCATCTCAAACTGTAGGACCACTGGCTCTGTTTGGTTGTTGAGGAAAGAAATGGAAAGGAAGGGAAAATTAAAAAAAAATTCTCCTCCCTTGTTCGGTTGTTGATGTAGGTAGAGAGGGAAAAGGGGAGGGAAAAGAGAGGAAAATTCAAGATCTGGAGAAGAAAAAAAAAATTGCTGACATGCCTTTTTTGTCATTAAAATGTCTATTTTTTGGGTGGCTAATAGATTCTTGCTCTCCAGTGTGTGTATAAGAAGTAAAATTTAAGTTTAAAAGTTAGTTAAAATAACCTTTAATGCTATTTTCTTTTCATTTTCCTTTAGAAACCAAACAAGAGAAAATTCATTTCAATAACTTTCCTTCCATTTTCTTTAGACAACCACATAAAGAAAAATCCTCAACTTTCCTCTTTATTTTCCTCTCAATTATTTTCTCTCTTTTTTTTCACTTTTTATTTCCCCAACTTCCAAACAAAGCCAAACTTGTATCTAGGGATGGCAATTCAACCCGCCTCGCTCCGAACCCGCCCTACCCCGCCCCGATAGGGTAGGGTTTTTTATGATTTTTTTAGGTAACGGGTAGGGGCAGGGGGTGATTTTGAAAAACCCGCCAGGGTTAGGGTAGGAGCAGGGGTATGGTCACCCCGCCCCGATATTACCCGCCCCGACATACATATATATGTATAACTATATTTATACACTCTTATATGTATATATCAAATTTCACTTATATGCATTAAATTTTATTTTTATTCTTATAATTTTACTTTTACAACTAAAATACAACATTAGATAGTAGATTTTGATTAAGTTGTAAAAGTTATTTTGTGAATTTTTATCATTTGTACTCACTAATTGGAGTTTAAAATATACTTAACTAATATGTGAAAAAAATAGGGGCGGGGCGGGTAAACCCGATACCGGATAGGAGTGGGAGTGGGGGTACCCATAAATTACCCGGTCGGATTAGGGGCTGGTTAGGGGTGGGTTAGGGAATTTTAGGCTTTGTTTGGTTGTTGGGGAAAGAAACGGAAAGGAAGGGAAAATTAAAAATTTTCCTCTTCCTTTGTTTGGTTCTTAAAGTAGAGAAAGAAAAATAATCAAATTCCTATGTAACTTTCCTCCCATTTTCTCTTCAATTTTCTCTCCAATTTCCTTCTTAATTATTTTCTCTTCTTTTCTCTTTATTTCCCTAACTTCCAAACAAAGCCTTAGGGTCGGGGCAGGGATCATCAAAACCCGCCCCAACCCGTCCCGTTGTCATCCCTGCTTGTATCCGATTGTTATCTTCAAGTCTCAAACTTAACGCGTGGCCGTTGTATAATTTCTCGTCTTTTTCCCTCGGCTGACAGTCCTCGTTTCTTGTTCAGCTCTTTTCTTCCTCTCCCCGTAACGCTCTCTCTTTCCGTGGAAGCGATGATGGGAAGTAGCAGCTCAACGGCGGCAACCACTCTCTTCTTCTCTCTCCTCGTCGTCCTCCTAATCTCATCTTCCAACTCCTTCTACCTCCCCGGCGTCGCCCCTCGCGATTTTCAACGGGTACGTTTTTGTCACTATCTCTCTCTGCCGTCGTTCAATTAAGCGATCTATTTTCACTTGACGAACTTTATTTCTTTTGATCTATCAATCCAAAATAGTTATATCCACTGCTTCATCATTCTTTGACTTTGGTTTTCTGTTTTGGATCTCTCTCTAGAGTTCGCGAAGTTCGATTGCTACTCGCCTTCACAGTAGATCTCTTTTTTTAATGGCACTCAATTGGATCTAGGGTTTTGTTTTTGAATTTTACGTTCAATTATTCTTCCGGGTTACGAATTACCTGGCTTTCACTTTCATGGTATGAACCTATTCATCACTCTAGCTATCGGCTTGTAACTTGAGATTTCACATAATGTGAGTGCGTGAGCGTGAAAGCGTCCTTTAAAAATTTCCCAAATTATTAACATTCGCGACAGCAAGGATTAAGAGTGGGAGAGCAGAGGAGGGCCCTACTAAAGGGACTAAGTGCATGACTCTTGACCGATGGTCCTCAATTAGTTGTCTATGTTATAGGAGAATTAGGAAATGGGTGCAGGGATCGTTCTGCGTCATTCATATAAGGGGGGATACTGTTAAAGAGTGTTTGGTATCTGGGAAGATGGGTAGGCATAGAAATGTGTTTTAGCATCTTATTTAGTAGAGAGAGGATTCATTGAGGGAATCAAAGCATCAACACAAATCAAGAGCCTATAGTCTGAGGTGGCATGAATTCCCCAAAAGATTTCTTCTCGTTGTAATGTTGTCTGCAGTCACATGCATGGGTATTTTTCTTTTAAGTGGGTGGGGGAATGAAATTAGTAGAATTTTAAGGGAGTAGTTGTAAACTGGTAGTATTTTTAGATTTTGAAGAGGTCTAAGTATGACAAATGATTATTCGGAGGGGTCTAATCTATTTTTTCGTGCTTACTGAAAAATATATGGGTCAAATGGGAATCTATCAAAAATTGGGGGCACTAAAATGGAACTCCGACCGCAAATCAATTTGCGGGGACTGTATGCCCCACCAGTTCCCCTGTGTCTGCCACTCTGCTTTCAAACTTGAATTTTTCTTGTCAGTAAATCTTTGTTTTGTTTCTTTTTCTGCTGTTTGTTTAATTTGTGCTAGAGAAATGCCATCAATAACAGCAATGTTGTGGAACTTCCTTTTTGGTTTTTGTTCTAATGTCTTGTAAGTGATTGTTGTTTGTCTCGTTTTTGTTCATCCTTATATTTTATCAGGGTGATCCCCTTCCAGTTAAAGTGAACAAGCTGTCATCGACCAAGACACAACTGCCATATGACTACTATTTCTTGAATTACTGTAAACCTACGAAAATCATGAACAATGCTGAAAATTTAGGGGAGGTTCTTCGAGGCGACCGCATTGAGAATTCTGTCTATAATGTGAGCATCTTCTTATATTCCTTTCTGTTAACTAGTAGTTGCTAAACACACACTTAGATGTTACTCTTATCTCCTGTGTTGCTTTGAAGTATGCAATCTAAGTTTTCAATTTGTGTTACAGTTTAATATGAGGGAGGAGCAGCCATGCAAAGTAGCTTGTCGTCGTAAGCTTGATGCTGAATCAGCCAAGAATTTCAAAGAAAAAATTGATGATGAATATAGAGTTAACATGTATGCTTAAATTAGTGCCCCTTCACTTTTGTTCAATTATAAATATTTTACTGTTTCCATTTATTGTCAACCCTTTTAGACCATTAGGAGTCCAACTTATTTACGCAGGATAGTGGTGTACTTTTTTGAAGTCATTGTTGTCATGTAATGATCTCTGTAGTACTACTTTCCCTTTGGCAACATATACTTCCACAAGTTCCATGCAAGCTGTAGACTTGACATAGTTCTCTGCTCATTGTTGAAACTGAAATTTCTGTTTTCTTTTTAAACTGAATTTTCTGACATGGACGTACAGGATTCTAGATAACCTTCCAGTTGCTGTTCTGAGGCAAAGGAGAGATGGTAGTCAGTTACCCACTTATGAACATGGTTTCCGTGTAGGGTTCAAAGGAAATTATGCAGGCGTAAGTTTCGTTAGACAGTACTTTTTAGTGTTTTTCATTGTGTTCTTGTGTAGTTTGATTGTATTTTTTTCCTTTGTTTTTCCAGAGCAAAGAGGAGAAGTATTTTATTAATAACCACTTGAGCTTTAGAGTCAAGTATCACAAGGATCCTGAGACTGATTCTTCCAGGATTGTTACCTTTGAGGTTACTCCTAACAGGTTACTGTTTTCTACTTGGACTTTATTTTTGGTCGGTTTTTACTTTCCTTTTCTCAGTATATTTTCATGGGGTTGGCTGCGCATGCCTATCTGCTTGGCAAATAGGTTAGCAAGGAAATTACCTTTTCAACTTATGAAAACGTACTGAATACCAATTGACTTTACCAATATACAAAAAAAATGGGAACATTTCCCTTCACTTCTTCAAACTGATGATGATTAAGAGTCAAGATCCTATCTGGAGATGGTTCTATCTTGATTCTTGACCTCTATTTGTTTCAGCAATTTTAGGTGAATATGCGAAGATCCTTGTATGTATTGTGGAAACCTTTTTTTTTTTTTTTTTTTTCCAAAAAGAAGAATCATAAGCCCTAGAGGCTTCCTCTTAGGGATTGGTGATTGGCCTTGCCACATCCAACATATTGTGAACATAGGAGACTTTTTTGTTATACGATGAGAGGTAATCTTGTCTATTAGGGGATTCTGGACTTTCATCGCCTGCTAGCAGAATAATCTCATGTGTTTTCTGTTTTGTTGTTTTCGTGTTTTAGTTTATTCATGACTTACAGGTCGTTATAACCTGTATGTTGTGCTCGTATCCAGGATATAATATAAAAGGCGAGGTTTTCATGCCAACAGGCTTATTTCTGTTGTCTGACTCTTTGTGTTCCTTTATTCTGGTCGTATATCTGAGCAGTATTAATCATGAGTACAAAGATTGGGATGAGAAGAATCCTCAGTTGACAACATGCAACCAGAACACCAAAAACATAATGCAAGGTAGCACTGTTCCACAGGAAGTCGAAACTGATAAGGATGTTGTTTTTACATATGATGTTTCTTTTGAGGTACTCTCTCATTTAGCTCTCGACCTGTCTTATTCTTGTATATGTGCAATTCAGTAAATTGCTTTTGTCATAATTATTACATTTCCCCCCCTTCAGGAAAGTGACGTCAAATGGGCCTCACGTTGGGACACTTACCTTCTCATGAATGATGACCAAATACATTGGTTCTCCATCATAAACTCTCTGATGATTGTCCTCTTTCTTTCTGGCATGGTTGCCATGATTATGATGAGAACTCTATACAGAGATATTACAAACTACAATCAGTTGGAAACACAGGATGAAGCTCAGGAAGAAACAGGATGGAAACTTCTCCATGGAGATGTTTTTAGGGCACCAATTAATTCTGGTCTACTCTGCGTCTATGTTGGGACAGGTGTTCAAGTCTTTGCAATGACACTTGTCACCATGATATTCGCCGTACTCGGTTTCTTATCGCCTTCTAACCGAGGTGGACTTATGACTGCCATGGTTCTCTTATGGGTGTTCATGGGCTTATTAGCGGGTTACGCCTCTGCACGTCTTTACAAAATGTTTAAGGGCCACGAGTGGAAGAGGAATACTCTAAAAACGGCTGTTATGTTCCCTGGTATCCTTTTCGCCATCTTCTTTGTGCTGAACGCTCTAATCTGGGGAGAGAAGTCTTCCGGAGCTGTGCCATTTGGGACCATGTTTGCTCTTGTGTGCTTATGGTTCGGCATATCTGTACCCTTGGTGTTTGTGGGGAGTTACTTGGGTTTTAAAAAAGCGGCGATTGAAGACCCAGTCAAGACAAACAAAATCCCTAGGCAGATACCAGAACAGGCCTGGTACATGAAACCGGCATTCTCCATACTGATTGGGGGCATTCTCCCATTTGGGGCTGTTTTCATTGAGCTGTTCTTCATTCTGACATCTATATGGCTGAACCAGTTCTATTACGTCTTTGGGTTCCTTTTCATAGTTTTTGTCATCCTTTTGATCACGTGTGCTGAGATTACGATCGTGCTATGCTATTTCCAACTGTGCAGTGAAGACTACAACTGGTGGTGGAGGGCTTATCTGACTGCAGGTTCTTCTGCTATGTACCTTTTCCTTTACTCAATCTTTTACTTTTTCACCAAGTTGGAGATCACAAAGCTGGTTTCGGGTATTCTGTACTTTGGGTATATGTTGATCGGCTCATATGCCTTCTTTGTCTTGACGGGCACTATTGGGTTCTATGCTTGCTTCTGGTTTGTGCGAAAGATCTACTCTTCGGTGAAGATAGACTGAGGTAAAAGGGTTCAAATTTCGGGTACAAAAGTAGACATAATGAAATGGGGAACTACATGTAATTGACGCTCAGAAAGGGAAGCAAAATAAAGGATCATCACTTTTCCTACCTCACTGAAACCCGTTTTCTTTCGAAGCTGATGGTAGTTTAGGGCTCAGCTTGTACGTTATCTCTGTCATTTTGCTTACAAAACAGTATCAGTTGTTAAGAACTGCACTTTCAGTAATTGCTAGAGGATTAGTTTTTGTAGACTTGCATGATACATTTATCAACACCAGTGCAATCCAGAATCAATACCCTTACCTCATCAGAATCTGATTATATGCTTAATTGATAATTCTTGCCTGAACTTAACCTAAAGGTGTTAAGCCTCTTAAATGTCAGTCTTGTAAATTAATCGAGGCCTCGTTCCTCTTAACTTATTTGTTTGACTTTTGCACTTTCTGGGTTGTCTTTATTCGAGTTTCGGTCATAATTCGGTAGTTTTTTATTCCTTATCATCAAGATGAATTCGGGAACATAAAAAGTTAGACGCAAAACTAACAAATGTGAATTTTTTTTTTGGAATAAAGAAACCAAAAAGTGAGGATAATCAGTGACACAGAAAATGGGTAATGACATTTCTTCCTAAAAAAGAAATCTCCACTCTGGCCCGGCCCTAATTCAGACAAAAAAAAGGGAGTGATGGTTTGTCCTCGGATACATCACAAACAGGCAACCAAACTTTAGCAATGTACAGGCAATTTGAGACAAAGACCTTGACAAAGATGTAAGATCTACCTAACATGGAGAAAAAAGGCCATTGGTTAATTAGGAGAAAAAGTTGCCAAAAAGTTGTGAGGTACCTTCCCCTGATTGAGACATAAGAAGGCAATGAGGTACATGTGGAATATGCAAGGAGAAAAAAGGTCATTGGTTAATTAGGGTTTTCCCTACAAAACAATGGTACCACATTTTCAAGTACCCAGAATAGTTACCCAAAAATTACCTAAAAACTGAATAGTGGCTTAGATTCACTTGAATTCGAGCAACTGATTTAAGCCACTGATTTCCGCTTCTGGGCAGTTACTCAAGTGAATCTGAGCTACTGATTTCAGTTTCTCGTTAGTTTTCTGGTAACTATTCTAGGTAACTAGCACCGCTGCTATTCCAAGATATTGGACAAACTCTCAGGTCTCATTCGATCCCAAGATATTGGACAAACTCTCAGGTCTAATTCGATCGATCAAATGTCTCTGTGCCGCTGGCCTTCCAAAGATCGGTCACATTAGCATGGACACATTGCCTGCTTTTTTCTTCCAACGATTTACCATGTATCATCAACTAAGAAAATCCAAACCTCAACGAAAGAACTTCAGATCAAAGGTACAGGTTAAAGAAAGGTAGAAGGAATAAAGCAAGAATTCCAGCAAATCTCTTGTATGCTTGGAGTGACGCGAGCCTGACCTTTTTATTTTCTGTCAATTACTATAAATTATTGACCAATCGAAACAGAATAGTATATCGTATCAATTAGCAATAATTAACAACACGAAATTATATCAGAAGATGGAAAACATATCCAAGTTCACCACAAGCGGAACCGTTTCCGCTGGGTAAAACCCTGAAAGGGAAACAAAAGTCGCGCACCACATTGCTATTACATTGCCACTCGAAAAGCCAACTACCAAAGCACAGGCAGCGGTAAAAATCCTCCAACGGGTGCACAATTCCGGGGCTTGGATGCATAATTTGTTATTAGTGAACCCATAAGGAGTAAGGTTAGGAAGAAAGACTTGTCATTAGCCCGAGCATGTTCTAGGTTTCCCGTTTTTCTGCCTGCAAGTGTGATATCAGAGTTACTGACAATCCATGCCAACGAGAGCTACAAACATTTCAACAAAAAGGAACTAACCAGAACGAATCCTTCTTTTCTCGTGCTAATAGTTCTTCGAATGAAATAGTATCTTCAAACTCAGAATCTGTACTTTCTGTCAGCTCACCAGATTTGGCTTGTAGTTCCATGCATGCACCGATTTCAAGCATCTGCAGTACAAGACAGCGAGAGAGATTAGAGCTCATACACATCTTTGTCAAGCGATGACCAAAAACTTAATTCACAAACAGGGAATATATATTGTAAGGATCACCTATAAATGAGCTATTTGACACAAACAATGGGAAGTCAAACACTACCGAAATCTGGAGTTATGCACAAGACCTTCAAAACCCTACCTTTGATACCATTGTAAAACATCGTCACCAAATCAATTGACAACTAGTTGAGAGGCTGCTCAAGAACATTTATAATTTTGTATTGAAGTTTTGAAGGTATTGTTCAACTGATGGGGCACGAAATTAACAGTCCGAAGTCTAAACTAAGGCCTCATAAGTTCATATGGAAAAGGAAAGATGTTGGGTATTGAACAATAAAGCAAGACATAAACAAGAACTCTACTTCAAATTTTCGATTTCTATTCTACCATCGAAGTAAAGACAAAAGCAAAGTTTCTTGAAGTTTCAATATTCCTGTTTGCTTATCAAGGTTATTCCATTGGTCCTTGTTTTGGTGTTGGTTCTTCAATGAATTAGCTTACAGAAGAGGGAGGGAAACTTTTGCAATCAGCATCCTTGAAGGCTAGAAAGAAAAGCACATTGAGATCAGACCTATCAAACCCGTGTCTGTTTTCCGCATTACCAGCCAGAGAACATCTAGTTAGGGTCTTTTGAATTGGTTAGATGACAAGTATTACCTTCTTATATGCCGGTGAGAGCTTGAGTTGTTTCTGGAGCCAGTTATATACAAATGCATCCTCTTCTAATCTCTTTTGTTCTAATTCTAACTTGTATATCTGCAGAAACGAAAGAATTGAATTACATACAGAAAGACATTGTAACATGCTAATATCAGAGGACAAATATCTAGAAACTGGCAATCCATCGTTACCAACCTGTTGACGGAGCCGGTCAAATGAAGACCTATCTGCCTTAAAAAGTAGAGCCTTAGTTATTGTGAACTTGCGCTGAATAACGTCAGACCTATTTGGACACACACAAAAAAGCGAACGGCAACATAAATCACTTGCATATTTCTTTGGAAAACTTGTACATAATTTCATGCGTAAAATTGGAAATTTAACTGGCGTGGGATACAAGAAAACTAGTATTTTCTAAAACTTTGAAAAGCATTAAATCAGATCAGAGAGCTAATGCAAGGAGGACAACAAAAAAAAACTTCCGAGAAATTGTATGACATACTTGTGCTGTAGCTCACTCCTTGCTTCAATCAAGCAATTAACAAATTGTCCAACCTGCATCAGGCAAAGCATGAATAAGTATATATCCGTATATTTTAAGATAGGTTCAATAAAATCTTCTAAAATTAATATTCCATCGTCAATCTGCAAAAGACAAATGCAGTTGGGCATCGATACACAGTATGAATAAATTCAAAACCAAGCGAGAACTTTCCGTAGCACAGCCCGACCAGTTTCCAAAACAACTCCAGGTGGTGCTTCCACATTTGGACTACATCTATATTTCACACCATCTCACAAGTTTATAAACTTTGAAGATAGTTCTTCACGTAATATTGTAGGCTGTAGTTTGATTCGTGATACAAACCATACTACGGAAAACGAAGGAAAAGAAACATTCCCTCGCGTTCCAAACAATTTATTCAATCAAATGTACAATACCAGATCCAACAGATAGGAAACATCATAGGCACTAAATATTTCAAATCGCAAAGTTAAGTTCAAAGTAAATACATTAGCAGTGTGAGTTTCAGGTGCTCACAGTTAAGGCCATCTGTAGTGGTGCAACTAAGACCACATATTAGTCAGATATTAACACAGTTAGCTGACTTTTCTGTTTTTTTTGCTCCTAGTAGTGTAGTTAGTGTGTAGTTAATTTGTGTAAGGTGAAGCAAATTGTTCCGTCAGGAGTTACAGTTCACTCCTGCTGGAGTGAGTGACTAAGTGGGCCCAACCTGCGGAAAAGGGAGAAACTCTCGGGTGAGAGGAGTGGTTCTCTGACACGAAGAGAGAGGGAGAGAAAAAGGAAGAGAGAGGAAGGGAGAGAAAGGGAGAGAAAGGAAAAAGGAGAGAGAAAAAGGTGATATTTATATACATTTTTTTATTCTTTAACAACATTTTAACAACACCACTACAACACTTTTTAACTTAACAACACATTTTGTCATAACAATACATAACAACACATAAATGGGTCCCACTTTTTACACTTTTGTGTCATATAACTACACAAATTTAACTCCACCACTACGGATGGCCTAAATTCCACGAACTAGTGGCACGAAGATTGAGTTTACAAGACTACTAGAGCAAGATGGAGAATGTTTCTTAAGGGTAAGCTGCACACAGCAGCTCTCCAATTCTAAGGTGAGTGGGAAGCAAAACAAATCAAATTCAGTGTGATGTTAAGGTGGATCGGATTTCAGAGGACATTAACAAACAAGAGATGGAGAAAGTCTATGAAGGAAAACTTGAATATAGCACTCAGGTCCACAAAGCGCATAAGAAAGTCAATGAAGGAACCCTTTCTGAAGAATACTCTACCGTATTAGGAATTGGGATCGACCAACATAAGGGATTTGAAAGTTGCGAAGACCTATGATGCAATACTGAATTCCGAAAGTTTAGGTAGACAAATTCCCTACAGACAAGGTGGTTAGAGTTTTGTTCATTTTCATTTTCAAGGGACCATGTGAACTACAAACTCAAACCTAATACTGCCATTAAAGGTTGAATCAAGGGTGGCCAAAAAGCTTCTTTTAACTGATGGTATTGTTACAAGATGTTGGGCATTGGGCAACCCCAAAAGCCAGCTCATGAAGTGAGGGTGCTCTCGCGCTTATGCATTTCATATTACTTTGGTACCCAAGCCATGTGAGACCTCTCTTCACACCCTCCCTCACGTGCAGCATACTCACTCGGCAGCACTTGCCGCTTGTAGGGCAAAGACATGCACCCTACCCATCTCTGGTACCCAACTCTGATACCATGTTACACGGTTGAATAGGCAAGAAGCTTGCTTTCAGTATAACTCTACGAGTGTGTTTGGTGGGATGGAATGGACATTGGAATGGAATTGTCATTCCGATGTTTGGTTTGTCAAAAATTTAAGGAATCGTCATTCCAAGTGGAATTCTTATTCCCTCAAATAAAGGAATAGTTATTCCATTAGAAAAGACAAGGAATCATCATTCCATTCCTCTTTAATTTATTGATGCCACAACAAATTGCTACCGCTACACCAACTTTCACTATTGCCCCTCCAAAATTCACTATTTCCACTCCAAATTTACTATTGTCACTCCAAATTTACTATTGGCACTCCAATTTGGAACTCATTCCTAAGCATAACCAAACACGGGAATGGAATAGTTATTCCTATCTCATTCCATTCCCATTCTATTCCAATCTCCATTCCATTGCTACCTCCACTCCATTCCATTCCAATAAACCAAACACAACCTACGTGGTTCAGGGGCTAAGAAAAATACCCTCCTATATCTTCCAATAAGTATCACTTGAATGGTATTCCTCTGACATGATCGTCCACAAATAACTGTCTCAGCTCTTGCAAAACAAAGCAATACTAATGCATTAGCATGAAGTATGTGTTGCAGGCAGACCAACAGCAAGGGATTTCTAATGCCATCATATTTAGGGGCGCATTAGTTTTCCCAAGATACTTTGGATTTATGTACAAGTTACCCGTCTTGGGGAGTATTCACAATACAAGATAGGCATGCAGCATTCGAACATTGAGTGGCTTCTAGCGTCGAGCTCTCCCTTGCCGTTCGTCCGCCTGCAACACATACTTCATGCTAATGGCAATTAGTATTGCTATGTTATGCAAGAGCCAAGACAGTTATTGGTGACGATCATGTCGGAGAAATACCATTTCAAGTGATGCTTAAGCTCGTTGGAAGATATAGGAGGGTATTTTGCTTATCCCCTGAAACACGTAGAGTTATACTGATTTTGCAGGAGGACGTCATGAGTTTTTTTTTTATCAGCAAGGATATCATATGAGTAGTAGTAGGTTGTAATTACGTTTTAGTTTTATGTCAGTAGTTGTGATACTACTTTATTTCTTTTTGCTGTTGGGAAACTACAGAATTAAGAACAGAGAGGGTGGTAAAATGTTTCTACTTATATTCTGGTTCTGTCAAAAAAAATATAAAATAAAAAATAACAATAATTGTGCATTGTAATCCTAACATGCCTTTATATAGGCTACAAAACTTGGTGACCAAGAAACCCAAACTAAAAAAGGAAATATGGATAACAAAGAAGCATAAACTAACTTGGAAATATGAATACCTAGCCTAAACAGGAAACATATTATTGAAACTTAGAAGACACGATAACATGCATAATATTTCCTAATAGGGTCTTGCTAACGGGTGCAACATTGCACCCGTTAAGGGTACAAAAAAGTACACTCGTGGGTCCCACTTGTACTTTGAAGTACACAAGTGTATGTTATGTGTACTTCAAAGTACAAGTGGGACCCACAAGTGTACTTTTTTGTACCCTTAACGGGTGCAATGTTGCACCTGTTAGCATTCCCATCCTAACATTATTCTAACAGGCATCTTGTCTCTAGTCCACTGTCAAACATGTGATGTGCATGCCACGAGTGAAGTTCCACATGCAAAAACCAAAGGACATTGTACCTTTTTTGAGGAGCCAAAGGACATACATATGTCTGATCAAAAAAAGAAAGGACAGGACCTACATATGCCATTTCTGTTGGATATCTATGACCTGCTAATTCAGCATTTAAAAGAGTGGGTCAGGCCAGCAACAACTGATTCTACTCATCTTCAAATTCTTTTATTTGAGCACCTTTCTTTTTAAGTCTCTCATAGACTAGAAATTTGTGACAAGCAATATATATAACTAACAGACTTAGAATTTAAAGGTCAACCCAAGCTCGTAATGAGATTCCAATCTTAATGACTTCCCAAAATTTTCTATTGATGTCATACTTCTGCATTAGACAAAATCCGTACGGCACATTTTTGTTTATTTTTCCATAGACTCCGAATTTGCAAAACGGACTTTCTAACTAACACACATTAGAATTTAAAGGTCAACCCAAGCACATTATGAGATTCCAATATATTAATGACTTCCCAAAATATTCTATTGATGTTATACTTCTGCATTAGATAAAATCCATAAGGAACATTCTTGTTTATTTTTTCGTAGACTCCGAATTTGCAGCAAGGTCTTTCTAAATTGTAACTAACAAACATTATAATTTAAAGGTCAATCTCAGCTCATAATGAGATTTTCCATCTTAATGACATCCCACAATATTATATTGCAGTTACCTCAGCATTGACAAAAACCATATAACATATTCGCATAACTACTAACTAGTACACATTATTAGCTCTGCTATGGACCCTAGATGGTTCCATTTCAGTATGAAGTCACCAAAAATGCACTTTATATAAACTTCTTTCGGTTTCTAAGATAGTAGAGGTAAAATCACGAAAGGGCGCAACAGTATAAGAGACATACTTTTTCACATGGGGTCGGTTTACAGGTGAGACTAATATTGATCAACCTCTCTATACAAACACAAATGAATGGCACTAACCATAAGCTTGATTAACCTGAAGAATAACACATTACATGCAAAAACTCACCAGACTAAACAGGTTTGTTATAGAAATAGATTGAATGCTAAACATACACAAGTCTGTAAACTGAACTACAAGAAACACATATGATCATGAACTCAGCTACTTTTTGCCATATTAATGCTCAAGACAGCGAAAGTACGAGTCCGTGACACTCAAAATAAAAGCTGATTGAAGAGGAATTTGTGATATAGAGGATCAATGCTTGGTGAGAGTTAAAACATATTGTAGGCCAAAACTAACACTAAACTATTACCATGACTTATGATAGCTCGAATAAAACTGTAATACAGGAAATTGCATTGTTTCCGTGTCTGTACCCTGTACATGATAGAGTATTAGAGTGAGGCTTGCTATGTGAGCATATGTACGTGAAGCAACAACGAATCTCATGCGGTACAAGAAGTAACTACAAGTCTACAACTTCAACACTTGAACCCATGACCACAGCGTAACAGACATGACTCAAAGTTGCCAATAATGAAAGCATTTGGTAGGTCACACAGACAGAATTTCTAAAAGCATTCCACTAAAATTCTTGTTGCTCCCTTAATCATCATAACCATTGTGGCTCACAGCGGTTCTTTAGGAATTATGTAAACTGTCATTGCTCAAAAACACAAGTCCTCCACCGTCAAATTAGCTCTGTAACCAAAATGATGAGAATACCTGGAAAACAATAACTAAAGGAAGGATGTGTCGTGGAGATTACATTGAGCATATGAGATTACAAAAAAACCTCCCGAAAGATTTCCACCAATGTAAAAACATATCCATCTAGGGCAATGCATTCTTATTTCAATGCTGTCTAACTTAATAAATGGATGTAATACTCAAGTTTGACAAGTGGATTTAACCCCTGATGTTAGTTTATGAATTCCTACAATTCTCCATGTCCATCTTCCAAAGGCCTTATTTTGCTCACCATGTGCTCTTACATTAGAAGCATTGCCTGCTCGCTGCTGTTGATTACCAAATCAAATGAAGCCTCAAGTCCCAATCAATTGGGGTTAGCTAAATGAATCCATTTCCTCTAGTGAGCTTTGTTGAGGGAATCATGGTGGTGATATACAAACCCTAGATCCGTTGTAGCTACTGCAATTCAGAGCCATCCATCCCCGTAGTGCTACCATCTACTGTAAACATATTACAACTACCAACTACCGCTAACATGTCCAAACCACCTTATTCTATTTGCTCTCATCTTTTCTTCTAACGGAGCTGCTCCTAGCAATCTACGAAAGATTTCGCTCCTAATTCTATCCAGCATCTTAGGACTCCTACCAGACACCCATCGCAAAATTTTCATTCCAGATGCAATCATCTTACTCGCATGTGATCTTTTAGTAGCCCAAGACTCTGTGTCGTATACCATGGTTCATCTTATAGCAGTACAGTAGAATCTTCACTTCAAATTTGTGGTAATCCTACGGTCGCACAACACTCCTGAAGCATTGCTCACTTGATCCATCTAAATTGTACTCCACATGTCACATGATCCATATTCTCTCCATCCCTAATAACAGTTGAGACAATATACTTAAAATGCTTGCTTCTTGTAAATTCCTACTTTTGGAAGGTCACTATGTAAACACAGCACTTCGAATACCAGTATACCACTAAACTTACATTCTGCGTACTCCATTTTTACTCCTACTGATTCCAAATCCTTGAGATCCCAATACTTCTCATAAAAGTTTCTAATTTACCATCAATACCTCTTGCAGTTTCATCTATAACTTAAACCCAGTAGATTGTTAATACTGACACAACTGATCTAATGCTGAAAATGGGTCTTCCCAAGGCGCAATTAGGATTAGTCCAAACCCAACCTAGCGATGGCGTTGGCCAAACATATATCTGTTCTTGCTATGGAGGTGTCAGCTGAGTTTGGCTTTCCACTTTCACATAGATTGACACCAAATCCAACGGTTCAGAAAAAGCAAATGCATTTCCAGGCAACATTATTAAATTGAAATTATCAACAAATTTGCATATCTCTAAGTTTAGGACAACCTATCCGCAGTTTACACAGCTAATATAGGGCTCACCATTGGACACTAAACCTTAGAAGCATCTCGTAGAGAACAAATCATGCTAAACCTTCAGTGGTTATAGGGCCCGTTTGAGCAACAGATTTGACTATAAATTCAAGGAGATGACTCCGGTGCTTAGATAAAAATTTTACGGCCCAGCTTAAACATCAATCGGATATATGAACTCCAAAGTGTGCGATACACAATACTCGGGAAACGATTCAGCATTGTCTCATTTTCGAAACACTACGAATTTAAGTTGGAAGAAGTCACGTCTAAGAGAAATGCTACAGCCTACAAAGACACCAAGGGTCGGGAAGCATCACCACTTTGGAATAGAAAGGAAAGCTTAAATTCCAAACGTACTAAGCCCACAAATACCTTACTTAACAAGTAGTATTATATATCATCACAAAAACTACATCAACAATCAACCGATAACAATCTAAGGTAAAGTTTGTCATTCAAAAAGATTCTTATGGGAAATGAATACCTTGTCTTGACATCTCGAATCACAAACACATAAAACCAAGGGGGAAAAAAAACCTAATAAAACAGAGACTAAAGATTGGATTTTTGGAAAATTAAAAAGAGAAAAGAAACCTGAGCCAACGTCAACCCATCAGATTCATGAGACTTAACAAGCTGATCATACTGCTGCTTAATCTTCCTCTGCGTTGCACTAGACGACGTCGTAAACGGGTACAAACAAACCAACCCTTCCTGAGCTTCCTCCTTTTTCTCTTCTAAACCGCCGACATCTTCGGGTTTCGAATCGGGTCGCTTCTTCTTGGCCCTCTTCTTCTTTTTCTTCTTCTCCTCGCAATCTGACCCGACCCTTTCTCCCTCCAAACCCGATCCATCTCGTGCCGGGTCGTCGCATTTCTTGAACAGAGCATCCCATTTTGGGGAATTGGAGGGTAAGATCTCGAGAAGAAGCGAATGGGTCAAATCAGTCGGGTCCGATTTTAAGGGGTAGCATTGAGTTGTTGAGTTCGAGCTTCGTTGGTCTGTTTTCTTGAGTCTTTTGTGGAGAGAGAAGATGATTATGATGATTAAGAAGAGGAAGAGAGAAAGGGTGGTGAAGAGGAGGAGTGGGAACATGGGTTTTGGTGGTTTTGAGTTATGGTTTAGTGGAGATTGTCGATTAAGCGAGAGGAGATGAAACAAGGGCTGAGTGCTGCTCGCCGCCATTGAAACGCGTCATTTGCAGAATGTTGACACTTAAGAGGAGAGAGAGAGAGAGAGAGAGAGAGAGAGAATAGGTTGATGAATAATAGGGTACTTTCTTTTTTAAGTGCTGGGTTTCTGTTCTGCAGTTTAAGTTATGGTCCTCTGGAGGGGGCTTTATTTTGTTGCTGCTTTGAAGGATCTAATTATCAGATCTTGTCTGGGCTGGTCGAGCCAAGTCGACCGGGTTAATTCGTTCAAAATAAAGTGTGTTCCATTTTTGATCTATGATTGTGACCATGAGACCGTCAGTAACCGTAAAAAGTCAATTTATTTAAAAAAAAAATTTAGTGAAACATCTTTTAAGTTGGGTTTCACTATTGTATTTTTGATATTTTTAGATTATAAATTATCAAATCAGTTAATGTATGCGAAGGGAATTACTTATTGATTTGATGGCTTATAATATGAGAATGATTTACCGATTTGACAACTTGTAGTCTAATGATACTAAAATGGAATGACTACAATACATACATATTAAAGGTGTGTACCATATGCACATATTGTATGGTCTGCATTGTGTCACCTTATTTGCAATCGTAACCATTTTTTAGTTTTTCATAATTTTTCAACAATATGATTCGTAACATTTTCTATGGTTCATAACATTTTTGTGTGTCTCGTAACTTTTATAGGAATTTGTATGATACACACTCAAATAAGAGGTATTGAATTCGAGCGTGAATTGAGCTTTGGTATCGAAGTGCTCAAACTTGATTCGTTAACTAAACAAGTCTGTATAAACGAGCCGAATCTTATAAATGAGCCAATCTTTTATAAACAAGTGGAATTACAATCAACTCGAGTTCGGCTCTTTTAATAAACAAATGTAAAACTTGAGCTCATAACTAGCCAAGCTCGAACTACTTTCAAATAACTCGGTTTGTTTGCCGTCCTAATAACAACCCCTTTCAAAACATGATTCCTTTCTTTCGAACTCCTCAAAATGTGATTTGGAATGAGAATTACTCCAAGCCTAGACGTGATTTGACAGCCACCATTGTTTACTGTGACAAACCAACCCAAAATCGTGTTTCCTGTGGAGATCATAAAGCTCTATGCAATTAATCAGTCAAAGAAAAGAAGTATTTCATCTGTAAAATGTTTGACATGATGTCTATAAGATTTTCTATCATCATCTCGTATGACTAAGTAAATAGTGATAAAAGTATAAATACAAATTCCGTTATTTGACGTTTTCATGCTACTAGAAATTAGTCCAAACAACCTTTTTCTTTTCATCTGGAAAACTTGCGTATAATTTTTTCAAGAATCCTCAAAATAAGTTGTATATATAATTACGCCAATCTCTTCAGGAGGCTTGAATTAAGTTCGAATTTTGTGATCTCAGCTCTCTTTTTTTTTTTTTTTGTCCTTTTCATGAAGGAGTAATAAGGTTTTATTTTGACCTAGAAGTTGCCAGCAAAGGAGAAACATTCCACTTGAACTTGAAGATGACTTATTCCAAGACTTTCGGACACCAATTTCTTCCACAAAAATACACCCAATATTCTGGGGGCAAAGACTCTTCCTAGCACAAGTAGGTTAACTTATGTCATACTTTCAACTTTAATTAAGGTACAGCTACTCTTCTTGAAGTTCTAATCTGACGTAAGTTTTAGTTTAATTGTTGGTGCAAAAGCAGACAAATTACTTTGACCCCCCAAATAAGCATATTGAGGTTCTCTTACAGCAAATCAACCAAATCCCTAAGCTGCCTTCAAACCTTGGGGCCACTAGAGGGTTTGTCTAGACATTATCTTTAGGGGCTTGGATTTAGTAGAGGTACGCACAAGCTGATCCGGCTGAACATCCGGTTATCAAAAAAGTAACTTGATATGTTTGAAATTGTTCCTCTAAAACCTAAAATAGCGATAGTACGATGGAGATTGGAGAGATTATTCAATACTCTGCTCCAGGACCTTCTTCATCACACATCGGTGTGGAATCTCCTTACTCTGAGATGGAAGTCACACCAATATTTAGTTGAGTTTACTCCTAAGGATTGCACCAAGAGCACTGTATAATGTTTCCGCATGATATGCATACTGCATATATTCCAAAGCAATCACATAAAGAGATGGTTTATAGTATGGGTAAAAATAAAATACTCCTATAGTTTTGGTCCAAGGGAGAATTAGATCACTGGTCCCCATGGTTTAGTGAGATTTTAAACTTGTCCCCACAATTTTAGAGTTTAGGAATTCTGTGCAACGATTTCCATTTCGGTGCTCTCAATGGAAAGAGAGAGAGACCAATGTAAAATAAGGGTGAAATTCTAGATCTTCCAGGACTGGAGTTCTAAAAAGACCAAAGCACTCAACAAAATCTTGCCACAGCTATTAATTTTTGCATCGCCCAGGGCTAGAATAGAAACAAGTTGAAAATGCAGAATTTAAATCGACGAAGCCGAAATTGCAGGGATCGAAGTGAAATCTTACTGAAACTACAGGGACCAATGGTGCCATTTTCTCCCCAGAATGTGACCAAATCACGGTGTATCTATATTGATTGCTTTTCACAAGGGCACAGATTGGCATCCAATAAGATTAAGATACATAAAGTGAGGAACAAAATTGCAATTTCAGGCAGTATTTGGAACAATTGCTTCCAAGGGGAACCAGGTACAGAGAGAACAAAATTCTGAGAAATCAATGAAAGCCAAGAGCTTACATTTCCTAAAACAGAAACTAACAAAGTAGTAGTACAACATTTGCACATGGACACATTTCCTACGTCTCAATGTGCTTTGTAACCCATGAACCCCCCAACAGCTACTTAATACTTTTATGTACACAAAAGTACAAAACCACCACAATGATCTTTTGGGATTTAAATGAGCTTCGAACCAGACGGTGTGTTGTATATTTCTACAACTTCACCTTGGCCAAAGCAGAAACAAATGGTCGATGTGTCGTGAACTTTGATGAATGAGGTAACTTGGAAGGAAAAAATGAGATATTTGAGGATTCGTATGGATCGTGTAGAAGAGAACTGAACTGGGACCTTTTTTTTTATTATATGTTCAGCGTGTTCTGGATCCATCAGCTACAAACAGCTTCCACAGAAACTTTCTTCATAACATTTGGACATGGATCTCCTCCAAATGCTTCAGGTGCCACAGGTACTGAGCAGGATTCCTGCCCAATGCAGTACTGCAAGGAAAAGAAAAAGGCCCGTGAATCAACTCCCCAAAATGTGGAAAGGGGGATGGAGCGAAAGGTCCAAAGTGCGCACAACTTGATAACGAAAATACAAAATTCAACACAAAAAACAAAATTACTTATTTCAAAATGAAAGTCCTTAAATCGTCCCCTATGACATACATGCAAAAAGAACCGTCTATATGTGGGAAAACAGGAAAAACTCGTTTGCATTCATTTGAGACATGTAAATCGTAAATCAGATAGCTGATATGACTAATAGAATAAACGTTATCATTCATTTTCTTGTGTAATCTGCTAACCCAGAGTAAGGATGGTTTACCTTCTCAAAAATGTCATAAGAATGATGGGCATGACAGCTTCCCTCACGGAAGCTTCCGCAAACCCCTTCTGGCGTACCAAAGCTAGCAAATTTAATTGACGTCATTTTTTTACCAGGAGCACACCGAAGGTGTGCCTTAGGATGTAGGGGTCTTTTAACTTTACCGGAGGCTTGCAATTGCCAGTTTGTTAGAGTTGGCTGCCACTCAAAAATATCTGCACATACACTATCTATTTCGCGCTTCACCATAGAAATGCCATAAGGGTTTCCACCCCACTCTTCAAGAACAACCAACAAATTCCCCGTTGGATAAAGCCACGAACGAGGAACATGATACCTGGAATTATAAGCCAATGGTCATCAGCCCTAGAATTTGTTACTGGAAGAACAAAGTGGTTGAGGTACTTTTAAAAACTTACCATCTTTGGGAAGCCTCCCCACATTTACTAAGGCACTTCTTCTCATCGAACCAACCGGCATAGTTACATGCAGGACAAGTACCCGATGCTTTGTATCCGGGCCAGTAGCGTCCAATGCTTTGCCCATTTATCCATACTTGACCTTTGCCCATGGTATTCATATCCAGAGCCAAAGGTTCATCTCCAGCTGGCATGTTGAAAGCAGTCTAAAAGCAGGAAAAGAAAATGTCAACTCACTTTAGTAGCCCTAGTAAAAGAGAGTTTTTATTTGAAGGGCATGCTTGGATTGCACGAAGGCTTACTGTTGTACAAACTTTCCACAGAAGACGATTGGTTTATATTCACTGATATATGAAACTAGTTCTCTATGTTTCGGTTGAAACAATATAAAGAAGAAAAGATGTTTCTTTTCCCCAGAAGAATACATATAATATTTACGTAGCTCTCACCTTGTACCATGTCAAAGGCTGCTTTTGAGTCACCAAAGAACCCTCGACCCACTCTACAGAGGTACTTCCACTGAGGGAATGAAGACTCAATGCTTCTCCTTTTAGACCAATCTGATTAGAAACATTAACGCGAGGTCAAATTAAATATCTAGGATTCAGAGCAATGAGAGAAGTTCGCCGAATGCCTCAGGACAAACCTTGTAAGTCCATTTTTGCCACGACAAGTCCCTCCTCCCCTCATTAAGACCATTCAGCGAAACTGGGCCAAGAACACCAGCATTCCATGTCTCGAAATGTGGGCCAATATTCTGATTTTATAAAAGAAGGCATCATAAGTATAGAAAGATCAAGTCAAGATCACAGTGTAACATGTCTGTCAAATGGAAGAGTTACTGATCTGTTTCTTTTGTTCTCTCCTGGTACGGTAATGCCTCTGTGCACGTATGCGTGTGTGTGTGTTTGAGAGAGAGAGAGAGAGAGAGAACAAACCGGGAGACCAACAGCAATGCTTAGCAGTGCAATCCTGTTCACTCCAGCTCTCAAATTCACACCATTACTAAATGTTAATCTTGGGTCTTCTAAACTTCCATATGCAGTTCCTGCCATAAGTAGACCGCAAAATTTAGTAGGAAATGTGTGGAAATGCTTCAGCCATGAACCTGCTGTTACAAAAATTAGTCCTCCTTTTGGATTCAAGCAAGATGTAGGGACAACGATATCTACCGACTATCTTGCATGATCCATATAGACATGCTTTGATATCATTCAACTTTATTTCACGATCATGCTCTACTGACATGACTTCTAGCAATTTTATGACATTACAAATTGATAAAGGTAGAAACCACCTGCTTTGTGAGAAAAATCTCAAAGGAGACATAGGGATGCCAAAACTTCAGGTGATGATATTCGTGAAATCACCCAGGCACGTAGTATGTTTTCACCATTTTTCTTAACTACGATGAAGCTATAGAGAAAAAGCTACTAGTAACATAAGGTGAAACCCAAAATTGCAATGCCCACCTGATAATAGGCCGTTGACAAAAACGTGCAAAGCATGACCAGCAGATAAAACTGTAAGAACTGGATACTGCCCGTTATACAAAAATCCTTCATTCGAATCGATCCTGACACTGGGAATAGAGGGAAAATTATCAATCACGCTGATGAGATTATCATGGTGAAATGTTTATATTGGAAAATTCTTCACCGGAATGTTCATGGGAAGGTAAAAGTGTGCATAGTATAGATCAGATTACTCACTCTGTCATGTACCACAAGTAATCAGAAGCATCCCAGGTGGTATTTAACTGCTCCAACAACCCAACAACTGTAAATGAATTGTCTTCGTAGTAAGACGCTGGCTCTTCATTGTATGATTGCCAAGAGAACCCATTACCATAAACGACTGGTGTCATCTTCATTTGGGCACTTTGAGCTCCCACCTGTAGACAGAGTATTAGTACGGTATCAATACCTTGATTACTTCAAATCTTTCACATAGAAAGAACAATTGGTCAATCCTGGAATATAGAACGGTTAAAAAAAAGTTAACCAAGAGTTACTTTCTCACCCTCGCTGTATTATAAACGGTGTTCTTGCAGTCGGGAAGAATGCTGATGGACCAAGGTGGAAGGTTGTAATGCATATTCCCCAATGACACTTTGGCAAAGGATTTTGTGTCGTAGTTCGCAAGGAATGCAGCACAAGCTCCATTTGATGTAAATACATGAGCCTGGAATAAGAAAGAGACAAGGGGGAGCTATTTAGTTCCAAAGTCAGTTTGAGATATAATAACTGGTTCCTAGAGAAATTATGGCATCTAACCTCCTGATAGTTCCCAAGAGGAATCTTGTTGGGTGCTCCAGCTACTAAAGCTGGCTCACACAGCTTTATTGCTCTATGCAGATCTTTCAAATGGCCCCATTTAGGCTGCCTTAACAGGCCTAGACAGAAAGAGGAACAATCATTAAGTTTGCTGAAGAGCAATAATGTTCATGAATCAACCCATGAAGCACAATAACTATAAAAGAAATGCAGAACAAGGAAAAACTTAATCGGTGAAAAGTCAGCATTCAAAGTAATACAGACATGTTTTTCACAGAACATCATGAAAACGAAAGCGTCCCGTTGATGTGGAAATGGACCCCCTCCCCATCAAATGCCAAATGATATCAAATATTATGGATTTGTGACCTCTTGAATTATCCCCACCTCAATGTATAAGGAAACAAAAGATATCTTTTCATGACCAAACCGGTTAAGGAGAAACTACAATCAGGAAGTTGCAATCAGATTTCTGTACAGTCTTTACCTACAAATTCAAAGCATCATCTATCAACTGATAGGATTCAGCACCTCTAATAATTTTGATCACCATCACGACCACTTAACATGACACGTCACTAAAAATAGAGGGTATAGCTATTTCTGCAATAACAAAGCAGCTCAAATACAAGTTGCCCTTGGGTTTTCGTGAAATTTCGGTGGCAATCATGCTGACATGGAGGAATGTATGTGGCAACAAGCTGGCAATTGTAAACGTGTTTTCTGTGGGAAATCTGAATGATATTTCAACTCCCGCCTTCTTTCTTATTTAAAGACAGTACTGTAAACATCAAATATTATATCTTGTACAACTCAAACTATAAGCTACATACTTACATACACAGTTAAATATAAATGAGATGATGATGACATCTTCATACCGAATTCATCGAGAGGAGCATCATAGTCATAACTAGTTGCAATAAAAGGACCACCAGAAGTCCTGCCGAAATTTGTTCCTCCGTGATACTAGAAGCAAAAAAAGAAAAGAAAAGGATAACAAATAAGTTGGTTAAACATGATACCAGAAAGGGATTCACAGAGGAATTACCACAAACAGTTAACATACCATGTAGTAGTTAATGAAAGATCCCCCCGTTTGTATAAATCTTGCAACTGAAAATGCCAAATCTTCAGCAGGACGATAAGGAACTGGACCTCCGAACTCAGTGAACCTGAAGTAATAGTTAAATGAGAATACTTAAACATTGGAAATGCCATGCAACTCCTCTGCATGACGTTTTAATAGGTTTTTAATTAAGAAAATTAGAACACAGATGATAGTTGTGTAATCACCATCCAGTCCAGGCTTCAGTCCACATCTTGGGTTTGTAAGCTTTATTTGGCGAGAAGTAATCGCAGTAAAAACCATTGCACGTGTTAATCTGAGTATGACGAAGAATAACCCATGTTAAAATGTATTTCAGACAGAAAAACTATTCATTTAGAAGTAACAATGATTGGACTTCAGTAGGCACTAAGATCCTCTTGGTTTAAGGAAATAAAAGCTTAAATAAGTTGACTTAACACTAGATGTGGGCATATAATATTACTCATTTTGCATTATTCAAACAGGAAATGAATAGAAAATCTATTTACGACCACAACAAACCATGGAGCATGAAACAGAAGAGTAGTTTCAATAAACAAGGAAATATGGTCATCAGTCTACAAGCACAAAATTCAAAGAGGAACCACAAAATACAGACCGACCAATACAGATGGGAGAGAGAAAGAGAACAAAGCCCAACCATGTGCATGAGAGAGAAAAAATGATATCATTCAGGACCAACGTATAGTCTCATAGCAACCCCACTAAGGATGAGGTGACATGACATGGAAACAACTGATAATGGCTATGGCAAGAAGATAAGAAAATGTAATCAACATTTTCACATAAAAAAGAAGTGGTGATACTTACAATGGGATCAGGGGCATCATCTTGCTTGCACATGACCCACGGGACGCCGGTGCCGAGACCGACAGCCATCTGAGCTGCCCATTTGGTATATGCTTTAGCAGGTGCACCAAGTTCATACTCCATGGGTCCATATTCATTCTCAATCTGTCACAAAAGATTCATTCTCAACTTCAAGAAATTTGTTTACTACTGTTATGAATAACTTAAACTTCCAAATTAATATTCCCAATTGGTTTGAAAAAAAATGGACTATTTGACTACCTGGGATAAAATTATTGGACCACCCTGAGATTCATATAACCTTTCTGCTTTCATCATATTTACAATCTTCGTCGTAAATCTTTGCATTGCAGCCTTGATTACAACAATATCGACATCAAAACAAACCGAAAAATTATTCAGATGAAAAAAGGAAACTTTGTAATTTCATATGCAAGTTCCAAAGTCGCCTTACCTTGAAAGGCCCATTATCTGTTCTGAAACTGATACCTGGTACATACTTTAGCCAAACAGGAAAACCCCTGAATTGAAAGGGGAAAAAAAAAAGAGCATTGCTTAAAGATGAAGAAATCTACTAAAAAAATATAAGTTTTTGTATTATAGTAGAAATCCAAAACTTTTGGTTACCCAAAGTTCCATTCAGCACAAGCATAAGGGCCAACCCTGAGATGAACATAAAGGCCTGCTTCTTTCACCAGCTTGATAAATTTGACCAGATCATACCTCTCTTCAAAATAATACTACAAAACACAAACAACAAATTGATTAATTTAATCATAAAATAATGCACATTTAAACATTAACACTGGATAAATTGAAGAAACTAAAGGGAAATTAAAAAAAAAATCATACTTTGCCAGGTTGGGGTTCATGTCCATTCCAGAAAACATAGGTCTGGATTACATCCAAACCTCCTTCTTTTGCCTTCTGGATAAGATCTGGCCACATCTGCAAAAAACCCACCAAAAATTATTCCCATTCTAGATAGAAATACAGTGCATCAGTGGAGAGACCCATCAAGTGATAAGCTCCCAAGAGGAGAATATACTGAGCAAGAAACTCAGAGAAATGGATATCAGAGGGGAAAAAAATTGCCCATTTGCAGAGAACCTCACAAAAGGGATTAAAAAAAAATAAACAAATTGAAAGGAGTAAAATTATGGAAAATCAAAGAGACCCATTAAGCACATTGACAAATAAATACCTCAGGAGTGCTACGTGGGTAGTGAATGGATCCAGAAATGAGGATCTTCCTTTGGCCATTTATTTTTATGGCCCTGTTGTCATATGAAACTGAGGCATTACAACAAGAAACCCATGAACACAACAGTGCCACCAACAACTTCATTGCAAGCTTCAAATCCATAGCCATTAATCCTCTCTCTTTGATACCTTCACAAGGCAACTTGCCCTATCTTTTGTTTTCCCCCCTTATTCTTCCCCTCTGCACTTTATTCTGCACTTTCTTTTTATTTAGAGAGAGAAATGAAGTATACTACAGAGTTGCACACACATAGAGGAGAAAGAAAGAGAGAGAAGATAACAGCTGTTTTTTGGTTTTGTTGTCACTACCTTTTGAGAGAGTAATTTCGTTGCAACTGTGAATGTTTGACAAAATGGGTAACTGGTCTTATTGAGTTTGGGGGCTTTGCAAAAATCGGAGCTTTATAGTGCTCGAGGCCTTGATGAATGAACACTGTGAAGAATGGATGGTCGGAAAGGGCAAGTGGCCCCGCAGTGAACCCGCTAGTGGGGGTCCCACTTGGGGCCTTATTATACTGATCCAAACGCGGAGTTGCTTTAATACTGTAACTTTCATCCACTAAATTAGGTATGTTTAATTTATGTTGAGGGTGAGTTGGGCAAATTTCTCAGAGACAGCCACCATTTTTTAAATCTTTTATTTCGTTTTTATTAAAAAAACCGCAAATAGAAAAATCCAAATTGTTAAAGTTCAAGAAAGACGATAGACAACAAAAATAGTAATTAATGTAAACATTTTTGGGTTTCAATGATTTTTTTTTTATTTCGTCTTTGCTGAATTTTGATAAAATTTCATTAAGCTAAAATATTACGACATGAAAAAATATTTCATTTGAAAAAAAGTTTGAGGGTCAATATTTGGGATCTTTTAAAAAACTAAAAAAGCACTATTTTGGGTAAAAATGAAATTTACATTTACTAAAGTAGTAAAGATAAAGGGCTGTTTGGTTGTAGTAGTAAATAAAGTTGTTTTTAAAAGCCTTTTTTAAGTCTGCTGATGGAAGAAAGATTCCAACTTTACAATCCCAATACATTTTTTAATTTTATTTTATTGGCAGATGAATTTATGTTTTTTCGTTTAGTTGTTTACCACCAAAAACCAATACATCGCGTTTAAACAAAACCTAACCTTTATCCGGTGGCAGTGGAAGACATGTGCCATAAGGGCGCGTTTGGTAGCATCTTTTTCTATTATCACTGCAGCAAGATTTTTTTTTTCGGTGATTAAAAAAAGGGAGTATGTTTTTTTCGGCGATAATGTTTTTGAAATTTGAGTAAACTAAGTATTGGATGGTCACGGGTTTGGTTTCTCAATGTGCACAGTTCCCTAGAGATCACCTTAACCGTATACTCTTTGTACCTTTTTTTTGGGTAATTACTCTTTGTACCTTTCTTCTTGCATTTTCTGTAATCATATTAATACTTAACTTAAAAGTCAGAAATTAGGTTAAATTAGTTTTTAAGTCAATGTATTGTGACACAATAAATTATCTTATAAAGCGCAATAAGTCAGTTTTGAATTTAAGTCAATTTCTGTAGCGGTAAATATTTTACTTCTAGGATAATGTTTCGGGCTTAGGTCAGTTTTTAAATCAATGTATTGTAAAAGAATGACCTAAAATTTGTAAAGTGTAATAAGTCAATTTTAAGTTTAAGTCAGTTTCTGCTGGAACGGAAAATATTTTACTTGTAGGATACTGTTTTGCAATCTTCAGGGCCTACAACTAAAAATGAACGAGAATAGAGGTACAAAGGATTTTTCGACACAAAAGATTTGAGTTCGCAAAATAGCACTATCCAGCTTAGTACTTTGGTGATCTAAGCCAATTATCACAACTAATCAGAGAAGACACTCCACCTAACTCAGCGCATCATAAAAGGTCGCATCCACTTCAATTTTTTTGGGCAAAAACTAGCAAAATAATTTGAATCCGGGGGAGGCGCTGTGCGGTAGGTGTTGTGCACCATATTGTGCGGCAAAACTCTGTTGTTTTGCTCATTTTTTTAGTATATCTAAGGGCCCTGTTTGGAGAGTTAAGTGTGTGGTTTAATTTTGGGGTTCAATTTTAGGGAATTTAGGCTCTTTGGGGTAGGGTATAGTGGGTTTAGGCACTTGGATTTAGGCACTTTGGGTTTAGCCACTTCAGGTTTAGGGTTTAGGTACTTTGTAATGGTTTTTTCTTCCTCCAAATAAGGCCTTTGGAAGCTTTGGAAGTGTGCAAAAAAATCAAGCAAAATGACGTAATTTTGATGCACAACACGGCACACAACACCTACCGCATAGCACCCACCCCGGATCCAATTTGAATCCTTGGTTCTATCCATGCACCCAGTGATAATTCTTGGTTCTTTTCCATGATCAATTAGAACTTGATTGAGGAAGATTAGGCTTATCAGATCAGTGGCATTCATGCTCATCAGTGGCATTCATGCTCCACTTACAAATATGAACACAGACTTTTCTTTTTAAGCAACGGCAAGAAATTCACAGATGAATCAATAGGTGTTTCGCGATTGCTTCATCCTTCCGAAGATTGTATCTGAAAAGCTAGCTATCCCGTGTAAATAAGATTGAAATTAATGAGTTTTCAGATGAAAATATTAGGAACTTCCGTATGAGTCCTGCAAGATGTACACCATTTTGGTGTACACCAATTGTACACCACCTTTGTAGGATTCATTTCGGGTCCCACACGAATAATCGGAGCCGCTCAGCATTCTTAAAACACTTTTTTTAGGGTCTTTGAAAAAAATCAACTGATTTTAACATCGGTAAGGCCTCGATCGATTCTGCGCCCAATTTACTGACAGGAAACTCGGCGTAGAATCAATCGAGGCCTTACCGATGTTAAAATCAGTTTTTTTTTTTTTTTACAGAGGCCCTTAAAAAAGCGTTTTAAGAATATTGAGCGGCTCCGATTATTCGTGCGGGACCCGAAATGGGTTCCAAAAAGGTGGTGTACAATTGGTGTACACCAAAATGGTGTACCCATAGGTTTTTCCCTTTCGTATTCGTGCGGATTTAACTGTGATAACTTTTACGGCTCTACGAGAAAACTTTATCAGCAAATTACTAATTACTTGGTAAATCAATTTGTAGTTGTATGAAACATTTTCACATGTTGAATATTATGGTTTGAAAGCCTCACAAGCAGGGGCGGACTTGGGGGTGCTAGGGGGGGTTTTGGTCCCTGCAAACCCCCCAAGCTTCTTACTAGTAATAGTACATTTTCAGTCTTTCTGTATATTTGCTATGGAGTGGCGGTCCCCTCGCAGCAACAATCTTGCATCCGCCACTGCTCACAAGCCATAAGTGAGTGTGAGTTTTGGAGTGCACATTATGATTTGAAAGCCTCACAAGTCATAAGTGTGTGTTAGTTTTGGAGTGCTTCTGATTGCATATCAAGAATCAAATGATTTCTCTCAATAATGCATGTTGCCATCTGTAATGAGCAACAAGAATAGAGGAGGAGGAGGAGCCTTTCACTTTCAGGAATCAAAAGAGGAATAGGTGGTTTACTTGCCGGGAGGACAAAGAGATAGAAAAAGCAAAACAAAAAAGTTTATGCAATCTCTTTTCTGTTATTAAACCCCACTGATATGAAGTCCATTAAACTAAGCAATCACAAAAGAGTGAGTTTGTGTACACGAATCGGACACAAATTTGTTTAAAATCGTCTGATGCACGTGAATCTAGCTTATAAGAAAATGAAGGGTCACATGCATCAGATAGCTCTGAGTACTTGTGTCGGTATTCTAAATTTGGGCAAGCTTTTCTTTTCTGTTATTAAACCCTACTGATATTAAGTACATTAAACAAATCAATGACAAAAGAGAGAGTTTGTGTATGTGCACGAATTGGACACTGATTTGTTAGAAATTGTCTGATGCACGTGAATCTTATAAGAAAATGAAAAGTCAAGTGCATCAGACGGCTTTGAATATTTCGGTATTCTAAATTTGGGCACGCAAATCCGTGGACATAACATTCTTTTGGATGAAAAAGGATTGGATGCACTCCTCCACTAGTTACCCCATCCCGTGCATTGATTGCAAACACCTACCTGCCCCATTTTCTAAGTTTTTCCATATACCAACCCGATGGAAATCATATCCCTAACCCCTTAAACTATTCTGTGCATTAAGTTGATGGTCTGAGTTGGAAACACCCCTCATTTGTCGACTTGTTTCCATATACCTCTTTTGATAAAAAATAATTAAACGAATATGCCCTTCCTAAACTTTATTGTAATTATATGTTGTTTGGAATCTATGATTGCCACTGTATTTTTCTGCCTCTCTCTCCCTATCAAAGACGTGTTTCAGAACTTAGAATGTTAGACGATTTTCTAGTGATCAAAACAATGGCTCGATGCTGCCTTTATATAGATGAGGAGGAGCGTCAAGCCTTCAATACGAAAATGAATGGGGCTATTCAATTCAACAATTGAATTGTGAAACCCCCCAATATAAAATCTTTTTTGAATTGGTAATATTCTGTTGTAACTCCTGATTTGAATTTGAGCCATTGACCTCAAGTCATGAGGGGTATTAACCATACAAAACTATTGGAGACTTATCACTTCGTCCAAATTCATTGAATCCGGAGTAGACCGTTTGGTTGCCTCGTCAAACCCTTCAAAATGCACCAGTTTCATTCATCCGAAATTCCATGAAATTTCCAACATTATATATGATAGCTCATTTGTTTGCCTGAAGATAAACAGAATGTATGATTTGTGAGATTACGTGCATAGTTTATAGAAGCCCTTCGAATATTACAGAGCAGATTAAACGATGAAGAAAAGATAGATCTGATGTTCGTTTTGATCGAGATGGTGTGGCATGCATTTTGCATTTGTCCTCAAAACCACAAGTTTTATCTAGATGGAAGACCGATTGAGAGAATTTGAACCATCACACTTCAAGATTTTTCTCATTCCATACGATAGAAGGATATAGACCAGCTCCGGATATGTTATCTCGTCTTAACTTCTCTTCTTCATTTTTAAATATAGTCTTTAAACTTGCCACACCAAAATACCAGAGTTCTTAGACTTAGGGAATTAGATCTCAAATCCCAATCCCTAATCCATTAATAATGGAGATGATTGACATCCATGGGGCAAGGGTGCTTTATTTATTGAATTAAATTAACAAATAATGTACTACTGTAAAATAAAAGAAAGTGAAGAGTATCGGTGATGACAATAATTGATCATGTCTGACAACGAAAGGGGTGCAACATAGTACAGAGATCCAATCGAATTGTTTAGCTATTTTATGATGCTCTGGAAATCCAACAAACCAACTAGTACAATTTAATGTTTCTATTTTCCTCCAAAACAAAATAAATAAATAAGAAGATTAAATAGTATAGCTTGCTGACAACACATTATGTCTAAAGTTGTGTGCATAGATTTTCATTTTTTAATACATGTTAATGAAAGTAGTAAAGAGAGTTTGAAAATGTGAGGAAAAAATATCACAAACTTCCGTTTTTCTTTTTGCAAATCAAAATCCAAGACAAAATAATTAGTTATTTACGAATATGAAATTATTTGTATTGGTAAAAAAAGACTGAGATCTTCTGAAGGAACTATATAAGATCTAGTTTTCGATTAAGAACAAGTCACTAGTGGTGGAATTTTTAACTGCAATGCCAATCGGGAAATGATTTTGGCACTCTCAAATTTTAATAACCACATTCTAATATTTGTTTTTTAGTGTTCATATCATCTGTAATTTGAACACTTAAAGACAAATATAAAAGTATGATTAATAAAAATTAGAGTGTCAAAATTATTTACAAAAAAAAAAAAAAAGATGGTTCCAAAACAAATACGAAATTACCAATTTTTTTATAAAAAAAAAAAGTGAGTGTCATAATTTTGGTTTCACCTGAAATGATTTGCCCTACAGTTGGAAAGAGGAAAGCATGCACCTTCTCAACCCTTTTATAGGTTCCCTTTCTATACTTTCACCATGTTCTTTTGAATCAGAATTATCATTTAGTATTTGATTATGGATTTGCAATGAAATTTATCAGTAAAAGGAAAATAAAATAAAAAATGGTTAAAGAAATAAACTTAAGTTCTTCACTCCACTATAGTTCTCATATTCCTTTTTTTCTTCGTTTATGGTATTATTATTGTCAAATCTTGTATTCAAAAACGTCGTCTCTAGACACCTCAAGACTAATGAAGATTGGCTCAAGATTTCTTATTATTTTCAGTGAGACGAGTAAATATAAATCTTTTTCTGATAAAGAACAAACCCACGAAAAAGAAAAGAAAGAGAAAAGGTGTATTAAGAAAAAAAGGTTGGTCTAATAGTCAATATTTGAGACTTAGGAGTTCGCTATTTTCCAAGATCTTCATTTTGAAACCTCTCAGATGATATCAACTCTTTTGGGGTTAGTCCGTACAAAACTTTGTTTCGGCTTTAATTGGGCTCTCAGTGTCTCAATAAGTAAGCAATGGAGTTGGGCTTCCACAATTAATCGATATGCCCGTAAACTGATTGGGACGCCTGAGTTATAAAAATAATAATAAATAAAATAAAATAAAAATTGAGGATTAATCTGAACACCAAGAACCTCATGTGATAAGAATGAATCTTAAGATGTATTCCTTTTAGAGGCACAGACACTGTTTTTATTCATTATCATTGTCAGTTTTGGAGAAGGATTATTATGATTTTGCCTGGGAGATAATGGAGTCAAGCTGTTTCACCGACCCACCATGTAGATCGATGTTGCTTTCAGCATTGTCAAGTGCATGATTTTGCCACAACAAATTGCTACCTAATTCCTAGCACTGCCAAAATTAAAAGCAACACAGTTGGGTTCATAAAATCGTAAAAACAAAAAATAAATAAAAAAAAAAACTGAAGAAATTATTTGGAAGGGACAGTATTTAAGTTATAATATACCATAATATTTTTAAATTTGGCTAAACTTTTTTTTTTTTTAGTTTCTACTACCATAAATTGGTCCGATAACGAAGAAGTTTTTTTTTTTTTCTTTTCCCCAAGTTTTTATTTTTGAGCTGTAACTTCTTCCTTTGTTGCGCTTGCCTATTTTGTCCCTCACCGGGACACCAGTGACGGAAACTCACTTTAGTTGCTATGTTGTGGTTGTTTGTATTTTCCATGTGGTTAAGTCTCGTAATTTCTATGTTGTTCAGTCTTCAGCTTGCAGGAACTCGGTTTGCATGTGTCAGGTTACGATTATTAATGATATTTTTATCACTTTATCAAAAAAAATATTTCTTCCTTTGCATCAAGCTATATTTTGCAAAACAAATTTGATTTCCAGTCCTTGAAACATACTACTACATATTACCTTTGGAATATCTGCTGTGGGACCAAGATGAGTTGTAAAAGACTATTAAAGTCAAAGCACACACTGAAACTACAATTATAAAATGCATTTATATTGATTATTGATGGACCTTATAAATAGTGGTCCTAACCCCTAAAGCAGTTGGGTTGTCTTTATGGTTTTATTTCACTAATGTCAGTAACATATCAATGATTTTATTTTCTCATAGGAGGATTTTTTGTCGACAGAAGTCAGTACTATTAGTTGTAGACTTGTAGTTAGTGAAATCGAACCACAATTAAATGCAAATGCGTGAGAGTATATGCTACCCGCCAATATATATGGCCCCACTCCACTTAATTGCTTTAATTTCCCATATTTTACAAGAATGGAGTCAGCTTCCCTTTATTCCATGAAAACGGAGGGGAAGGTTAAGTTGGCTCGTTTGTGGGGCCTTTCCAGGCCTCTGTATTTTAAAGTTTGTCTGGAACTTTGATCACACTGAAAATCAAGTTGATCAAATATCATTTGATATGATTTTGAAACACGTTTGTCTTACAACATGACATATATCAAATTGAAACTCATTTAACCCATTTATCTCAAGACAAATGCATTCCGAAATGATATCAATCACTATTCGATCAAGCTGATTTTTGACGTGGTTTAGCATTATTGACGAGTTAAAAAAACATAAATAGGTTGAATTATCCAAATGGGTCCGGAAAAAGCCCACAAACGAACCAACTGAACGATTTAGTCCATTTTCGTAGACCAGAGGGAAGCTCATTCATAGAAGTATTTATACTAGCCTAACTCCTATCCCTGCCCAATCAATCAACAAGGGCCTCAACTTCCTCTCCATAGGAAATAAATAACCCGACAACCTTACTGCGCCTAAGTGCAGCTACATAACCGTTGAGCCAAATGCTCCGACTAATATATATAAATACTATGTTAATTTAGTTTTACTGAATTTTGGTCAACATAAATTTCTGCTTTATATTAGCTGTCTTGATGGTTTTTTCTATTGAAAGTTACATTTTTTTATTCTAAATTTCTCTCGTCAACACGAATAAAAATCATATGAAATTTTGATTTGAAACAAAAAAAAAAATTCATAAATTGTGATTCCAAATTTAGTTTTGGTAAAACAAAAACGTGTTAAAGGACAAACAATTTAAGTAAATCTAGAATGATTAGCTGTAAGCTTCCCATAAATTGGCCCACGGGTAAGTGGATCCTACCTAGGCCAAAATTGGCCCACCCATAACCACCGTCACTCTCCCTCCTCCATTTCTTCCCAAAGAAAAGATGATGACACAATTGATTACCCAACTAATACGTACCTAGAACTCTAGTAGAAAATCAAGGCTGCTCTAGCTGTAATAATTAGTGATTAGCACACGCTTTGCGCCTGCTTTGTCATTTGTCCTTATTTACCAAGGTAAAGATACCTTTAACAACGTTCAATTTGTTCACTTCACATTTTCAAAAAAAATTCTTTCTCCATCTCTCATCTCTCCAATCATTAATCACATTTCTCTCTCTACTCATACCCCTCTCTCCAATTATTATTCTCATTTCTCTCTCCAATTATTACACCTCTCTCTAATTATTACTTTTTTCAAAAACTCATCCAAACACTATTTCAAAAATATTTCTCCAAATATTCTTCTCAAAACTCTCAACCAAACACAGCCGTTATTTTTATCGTTTCTTCGGGGGTGTTCTGTTAAGGGTATTTTTAAAATAAACAGATTTTTTTTACTGTTTTTTATGTGATGTATTATGAGAGAATGATCTGTTTTGGTTTTTGAAAAAAAAAACTATTTTTTGTTGGTGGAACACCCCCTAAAGCTGTATTTATCGAACCTTTTTTCGTGCCAGACGATAAAGGGTAGTATGTCAGTATAAGTTAGATTACAACGAGGATTAACTTCCTGACTTAGGATTACTAGATGATCCAAGCTATTCAAGTTTTTGTTCCTTAAAAGCTTGTTTAAGGTTGATATCGTCGCATAAACAAATCAAGCTTGAACAAATTTTAACGTTTCAATTAAACTAAGCTTCAACAAGCTACTCTTGGGCTCGTTCGGATTATGGTGTACAAAAATTCAACGAATCAACCTTGAACAAGCTTTTAACGCTTCAATTAAACCAAGCTTGAACAATCTACTCCTTGGCTCTTTCGGATTATGGTGTATAAAAAATTCAATCGAGATCAACTAGTATTTGGCTTGATGAAAGCTCATTTGATCTAGATCAATGCGTTTTATGAACAGGTTAAACTCAACCATATTTTTAAAACTTGTTAAATTTTCAAACAAAGCTTTATCAACTACATGCTCGACTAGTTTGGCTCGTTTATCACGCTTACCTCATATCCATAAAAATCGAACGTAAAATCCTGCTTTGGAGCACTACACAACCACTCGCGAAACCTGCCCCCAGGTGTATTTATGATACTTTGAAAACAGGAAAGTGAGATGTTGGGTGTAGCGGTCATATTTGACAGAGTGTGACACAGACGCTGTCAATTTGGGTTGTTAATTTTCAACGTTGTAGCAGTTCAAAAAAATTTCAACGTTGTTTGAAAACGAAAATGAAAACGATGTGGGTAACTTTGAACTTTTCACTGTTTCTGAAAACACATTGTACCATGAAAGCACAAGCGTGAAATGAAAATCAACTTATCACACATGCAGGTTTAATTTTACTGTTTTTTTTATACTTATTTGTTTAATTGTTTTCCTTTTTTTTTTTTTTGTTGAGAGGCAAAAGAAAATTTTAATTGTTTTCCTTGTTGTTCCTTAAAGACCATAAATTGTTTTTATACTAATCAACAAATGATCCTCCACCAAGGCACGTGAACGGGTCATAGAGGATAGTTATGGTGATCCTCATATATACCGTATTCGCAAGGCCGTGCTATCTAATGTTTTAATTTTGCCTCCTGTTCCTTTGTTTTTTTGCAGGTATCGCTAATCGCGTTGATGGCTAGCTTTAGAAATTTTGGGGGTTTGGGATATGGTGTTTGTTTGGTCTTGGTCCGATTGTTTGTTTGGGTCGTGGTTTACATCTTTTTTTGTTTGTTTTTGTTGGCTTGTCTGGGTGCGGTTGATTGTACTTTTATTTGATATCAATGATATATAAGATACGTTTTTGTTTGCTCAAAAAAAAAATCTAATTAAACATAGCATTTAGTTTAAGGATAATACCATAATTATTTTTTTTTTCAACTATGAGCCTTGAAAAGTATTTAATTGTTATGTCATTTTCTCTCCATTGTCCTATTGAGACAAACATTCCTATATCACATAATTTTGCCTTTCTTATTTTAATTGCATGCCCCAAAAAGTTTAAAAAAGAAACGAAAAAGTGCTCTTGTGAAACAAAGGAGGATGGGAACCAAATCCAATGGTGACATGGCTTCCCATCAATGTATGTTGGCGTTTATTTCTTGTCCCTGGTGTGGCGTTTTTTTCATTCTCTCTTTTGTTTTTTAACCAATATGAGACTTCATATGCAAGCTCCATGAGAAGGGATGGCATGGGTAGGGTAACGTAGGGGATGGATACTACTATCTCCATCCCTAATCTCCAAACTCATATCAATTCCCATTCCCTCCCCAATTTTGATCGGGGATTTTTCTTTAACCTCCATCCCCGCCTCAATGCGGGGAACGGGGATCCCCACGGGGATTCGGGGATCCAAAAATTCACTCAAACTATTCAAGTAAGTACCAAAGAAGTTGTATTAAAATACAAAGCTAATGGCAAAAGTGGTTCCCAAAAATAATTAAAACGTTCCAAGTCACTCAAAACTCGAAAGTGCTACTGCTGTTCTTGTTCTTTTTCTTTTTTTGTTTTTGGTTTCTTAGTAGATTAAAATTTTCACTCAAAAGTGCTACATAAAACAGAAGTAAAGGAGAAAACTTTCCTTATACAACTAGCCAACAAGTTATAAGTTGTAACTTATAAACAAACCCGGAAGGAAAAAAAAACTTATAATATAATATACCTATATATGTGAACGCACTAACGGGGATGCGGGGAGTAGAGATGGCAATGGATCGATTTGGTCTGGGTTTTGTGATTACCAAACCCAAACCCAAAGTATTTATGTATACCCAAATCCAAACCGATATCCGACAGGTATAATTTTTAGTGCACTATAACCAAACCATATGGATTTGAATTTTATCCGAACCACACCAAACCCGCATTAATATTCATTCCATTACTAAACATATGAAGGAAAAAGATTATATATTAAAATAAAAAAAGTAACATGCCATAAGATTTCACCATTAATCATCAAAATTCCAACATAATAATAAATTAAAAAACTAAATAATAAACTTTTCTTAAAGGGTTTCTAATTCTATAGAGACTCTTGAGATTTTTAAGAGTTTTGAGAGGAATAAGAAGGGAGATGAAATGAAAGTCATTGAAAGTTATGAATTGAAAAATAAAAATTTCATGTATATATGTATAATATAAGTAATATTATATGGATCGGTTTCGGTTTCGGTTTGGTCGAATACTTGCTAAGACCAAACCCAAATCCAAACCCACTGGGTATCATGTTTCGAATACCAAACCCACCCCATGGGTAGGGAAAAAATATAAAAAACCGCCCCGAAAGGGTCCGTTTGGTTCGGTATCCATTGATTTTGGGTGAAATTGCCATCCTTAGCGGGGAGGGGAACGGAGAGGGGCGGGGATCGGGGAAGGGATTGGGGAGGGGAATGACTATACCATCCCATACCCGATCTCCAAAATTTTAAAAGAAAAATCCCCATACCCTACCCGATCCCCAAAAAAATCCTTGAATCCCCTACCCATTCGGGGAAGGGACAGGTTGGATCGGGGAGGGTCGGCCAAGATGGTCATCCCTATCCATGAGTTGTGTTCTCTTTTATGTTAGCACGATCATGATCAAAACTCACATTTTCATGTACTACCCAATATAGAGTTTACACGTCATTTATCTCAAATGTTGTTTTTTGTTTTCGAGTGAGTGCGGTAGTTGTTAGTCAAGTCTTCATTGTTTCGACTATTGGAAGTTTTGGACGCATGGATTTTCGCTCAAGCAAAACTCGCGTGTTTTGCCTACTTTTTGACTACTCTATAGTATAAATATCGATATATTAGGTCAAGAACGACTGCCCAACATAGCAGCCATCTCTACAACTCTCGTATTCACTTCCAAATATCAGTGAGGGTTTGGGTGTATGTATCTCGAAAATTTATAAAGGTCTACAGACTCGTACTAAAGGATCATTTTCGAGAGTTTCTACATAAATACAATCAAATTTCTGAGCACAGTCTTTTCGTGGAGTTCGAAAGGCAATTCATTTGGAAGGCTTGAAGATTCAAGATTAGGAGATTATGCAGATGTGTGATTAATGTGGATTCAGCAAGTAGGACTTCGGATTCTTGGTGAGGAATTGTGTATCCATTGGACAATATAACTAGGGGTGGGCGTCGTGTCGTGTTGTGGCGTGTTCATGTCGTGTCGAACTGTGTTCGTGTTAAATCAGGTTCGTGTCAAAATGACTTGCTTAATTAATCGTGTCAAAAAATATGAACCCTAACCTGACCTGCTAATAATCGCATCCGTGTTTGAATTGACACGATTAATTTTTATTTTTTTTTTGCACAGTATTTTTTTTAATTAATTCACAGTAACCATTACAATAGATTAAAGGGATTAGATATCAAAGAGAGTAATTATAACCAACTAAAATGATGTGTAATTATAGCTAGCCAAAACGATGTGTATGTTTAGAACCTTAGCCACCATAACAAAACCTTGCAAATTTGAGAAAATTGAGAGATAACTTGATATCAAAGGATAAACTTCAGCTACAGCAGGATTGAGTTTGAAAACTTTCATGCACAATTTCAGAGCATGAAAACGTACAGGTTAATTTGTGTCATTTTTGGGTCGGGTTTGGGACACCGTGTTGACACGAATAGACGAACAGGTTAATTTGTGTCATTTTTGGGTTATGTGGGTTCAACCCAAACCCGACCAGTTTACTAATCGTGTTTTCGGATCGTGTCATACACATGTTTCGTGTAAAAAATACTCAACACTAACCCGCTAATTTTGTGTCGTGTTGTTGTGTCGTGTCATAAATTCTCACCCTTAAATATAACCCTCTAAAACGTGAGTAATTCTTAAGTGTTATTAACTACTTTATGATCGGTCCATATAGAATTTTTTTCTGCCTTTAGATGAGGCTCTTGTTAGTGGATGGTGTGATTATTTTCTCAGAATTAGTCGAAGTGCGTGCAAGTTGATCCTGACACCTAGTGATATTTATATCTTCGATTTGGAGGATGAAGCATTGATGACTTCGTCACAGATTTCTTGCCTAATCAAACTTCTGCCTATTACTGTATCAATATAATACCTTAGAAGTTAGTAACATTTGTATCAATAAAATGTAAGCCCCATAGACTCGTCACTTATGGAAATAGTTAGAACGATGTCTTGCACTGATATGCACTAATTCCTTGGTTAAAGAAGATTAGAACGACACAGCATCATGAAGACTAGTGGGGCCATCTAGAGCTCCACCAAGATTAGGATGACACATCAGCTAAACTAGTGGGCCCAAAGGACAAAAAAGACGATAAGGATCCGGTTATACAGTTTTGGTGACTTGTTAGAGCAACAGGATAGCTAAAATAGCATTGCCAAAGTCATTTTCTTACGGTCTATAATGGCAATATTAGCTAAACAAGTTATGCGTGTTTCTATTTCCTGTGTTGCTATGCCTTTTTTTAGCAACAATTAACGAGGTTTTAGCAACACAGTTAGAAACTTCCCGAAACCCCCTAAAACTACGTCATGTTTTGGGATTGGCGGGATCTGCCATGCGAGGCGTGGCAGGCTTCCGCATTGCAAGATATGACAGCCAAAATGGATTCCGGTGGGGCACTTCTATATGGGACGGGCTGCCAAACTATGGCTTTCGTAGGGCAGATGACTGCCTGGTGGCCCTGCTCTAACTTGTAAAGCCTACAATAAAAGTGCAAAAATTATCCTGTAAAATGGATGAGAATGGCAGAATGCAAAATTTGCCACACAAGTACCCGCATCCCCATCCCACAGTTGTTTGGTGGGGGGCCACAAGCCACATTCGTAATCCATTCCACCAGTGGCTTTAATTACACCTCTGCAATTTAATGGGTCATTTGGGAAGTATAACCAACTTGTGCATTTATCAAAAATGTTACATGTACAACGCAGTCCTACAACAGAGATGCACTACACATCTTTCTTTGTCTAAAAGTGTTTTTTTGATGATCCAAATTTTAAATACACTTTGACGGATATAATTAATTTTTACTAGTCAAAGAGTGTTTAAAATCCGGACCGTAGTTGGTAAAATAAACGGTTGAGATTCGCTTTGTACATTTTTGTTGTACAACCCGTTGTCATCTTGTTTGTGGGCCTCAATTGGCCTTCGAGTTCTTGTCTATTTTGGTTGTACAAGCACATATGTATTCGTCCCAAAAGTAAAATATTCCCCGGGAATCCGGGGTGCTATAGGGCGCCCTTATAGTGCGGCACTTAAGTCATTGATTTCGACAACGGCTTGGATTTCATCATGGCATTGAACGGCTCGGATATGTAAAATGTCGAGATGAAATCAGGTCCGTTGAAAACACATCCAACAGTCCACATGAAATGGAAATGGCTATAGTACACACTCATTAATTGTTATATCAGAATACTTGTCTGATTCTCCAGACCATTTTTTTTTTACAACCGAACAAAACCGTAGTGGCCCCAACTTTTGGAATGTTTGGCTTTTATGAAATGGAAATGGCTACAATGCACACCCATTAAAGGTGTGTACCATATGTACCTATTGTATGGTCTAGATTGTGTCACCTCATTGGCAATCGTTACATTTTTTATTTTTTCGTAACTTTTTAACAATATAATTCGTAACATTTTTTATGATTCGTAACATTTTGGTGTCTCGTAACTTTTATATAAAAAAAAAATCGTAACTTTTGTTGGAGTGTGTATCATAAACACTCAAATAAGGGGTGTGGATTGTAGCCTATGAAATTCAAATATGCGAACTCATGGAGCACAAACACTTATCGCTTTCGGTCTTGCTAATAGAAGCCCTCCATTTGGCACAGAAAAAGGCAAAAAAACACCCCTCTAATACACTTTTTATATTTTCCAATACACTTTCATCAACTTTTATATATTTTTCACATATTTCAATACCATTTTTAAAACTCAACAGAAGTTTACTAGACTTCTTTTGGCATTTTCCTCATTTTTTTGACATTCGATGCACAGAACGCAAGAAATACTAAACTACGATAGGCCCTACGAATTTGCAGAATCACTAGTCACAAGATGGGATAACAATGTATGTATCTGCCAGCCATCATTATCAGGGACGGATACAATAGGGGCCTGAGGTCACGTGTCCCTACTGACTCCGCTCCCCTCGCTGATCTCGCTCAAAACTTCAAAAAAAAAATAAAATTATATATTCATTTAGCTTAATCATGTAATATAATGCTATGTTTAGTAACACACTTCTTATATATCTCAAAATAAAAAAAATGTAGAGTTAATTTTGTGCTTTAACTTTCGTTGGCTAGTTCATTTATAATTATTGGTTTATAAATTATTTGTTTATTTGAAAATATCTTTTGATTTTCTTTATTTTTAACCGTCTTGTGGGATTTTTTTTTTTTAAAAGTTATCAATAAACCATCTCAATTATTCCAAAGACTTGTTAATGTCAAGGTAAACCATACTTTAAAAGTTTTGTCAATATTGTGTGCTCATTTTTTGATTTTATCAAAAGTACGCATTATAAACTGTAGCCTATAATGAATGTCTTAATTTAGCAAGATCATTTACTAAGAAAAAAATTCACGATTATAATTAATAAGGTGCTCCCATTGGGGTGAATTCCTAGATTCGTCCCTGATCATTATGGATGGCATAATTTAGGTTAGTTTACCAAGATTAATTTTAATTAATAAAACCAAAAAAATTGGGTTGCTTTAATCTTGCATCCAATCAAGATTAAAAACAAAACTGACTCAGACGTAGGAGCTATCAAAATTTAACCATCAATTTTTTTTTGTAGGTCCCCAAACACATTATAACTTTACGTATGGAAAATGTATGTATGGATAAGACATGCATTTCATTCAGTATATTGTTGACCAAAATAGTGAACATGGGTGTAGAGTGAGTGAATTGACTCTACATGGACTTAACCCTAAAAAACCAAAAAGTTTTCTAAGATGGAGGATGGATGGTCATGGAGCTATTCAATTTGATGATGTCTGCCACTATATTTTATAGACAGTCCAAAAGCTGACTCATGGTCTCTTACCCGAATGCTCATGGACTTTGTGAGTTATCGTAATGACATTGATATTAATGTTGATATCTTTTTCTATTCGGATATCCGGACAGGACAAGCTTACGCTTACCTCAACGATTGACGATCCTATATTACTGGTGATTTTGGTTAATGATAAGTTCTTATTTCTCGGAAAAAATTACCAATTTTTCAATTTTTGACTACTTATATCCATGCAAGGAAGCGAGGAACCATTTATCTAACCAAAATACAAAATTCATGGAATTACGACTAGAACACAAAAATTTCAACTTACGATGGGGATATATGATAGTTCGAGGCTTAGAGAAACGCTTAATGAATATCCAAATCATGATTTGCAAGTAGAGTGTCGTAAGCATCATATACTTCCGTTAATTTGACAGGGGTTCAAACCTCACTAACAACAATTGACTGACTTTTGCAGAGCAAAAAAATAAATATATCTAAATCATTACTTTATGAATGGGGCTGTGCCCCCTCGAACTATTGGCAGTGCTTATGAGTCCACTTAATTTAAGTAATTTTGACCACGTACGTACGTTGTTGACCTGTTGTGTTAGATTAAGAAGATTATCTCTTAAAAGCAATTATTTTATTATTTTATTTTTGCCTAACACATGTTGAACAAGCAATTAGTCATGATCATCCAAGAGAACAAGTCACCTTTCTTTTCTTGGCTAAAATTTTCTCTGTTTAGTTATTCAATATCCTTTGGGTTGCTCTATCTTTTGGCAACCTTTCAATTTTGCATGGGCACATCTTAATTGACCTTTTTAGGACCAAAAACACATACCCGGGTGCTGGTGTTTGCCTCTGGTGTGCGCATTCAAGCCGTTAATTCCGGCTTTCAACGACTCGGATTTTATCTTAGCGATGGACGACTTGGATTTGCAAAGTGCCAAAATGAAATCAGAACTATTGAAAACACATCCGATGGCTTGGATGCCGCACACTGGGCTCTCTAGTTCCCAAAAACACATCTTCTTTAATTAGCCATCTCCAAATTCTTTTCACAGTTTTGCAATTCTGTTTTTATAACTTGGTAGACCAAATTATAGTTATTTGCGTAAATGAGAGAGAATCACACCACAGATCTCATTTCGATGATTCAAGTAATTTAGTTTTACGTGTAGATAATTCGTTAAAAGACAACTGTATCCAATAATCAAAGCAATTAACAAGAAGAATCACGTGCCGACTATTATCATACCAATTTTGTTATTTTTGTGAATAATTTTTTGTAATAACACCTACAGAAAAACTAATTAGACATCAAAAGATCCAAATAAAATATAAATACTGGAACAATATTGTGAAGGGATGACAATTTTAATTGAAAAACCTATTGGTGGTCGTAAAAAGTATACTTTATGTTGGTGGGTAATGGGCCCATTTTCCATGTTCTACATGTTGCAGCCATTTTGGTCCATGTCACAATCACCTGGACCGCAGGGAGTCAAGCCTGATCAACAACCAAAAGCCCTTTAAGATAGATTGATCGTTCAAAAAATATGGGTGGCCTAACAAAAAGTATTGAATAAAAAAAAATGTGGTGGCTAAATAAACAGAAAAGTCTCCTATGAAAATCTCTACTGTCTCAGAATTAGGACTAATAAAGCATCTCGTAAAATGAATTAGGTGGTTTAATTTATCATTTGATAGAGTATGTAGGGACCCAGAATTAATTTTGACCACGAAATTCAAACTGTTGAAAAATTTAAGTCCCAGTTAAAAAATCCTAAAAACTGCTGCTGCCAAAAAAACAGAGGGCCAATCCCAGGTTTACAAATTACAATGTACCTTCTGTACCTTTCAAGTGAAAAAGGAGAAAGAGGGAAAAAAAAAAAAAAAAGGAAAAAGAGAACAAAAAAATAAGCCTCTCACCATCAAAAGTAGAGCCCAGATCCTTTGTGCCGAGAAACCTCCGTGTCTCTGTGTCGAGGGGTTTTCCTGCCGTTGGATCACTCAGAAATATTAAAACATAAAAACAAAAATCACAATCCAACGGCCAAAAACCCCTCGGCAGAGAGGCACATGGGTTTTGGGTACAGAGGATCTGGAACGTCAAAAGTATCGAAACTAATTAACCCCTAATTTCTTCATATGAAAACTTAAGACGTCACGGTAATCAAGGGACCCTAATTGTATAGGCCCTCCCCGATTTTTCAGGAGGCTAAAACGAATATAAAGATGTGGCTCTTTTTGTTAGACTATTATAAAGTGTACCAAAGTACGATGGGACTCTAAAATTCGTACTCCCTAAAACGGCTGCACCTTGAGTTTTAGTTCAAGGTTGGGTATGGTAATTGACATGGGAGATGAGGATATATAACACCCAAGGATGGAGCTAGGGGGATAAAGTAATGACGACCGCTACCACAAGGTTTTTCAAAAAATACAATTATTATATAGTAGAAAGAAAAATTATCCCAGAATTATATAGACTCGCCACCACTAGAGTTTTTAAAAACTTTCATCCTCTAGTTAAATAGTATATATTTTCGCCACCACAAAAGCAAAATTCTGATTCTGTCATTGATAACAGCTAAGCTTATTCTGTTAACATTTGCCATTGATGACTAGGCAAAAAAAAGGATAGGATTTATCATCCTAGTCATCAGTCCTCAAGGTTTTCAAGTTCAAAAAAATCCTCAATGTTTCATTTTCATCTATTTTATTTCTTAATTTCCATTGCTTTCATGAAACATGTTCAGCAATCTCCTTAGCAGATTTGGCTGTTTTTAACATTTGCCATTGATGACTAGGCAAAAAAGGGTTAGGACTTAGCATCCTAGTCATCAACCCTCAAGGTTTTCAAGTTCAAAAAAATCCTCAATGTTTCATATATTCATCTATTATATTTCTTATTTTTGGGTATAAAGAAGTACACATGCGAAGAAGAGGATAAAGTATGGTTAATTTATGATAGATTTAAACGAGGTTGCACATAGACATCCTTATATTTTTCTGTGTTTTTTCCTTTTTTATGTGCTTCGAATTAACGTCATAGATTGAAGGTAATAGCATTTGCAAGAGCATCCCCATTTGGCACCCTATTTTAACTCCCTATTTTAACTTTTGAGTTAAAATAGGGAGCCAAACCCCTTAAAACACCTAAAAATCAGCCTCTCTATTTTTCCTACCCAAATTATTTTTGCTACAGTGCCTACTCAAATTTGAGTAGGCACTGTTCACGCATCAAGTATTTTTTATTGTTTTTTTCGGCTGTTTTCCCGAGTAGTGCGTCAGGAGAGAGAGGGCGGGTGGGTGGTGGGGGTGGGGTCATGGACACTTGGCTACATGTGTATGGAGGGGGCAATATTTTAATGGCTAAAAGGGGGAGGGGAGGTCCACTTCTGCACCTCTACTGCACCAAAACAGCACCATTGCACCGAAACAATGTTTTGTTTTTTTTTTTTAATAGATTTAAGGGGAATAATTTAATATAGTAAAGTTAAAATAGAGAGTGTGATTTTGTGAGTTTTTGATAAAGTGACTTGTTAATTTATAAAAGGTGTTTTTGAAGTTAAATTTGGTGAAAATTTTGGTGCCCCAGATAAGGATGCTCTAATCGTACAACTCACACTACATCGAAGGAAAGAGAAAGAAAAATCCAATTTGGATGATTTGGATAAGTTCGAATTGGAACCACAAACGAGTCTCCTAATCTTAGCTAGTACTACATGTTATCTCATGTAATTCGACATTTTTCATGCCAAAAATGTGTGCAAACATACACGATCGATAAGGTTTCAAAGAGGTTGCGCGTGATAACCTTATCTTTTTTTTTTTTGGTCCGTTTTTTGGGAGGACATAGTAAATGAGTCTTTACTTCAATAAAGACATCAATTTTTTCTTTAATGCCAAAATGACAAATCACTTATACATTCCAAAAATGCCCCCACTAGCCAATGAAAGTGCCTAAACCCCCAAACCTAATGAAAATGCCTAAACCCAACCCCAGGGGTACTCTATGAAAGTGCCGAAAATCTTAGGGTACCCTATGAAAGTGCCTAAAACCCTAAGGTACCCTATGAAAATGCCTAAACTACTAAAACTCTGTAATTGAAAGTGCACCCTAAACCTAAACCCTATGATACCCTATGAAAGTGCCTAAAATAGTAGGGTATCTTATGAAAATGTCTAAAATACTAGAGTACCTTATGAAAGTGCTTAAACAACTAAAATCCTATAATTGGAAAGTGCACCCTAAGTACCTAAACCCAAAATGCCTAAACCCACTATACCCTACCCCAAAGAGCCTAAACCCCCAAAAATTGAACCCACCCCCAAAATTGAAGAGAGAGAAATTAATTTTGTCCCACCCACCCAAAACCCACGCATGAGAGAGAGAGAGAGAGAGAGGGACGGCCTGGGGCAATTGATGTGACGGGTCACATCACAATTGCCAGTGATGTTAGCGGGAGTGGGCAATTGCTTTTGTCCGTGGGGCAATTGCTTTTGTCTGCGGGAAATTCCTCTACATGGTGAGTGTGAGTGGTGTGGTTTATTAAGGGTATTTTTGTCTAGTGTTGTCCTTGAGATATGAAAAATTTCATATCAATGTATTGGATGCCTTAAAATAAGTTAAGCTGGACTAAACACCATTTAAAGCCCCAAATTTATCCTTTAGACCAATTTTTTTTTTTTTTCTTTCTCATGACTCAAATCAGCGCCTCAGACTCGAAGTAGTTGAATTTGCAATCGTATCATTTGCAGTAGATAGAAACAAAAAGAAACAATCCAAATTTGATAATTTGGATAAGTTCAAATAGGAACCACATGAGAACCTCCTAATCTTAGCTATCCGCAATTTTCAGGAGCTTAGATGGCCTGTGATTGTCAACGGAGCCTACGGTTTCAACCTTGTTGGGATGCCAGATTTTTCCGATTATAATACCGTTTCAGGTTCGTGCTCTTTTTAATCGTCGTAGCGCCTTTTCTTATTTGTTGATAAGAGGGGAAAAAAAAAAAAAAAAAGTGCCTGATATGTGATCTATTTTTAAACGTGATAGGTTTGCCACATACTACATATTCTTCTGAACCAGATTGGTTCCATATCCAATCCTATGTCTGCCACAAGGACCCACATGATCCCGATTGAACAGTTGATATAAAAACGGCCTTATCTGTTCAATTTCGTGCATCAGAGGATCTTTTTAAAATGCAAAAAATGAAAGAAACCTTTTTTGTAGCTTTCAGATGGCTCCCCACCACTAATAATAAGCTAATAAGGATCAAATCCTCAATACATCAAATCTTAAGTACTTATTAGAGTATGTGGGTTTCTTAGGTTCAAATTTCGAGGTTAGATATAGTGGTAACATGTATTTTGATTTTTGAGTTTAGATTCTTTTTTTTTTTTTTTGTGGCCAATACATTACATGCGAGAAACCAAATCTAACGTAACCTAAGAGGTGAGAAGATTTGGGTTCGATTCTTGTAATGGGGTCAAGTTCAACTTGAGTTGTGTAATTTCAGAAGCTCTGGTAATATTCTGACTCTCTTTGTTTTACATGTGAGAAACCAAATCTAACGTAACCTAAGAGGTGAGAAGATCTGGGTTTGATTCTTGTTATGGGATCGAGTTCAACTTGAGTTCTGTAATTTCTGAAGCTCTGGTAATATTCTGACCTCCTTTGTTTTATGCAACTTTTATTCAAATGTCTAAAAAGCCCCTCATAGTATGGATGAGCGCAAATTATTCCCTTCGTCCCCTTTTTAAATGTATGGCTTCCTAATTTCATATATCGTCATTACATATTTTGCGTCAACCTTTACTTCCATTTTTCAAAATTATCCTCTACTTTTACCCATTAATTTTTTAACTTTTCAAAAGGAACTGTACAAACGTTTATCCATTAACTTTCAAAATGGACACTTACAAGGAATAACCCAAAATGAAATAATAGACTAGTTTTTGGGTCTCCCTTAAGGTCATTAAAAGCCAAATAATTTACCTTGACCCGCTTTGCAAAAATACTACTTCGTTCACTTTACAATTCCAAAAAATTTTCTAAAAAGATTCTTTCCCCATCTCTCCAATCATTTAATCATATTTCTCTCTCTACTCATACTCCTCTATCTAATCATTATTCTCATTTCTCTCTCTATCTCTCTCTAATTATTACACCTCTTTCTAATTATTACTTTTTCCAAAAACTCATCCAAACACTATTTCAAAAATATTTCTCAAAATATTCTTCTCAAAACTCTCAACCAAACACAACGTAAATCACTCATTGTTCATGCTGGCTCACAAAGGACAAATATCCTACATACGAGACGGGACTTGGGGAGCCTGTGGTGTGGGCACTACAAAGTTGTAGTCTCCTAATCCGACAATTCATCTCCGCAATCGATTGTTCAAATTTGCGTATGTATTTTTAATGCTAAGAATTAACAAACATATTTGAACCGTAGATCGTGGAAATGAACCGTCAAAGGGTAGTGCTTTGGGCTCCCCAAGTCCCCACGTCCATGTGAGACAGTGAGAGGAGTACGTAAAAAGTGGACTACGAATTTTGATTTATCCCTCAAAGCTGAAGCCAATATTAAGCCCACCACAAAGCCCACTTCCGTTTGGATGGACCCCAACACAGTCTCACGGCGATTGGACTTCAGGAGCAGGTTTTAAGCCCACCACAAATGCCAGGTGGGCTTTTAATATGCTTTCATTTCCTTTTTTTTTTTTTTCTCCTCACTGAATCCTCAACCAAAGAATTTTGGAAAATTGGACTTGGTTAATAATGCGATTCTATGAACAATCAATATATCTCGTCTTCCAGCACGGGGCATGGGCAAGAATCAACTATTCAACTGGTTCTACTACAAATTTACAAAGCTGTCAATCTACAAAGCTGTATCGAGACAACGCACGCAATGAAACCGTAAAGGACATTTCGTTTGTAAATTGGGCGAGAAATGAACACAATCTAGTAATGTGAAAAAAACACGGACTTTTGCTCCTCGACATGAACCATGTCACACCTAAATCCGAATCTGTGAACCAGAGATCTCTGTCTTTTCATTTTCATCATTTCTCACCAGCAAATGTCTCAAATCAAATGGGCTATCGGGATTCACATGGACAATGCCAAAACTCAAAATTTTGGTATAGCACCCTATATATATGGATATTGATAACTTGATATATCATTATTGCTCGCGTCCATAGCCCGTCTCAGAAAATGGGACCCAATCCTGCTAGAAAGCGAGTTCTAACTTGTCAACCAAAATCAACAGGTTTCACAATTAAGAAGGCAACTGATTTTGGAATTTCATAAAATGTATAACCACAACAGAGACAGCCTCTTTCACCACTACAAACAACTTAATGAGCAACGAATTCAAGATATAAGATTTTTGCTTTAACCAGTTTCAAAGTGAATGAAAGCCCTTCTATACAAGGTATCCAGAACATAGAAGTATCCTCGTATAATAAGATCAGGCACTCGACAGGCAGAATCTCGCAATACATACAACAGTGCATGAGAGAGAGAGAGAGAGAGCGTTTGTTATGCTTGAAGGACACTGCTCTTTAAGTAAAAAAACTTGTACAATCATCCATGTCATGAAGTTGAGAGTTTTTTTTTTTTCCTTCTCTAAACGGGCTGTTTGCTGATCGGATAAACTTGTATAATCATCAATGTAATGATGTTAAGAGATTTTTTTCCTTCTCTAAACGGGTTGTTTACCGATCGGATAAAACTTGTAAAATCATCCATCCCGTGATGTTAAGAGATATTTACCTTCTCTAAACGGGCAGTCTACCAATCTGATGGATAGGGCAGATATGCTATCCACCGGATATAATATCATGGAGACATGGACCACCTACATCCGATGTCTGGTAGGTGAAGTATTAGGCTGGATTAGCTAACCAGCAGATTGTATATTGGGGAGGAGCTGGATATAATATCCAGCCCGGGTGAAAGTGGAGAGTGAGAGATGAGAGAGACCCCTCAGGGATGAGTGACTATTCCATGATTTTGAAGCACCGCCACCTGGTATTCCAACGGCTTCTCCACTACACATTTGTGTGGAAGCCACACACTTAATAGTGCAGTCCATACAAATGTGTGGTGAAAAAGGCCCTTGGAGCACCACGTGACGGTAGATACACCTAAAAACACCAACAAACTATGCTTACATTTAAAGAAGCGAGAGAAGAGAAAGCTGGCCATGCAAATGTATATAGGAAATAAATAACACCAAAATATAACAAGCATGCTGCAGGACATCCTGGTGACTAGAATTCAACAGAATATTTGCCCACCATACGTTGGAAAATATTACCTTACCATTCGCCGCAGGATCAAATGGGTGAAGCAAGCAAGTCAAGTAACACATGAGAAACCCAACTTCAGCATGATCTCTTCCAGACGCTTTGTATTTGTCAGGTAAAGATAACCAACCTTCAACACATTTAAAAACCAAGCCAAATTCATTTCTTCTATCATTATCAACTGCTGAACTGCATCAGTTGTAAACAGTGTGTGTGTGTGCGAGCACGCGTCAATTAATTTAGATGTGTAAATTTTCTCATTTTTGACAAGTAACCACATAAGTCCACAAAACAACCAGATGTATTTGTAGTTATGCTTAGAGGCCAGTTCAATTTCATAACAGCAGTCTTATGACATGTGGGAGGGATATCAGGAACTTCAACAATCACCTTTTTCTCTTCACTTCTAAGGAGATCATATGATGCAATTCAGATTCAGATGTAAAGTTGAACCAAGTGAATGTAGTCAATTATCAAAACAAGAATAAATAACATTCAGAACTAATTGAACAAATATCTATCCAATAGGTTTCTGAATCAGTGGAAACGAAACTGATTGTTTGATGAGTCCTCAAGAATCATTAAAAAAACAAATGAAAAGAACAAAATGCATGGACACGGATAACTAATCAAATGTATTTCACTGCACCTCAGAGAAGATCTTAAACCCAAGAAGGTAAAAGGGAACAAACCAGTGTTTCCAGTGAAGATGCACTGTTGTAAACTGCAACACCAACACGCTTTTTGGTCCGCGTTTTACCTGAACCACTATTTTTTCCCCAACGAAGAACATCCCTGCGGCAAAGGTATGTCAACAATTAGAATCCCAGTAGAAAACATATAATACTATTAACATTCATCAATAATCCCCTTGAAACATTCAGAAGATAATAGCTTTTTTACATAGAATCACATGAAAGCATGACACTCGTAGAGGTTTCAGGAAAATATCATAGGTAAGAAACACTGAAACACAACCTTGACCACGATTAGCTTCCAGGAAATCTATGTCAGAACGCAAATAATGTAATGATGACAGCATGTACTGCCCCACCACTGAAATCATCATCGTAGTAAATCTGCAAAACCCCAAATAATGCAACCAACTTTGCCCATCATCTGTCTTCATCCCACAGGCAAGTTAGCACATGCCAACAGGGTTGACCGCCATGATTAGCCCAACAATGTAAAAGTTGAGATGCTTGACAATGCCATTTTTACCGATTCATATTTGAAAGTAGGAACTAATAAATGCTGCTACATATACATATTCCATGTACTTATAGGTAAAATCTTTATCATGGGTAAAGGTGAGGGACCCCAAGTCATACAACCTTATTAAAAATGCACTAACATTCTCCTTTCCAAGTAAGGAGGATCCTATTCAGGAGAGAAGATGGGGAGTGCACATACCGACATACGTGGGCAATATACCAAAAGTTCATAGACCCTCAACCACTTTTAGAAATGAAAAGCCCCATAACCAGAAGTAGAAAGAATTCAAGGAGTTAGGACTTAGGAGTTTCAAGAAAAGCTTTACAAGCCAATCAACACTGATACGCTAAAAAAAGGCTGATTAGATATAGTGGATTTACACAAAATACATGACGTCCGCAATGGTGTATTCATTTGGGTTTTCACTCTAAACTACACATATTCCAAGTAGGATTTTGAAGAATAACTTCAAAATGGACCTTCAAACCTTTCAAAAAGCTGAGATTCAACCAAACAAAGAGAATATGCCTCTTTTCTTCTGACAACCATGAAGAAAACTAACTTATCTGTTTCAATCCAAGCACCTTGTGACATAAAAATTTCCCCACAATCGTATTACAGACCAAACCACCATAAATATTTGCCGAGTCATCTTTATTCCTACAATCCCATCAATCACTGGATGAATATCTACACCAACACAATCAATAACATCCTTACACTCAGCATGCGATGGGATACTGATAGGTGCCGAAAAGCACCCGTTAAACCTTGTTAATTCGCGCTTTGTTTAGCTATTTTGGTTAGTTTTTTATTAGTATTCGTTGGTGAATGGTGTTACAGGTACCGCGTGCTCAAGGACGTGAAAAACATGCTTTGAAGTGGTCTAGGAGTGTCAAGGATGCGAAGAGGAGCAAAAGAGGACCAAAGGGCGATTTTGGGGTACCATGGTCCGGACCACCCTTTTCCCCGTCCGGACCAAGGTGTCTGCGAGTCTTAGAGAGCAATCTGCCTCGGTAGTCCGGACCATGCGTTTCCCCGTCCGGACCATGGCGACGGGAATTTGCGATTTCTTCTGATTTTTATGTAATTTTAAAAGCCCTAAGTATAAATAGAACAAGAGAACATTATTCTAGGGTTCCAAACATTGGCAAGAGGCTACGAAGAGACAGAAATTGAGAGTTCTTCAACGTTCTTCATGTGTTCTTCAAATCAAAGCGTGTTGATCATCTTCGTGGCCGGCTAAACCCTTTTTCTAGGGGGAAGATGAAGTTCTTCACCAAGTAACCTTGCTTTTCTACGTAGATTATGGTTGTTATTCGGATCGGATTACATGTTAAGAACTCAATTTCATATGATCAATTGTGTATTTGTATGGTTTTATTCTTCCAATCTATTGTGTATTTGTATTCGCATGTTCAAATACCGTAATCATGTAATTGTTTTCAATGGTGCGATTGGAGTTCTGAGATGGATTATGCTCGTAAGACGGATCGTGCCGCGATAGTGAGACGGTCCGTGCTATGGGATAGTCCATGCCTTTTAACAATCGCTATATCTTCTTGACGATTATCGTTAGGGTTTGCAAGCCCTAGCGATAATCCCTTGCGATTCGAATAAAAATCATATCTATGCAATGCTTGGTTATGCGGTGTGAACGGATTCTAAACCCTAGATCTCTCCCCCAAACAGTTTCATCTTTTAAATTATTTCACTCTTTAGTTCAATTATTTCACCAACAATCAAACCTCTTTTTACTGAATTAAAATTGGAAATTCATTGGAATTAACGCAACTCAGCCAATTTGTCCCTGAGGATCGACACTCGGACTTAACCGCTATTCTCCGGAATAAAAGTTAATTCCTAGTTATTAAATATCTATTTTTGACTCGGCACGACACGATCAGATACTTTCCATTTATTCCCACTCCTTGCTGAGGTGAGTTTGCCACCTTTGGACATACACCTACTTGTCCTCACCCCCAAACAACAGAAACATGTTAGCACAATTCAATTAAAAAGAAAAAGGGGAAAAAACTACTTAAATGATAGAGCACTGCTTTAAAATCAGCTCAAGAAAGAGACCTTTCTTCTTCTAACAAGTAGTTCTCAGTCAGAAGCTTCTGAAGCATAGCATCCTGAAAGAAATCAACCGCAAGAAATCAGTATTTTTCCTTACATCCATATGAATTCAAAAGAATAAAGAGGTAAAAAGGTAACTTTGAGGGGAAGGAAACAAGGGGGGTTACAGGAAGTAATAAAACCATGAAAGCAACTCTCTCAAACAGCAGCTAAACTCAAAGACTTCCAGCAAGAAAAGCACGGATTGCTAAGTAACGCTACATCCACGACAATAATACTGTAAACATCCTACAACATTGTGCCAAATTCCTATATTATCCCCAACCATTTCATCTGCCATAATCCTATGTGTAAAACAAGATATGGACCCCAGTCCCCAGCCAGGGGCAACGTGACCTCACATGTGTTTGTGGTTCTGCTTGTGGAAACTACCTACATCATGTGCCAGTGGCGGCTCTAGAAATTTGTACTTTGGCATTCCAAAATAAACTTACCTTATGTAGCACGGACAATTCATCAGAGGTCAGTACCGGTGCTGGACACTAACACTCTCCGGACACTCTTCGGACACGTGTCCGACACTTAAATCCAAAGTGTCCTATTTTTTTCTCAACGTTTTTAGGTTAGACACTCCGGTGACACTTCAAAATATGCACCAGACACTCTCGGGACACTCACAAAACAAGGCGGGGGTGTTAAACGAAGTAGTAAACTCTAATTATACTTCTAGGAAGTCGTATTTTTTATGTCACGAGTGATGCTTTATTGATTACAAATATGATACGAAATGTCATAAAGATGATACCATATATACCATAAATCAAACGCTTCTTATTCGGATACATTTGTGAAGGATAAATATAATTCATGGTGTATATGGTGTAACATCTTTCCAATTGCAGCCTTATGTTTAGTATTTCCTTCAATATTAGCATACACAAATATTTCTAAAACATGTCCCCCAACGGGTCGTGTCCTCCATTTTTTTTAAAATTTACGCGTAAGAGTGTCATTGTCGTGTCCCGTATCCGCGTCGGCGCTATATAGGGCTTACCTCTACTAGATCTATTAACTAATAAATTTTACACAAAATGTAATAATTATTGGGAATAGCGCGGTCGATACATAGAATTTTATGGTTATCCTCGAAGAATTTTCAGATTTTGAGCCAAGAAGGATTATCTGCCGCTGGGTAGTGCAAGCGATGATAGAGAAGAAAAGGGTACGGCTGAGAGAAAGCAATTGCATAAACAAAGAGCCCACTACAGATCTTACCATTTAGGTTGTCAATTCAGATTATACTTTCAATAAAATTTGAAACAACCACGCATGGATACATAGTTTTTTTGTGAAAATAACACTCCTCTCTTTCCCCCATAGTCCACTTGGGAAAGAGAAAAATAAAAATTGTTCAAAAATATAAAATTATTTGCAAAACTAAACTAGAACCCTGAAACCAACGTGGGTTTCAAAAACAATGCTAAACACAGTTGTTTTTGAAAAAAAAAAAAGTATTCGACTGATCCACTCCATCCCCATTTGTCAGTTACTTGGGTTAAAAATAACAAGAAACACTTGGCCTCCCTCTCTCTGACTTGGATTTAAAAAACGAGTACTCAAACCCTAACAAAAAAATGAAGTTGATAGTTAGACTTGGACTTCTGGCCTAGTTTTCCAAAAGATAAAAAAGCTGAGATGTTGTCAAACCTCTTCCTCATTTGATAAAATCAAGGGTTGATTTTATCAAATCTTGATTTTATCTTTGATAAAATTGTTTGGGAAACTCAGCACCAAAATATTGGTTTTCTGGTACATAGCATTTCTAGACCCCACTATAAGCAAAACAATGGACGTTTTTAGTCTTATATTTTATTATTTTTGGACAAACATTTTCATAATTGTTGAATCTTTGAACTAGGAATACCTAACTGAAATGTCCTAATCCATTTTATCTTCACAAAAGTTTGAAAAAGTTTATTTTCCTTTCATATGCCAAAATTTAACCGGTTTAATGGCATACAGAGCAGAAGGTATTGTTACCATAATGATTGAAATTTTCAAAAACTCTATGCCACGAAGAATCCCAATATCAGAAGAAAAGGAAACAATAAGGTTCTTGCAATTTGCAGCAAACATAAGTCATGAAGAGAACATTCCTAAAAGACAAATACTGATAATATGGACTAATAAGAACAGTTCATACCTGCGCCTCAGTACGTACTACTGCCATCACACGGTTATTGTATTCTTCAATAGTCAGTGGAGGAAACAAAAAGTGTCTCCTAGCATATAGCTGCATATAGATTAAGAAACATAGAGAAAAATTACAAAGGAAAGCTTAACGGAGAAGGCAAATACACCAATAATACTGAAATGGGAAAATGGGTGCGTTATGATAATTCTTTGTATAAGTTAGGTGCTTGTGATGCATAATTACAGGCATATTATAAGACATGTCATCTCATCTATGTTTGATAGGTTGCTCTTGCTCCAGAGTAATGACTTGGAATCTAGTAAAAAACATCTTGCATTACAATGTTGAACATCCTAAGACTCAATCCCAATTGTTGAACAGTTGAAATTTGGGTGTTTGAGCTCCAATTCATGCAATCAAATTCAATAGCCAGATATCTCCATGGCTGGAGGTAGAAGTTGGATTCTACTGTAGTTATAGTCAGCCAGTCCAAACAACACCCTGTAGACAAGTTTTGCTATCGTTCGTATATTGGTGATTCCTTTATCCTAATCACTGTCATTTAACCTTGTGGTCCTTGTGCGTACTTATCTTAATATTTAGTACGTATCCCTTAAAAATTTGGAAGAATGTTGTCTAATGTGGAGCTGACAGCCTTATATCACGAGAAACAAGTGAAAACCCATACAAACAAAATCCTATGGTCACCCAGTAAAGGTTTTCCTCGAGTACCCCAATCTAAAATTCTAGTAAATCTACAGAACGTGAGTCTCTCCCAGGACCAGCACCAAGAAGGACATGATTTCTTCATACTTATTACTGACCTCAGATTGTCAGTCGTCTAAGAATTTCATTTATCCAACCCTGTTTGCAACTTTGACGCCCCGTGACCCTTCATCCAATTATTTTCTTTACAATATTGATTGACATCTAGGAACGAAAAATTACATTCAGCACTCATGCATATGTTTTCACTTTCACAACTAAATGTTTCTACTGCAAAACAACATTCACAACTTTCCATTCTGATCATCCAGTAAGTGTATAAAAATTCAAATTAGTTCAAAGCAAGCAGTTTGTAAACAGCACCAGCAAATCCGAAAAGCGCAAAACTTTAGTAAATTCCAAGCACAAACCTCGTATATGCAGTCTCCAATATATGCCAACGACGCCGCATTGTATATCGAACGAGGCTTCTCCACTTTCGGAGCAACTGGCAACCACGTCTCGTAACCCAGATACGATTCCTCCAATTTCTCTGTACCCAATTGAAATCACAGTTACTAAAGTCAAACCAATGACAAATAACCACATATAACAGTCCAATGGTTGGCCTAGTGCCCAAGGCCTGAGATCAGTTTTACTAGAGTTTGTTCCTCCAAGGTCTTACATTAAAAAATCTCTTGATTCTATCAACTCCTGGGCCCGATAACGAACAGCGTTGTGAGATATTATGTGCATAAGCTGACCCGGACACGTGAATTATAAAAAAAAAGAGGCAAATATAACACAAATAGCTTACCTCGAATGGGTTTCTGAATCTTTCGACTGAGAAGAGCTGAAATTGACGAGTCTCTGGTGTTACTTAGAGTGAGAGTTTGTGAGGTGGTGGTGGTGGTGGTTGTGGGAGAGAGAGTGGTGGGATTTTGGGGTTTCTTGGGTTTGGTGCGTTGGCGATTGTAGGGGAGTCTCTGTTGGGTGTCCAGTGAGGCTGCTTTCACTGTGAACAGTGAGGGGAGAGCAACCGCCATCGTTCTAGTTGGATAGCATCAGAGGTTTTTCAGAAGTGGAGTGATGAATGAATAAAAATGCTATCCGCTTGCCGTTTCGGTGCAGATGCATTTGGAGTACGGTTTTTCACGGTTTTTTATGTGATGTAATGTGTTGTGAGAAAATGACCTGTTTCGGTATTTAGAAAAAACAATTTTTTTGTTAGTGAAAGATTAAGATAATGCAAAAGATGGTATTACGAACAAGTATTTTATAAAATTGTTATATTCCTCCACCTGTTTTTCCATGATTTTATGCTTCCGTACCTTCTTTAATTGACTAATTGATATTTGTTTTAATTTATTTTGTGCTTATTGTTTAGTTTTCAAATTTAATTAATGAAATACAGGGAAATTTGCATTTAATTTGAAGTTTGGTAAAGTGAATTTGCTAGATGGGTCTGTTTAAAATATAGGAGGGAGGTGATGATAAAAATAGCTGGAGAACAATTAGAATAACATTACTATAATATTGCAATTTGATGTTATTCATTTTGATATTACAACAATAGCAACACAAATAGCATGCCAACCATTGAAGATGCTCTTGAAAATTAAAACATTCAGTTTTATCGAATAAGATAGTATTAAAAGCATACCTCTACATTATACATTTTTAGTGTTCTGGGGCACTACTGATAATATTGTTAGTACCCTTTCTTCCACCTCCGAACGATGGAGGGGTGGGGCTTTGTTTTTTTGGGGGCTACCTTGCGCAACTTTGGAAAGAGGAGGGCTTTGTTCGGATAGTAATTGGAACCAAATTTTTTTATTTTAAATATTGAAACACCCTCTCACCCAGGACCTCACCCCACCTCTCCTTCTTTCTCCCTCTAACTTTTGACCGATAAAAACGGGGTCCACTGGCCCCCTCATCCCAAAATCCAACCTCTAATGCATTGTCCTCCCTCTCTCTCAAACACAATTAGGTGGGACCGTGGGGAATAGAATAATAGCATTCCTACAAAACAACAATTTCAAAGTCATGCTACAGTGGGCCCTCTTTTTATCAGTCAAAAGTTAGAGAGCGAGAGAAGAAGAGGTGAGGTGGGGTGGGACCTGGGTCAGAGGGTATTTCAATATTTAAAATGAAAAAAATTGGTCTAAGTAGCTATCCGAACAAAGCCGAGAATTTTAGAAAGTCACTCTCTCCAATGTTTTCTATATATTTTATTTATATTTACATAGATGTAGAATTTTACCTTCTCCCATATCCCAAGTCAATAAGCCCATGGGCAATAATACTCCTTTTTGGTAAAAAGATAAAAATATATTAGTCAAAATCATCAGCCCAAAAACTGGTAAACAATACAACTAAAACAAAAATCACCGGCCCTCAAAATTGCCGGCCAAAACTACCTACATAACTAACAAAAATAATAATATAAAAAAACAGTAGCAGAAAAATAAAAATGCTGGAGTTGTCACCTACCGCTGCTATCGTTGTTAGGAGTCTGGATCTCAAAATCCGAGATCCGGCTCCCTCTTCAGATACAGAACAAAAAAAAAAAAGAGTGAAAAAAATACGAATGGATCGTGACTTGTTTAGATATCTGAAATACTCCGTATTTGAGAAGTGATGAGAAGGAATACGAAATTAATCCAGACGTTACTTTCCGGAGCAGCCAAACGGGCCAACTGGATTAAAAAACTACCCGATAGCATATTACAAGTCGGGTAATACTCGGAAATAGGGCTTCATCGTCCCCGTTCGTCTGCTCAAAATTTCTACAGAAGAGAGAGAACTACTAATTCCAGAACCTTCCAATCTCCACTGCTCTCATCCATTGCAGAAATCTCACTTCTGAAGTCGAATCACAAGCCATGAGCCGTTACGACAGCCGCTCCGCCGACCCCACTTCCTACCGCGACCGTAGAAGGTAACAACCCTAACCTATTACTATTGCAGAACTAAAAGTCCAGGGTTTTAGCTGTCTATATCCATTGGATTAATTTCTGTATGTATTGTTTGCAGTGATTCAGGGTTTGGTGGGACCTCGGGTTACGGTGGTGGGGCACGGTCGTCGTCGAGCAGGAAGGACTATGACACGGCTGAGCCGCCGCGCAAGTTGGATTTGGATGGGTTGACTCCGTTCGAGAAGAATTTCTATGAGGAGTCGCTGGAAGTGGCGGCGATGTCGGAGAAAGAGGTTGAGGAGTATCGGCAGCGGAGGGAGATTACGGTCGAAGGCCGGGACGTGCCAAAACCGGTTAGGGCTTTTGGTGATGTTGGGTTTCCAGGTACTGTTTTCTTGTTTTCTTTGTTTTCTTTGTTTTGTGATGGACGTTAACAGTTTGTGGCAGTATTACCTAAGCTATATAACGCTCGTGTGTGAAAACGTCTTTTGAAATCATATCAACATACCAAACTAGTAAAATTCATGGCAGCGTAGATTGGGAGAGAGAATTAAGAACGGGTGTGAAGGTAAAGATTACGTGACTAACACTCTAACCCATTACAACACATTTGAACTAATACCGCATCCTTATTTGATAACTAGCAATACAACAGGCAATATCCATGTGAAATGGTAGAAATTTGGAAATTCTTCTATCTATTCACGTGTAATGACAGAATTGTGTAATTTTTAGCTAGTTTGATTTTTCCCCTTCTCCTAATATGTGGTAAAAGAATTAGATGTGTTATCCTTACCCAAGTGGCGTGTCTGGATATTTGCATACATTTAGAAGAGTCCAAGTAAAATAGCCAAACACAGTCGAACAGTGCTTGTACTAGACACTACATATATTTCTTATACATACCTAATGACATTGGTTCAAGACAAGGGAATGGCTGGTTCTTCTTCTTCTTCTTCTTCACGAAGATACTAACATTTTGATCTCTTTGACTTTCATGGTATTGGTTTTGTGTTTGAGTTTTATGCTTGCTATAGTTATTCCAATATTCCTTCATGTTTTCTGAATAGTCTTATGTAGCATTAATATTTTAGGGGTGATAGCCCTCATATTAAGTAGTCCTTTCTGACAGAGAATGAATCTCGTAAACATGTTGATAAAAAAGGGTCATTGTTCACTTGAAGTCTAATTATTAAAGCATACTTGTCTACTTTTGTGACTCCAGAATACGTTTTGCAAGAAATTGTAAAAGCTGGCTTTTCTGAACCTACTGCGATTCAAGCTCAAGGATGGCCAATGGCTTTAAAGGGGCGTGATCTCATTGGTATTGCTGAAACAGGTTCAGGAAAGACACTTGCATACCTATTGCCTGCAATTGTTCATGTCAATGCTCAACCAATTTTAGGTAATCCTTAGTTTTTCTTCCACCTTTTGTTTTGGATTCGTATGACTTTGCAGACTGTGTGGGCACAAATTTTGATCTGTATGCTGTGTAATTTCTCAGCTCCGGGAGATGGTCCTATAGTGTTAGTTTTAGCCCCAACCCGAGAGCTTGCTGTTCAGATACAGCAAGAAGCTACTAAGTTTGGTGCATCATCAAGGATTAAAAATACCTGCATATATGGTGGGGTTCCAAAGGGGCCCCAAGTTCGTGATCTCCAGAAAGGTAGGTGCTGATTAAGTTCAAGATGACTTTACTGCGTGATGTTCAGGGATCGGGTATATCCTAATGCTTCCTCTTTCATATTTTATTTTGGAATTATTATGCTCTTCTCTCCTTACCATTTTCTTTCTCCTGGCTTAGGTGTTGAAATTGTTATTGCAACTCCTGGAAGGTTGATTGACATGTTGGAATCTCATCATACGAATTTGCGAAGGGTAACGTACCTTGTGTTGGATGAGGCAGATCGAATGCTTGACATGGGCTTTGAACCACAGATTCAAAAAATTGTTTCTCAGGTTTTTTCCCCCACTTTTTTGTGCTTTAATTATTGTTTATATGAGAAACTAAGGATTGAGGAGTATTTCCTATTTGCTTAATTGGTTCCCCTTCTCATTCCTGGTTATATGTAGTCCTTTTGCAAAGTTGAGGGATGAACAGGTTTCAAAACTTTGGTTTGCGTTGCACATTGCTTTAGTTTAAGGTGTATGATTCATAAATTCGAACAAATAATAATCTCCGTAAAGTCTTGTTTCATGCCTCGGGTGACCCATATAATACCTGTTCATCAATATCTATTTGGCCTCGAGGCTACTTCTTGCTTAACAATTTGTTGATTTGAAAGAACTCTTTTTCTAGCAATTAACTTATTATTGAGATGTACTATGTTAGTTGTGTTTGTCAATAGGAATATTCTATCATCAAGCCGTTAGTTTGCACATTTAAGTTTCTTTCATCTTGGATGATTGCCTTTCATCCTTCAATGTGCTAAGTTTAGGACTGTGTTGCAGGCACCCCCACTTATGCTGACCTTTTGCAATGGTTTGTTCTATGCAGATTCGCCCTGATCGTCAAACGTTGTACTGGAGTGCTACATGGCCCAAGGAGGTTGAACAACTTGCGAGACGATTCCTTTACAACCCATACAAAGTAAGAATCGTTTCTAGAGTTGTAGGTATTATGGACTCTTTGGCAAGCACATAATTATTAGCAAGATAATGTACCTTTTTTTGACACTTAATGCAGTTGCTGCTATTCCTGCTATGCTGTCTATTGGGTTGTAGAACTGTTAAGTTATTTCCTGCAATGCGTGAATTATTTTGTCCAGAATACCTTTACTCCAAATCCCTACCTTAATTATTTGCCCGTGCATGTCCAACTCACAAGATGACGTGATCTGGATTGAAAACAGCAAGAATTCCTGGATCTTGGCCTTTCATGGGGTCTTGTTTAATGATTATTGCTTTGGCTTTGAATGTTACTGAGACATTTCTTTTTTTTGGTTCTTGCTCGAACATCATACAGGTTGTTATAGGTTCCCCAGATTTGAAAGCAAACCATGCGATTCGCCAGCATGTGGATATTGTTTCGGAGAACCAGAAGTACAACAAGTATGTCTACGGATTTACGGTGTTACCTTGCAGTACTTGATCTGTGCTTCTACATGTTACACCTTATAGGATTTTACCCCCTTTTTGCTAACATTTCTGACTACATTCAGATTGGTGAAGTTGCTGGAAGATATCATGGATGGAAGCCGGATACTGATCTTCATGGATACAAAGAAAGGGTGTGACCAGATTACTCGGCAGCTTCGCATGGATGGCTGGCCTGCTCTCTCTATTCATGGAGATAAGAGTCAAGCAGAAAGGGATTGGGTCCTCTCAGAGTTTAAAGCTGGAAAGAGTCCTATAATGACTGCAACTGATGTTGCAGCTCGTGGTTTAGGTGAGTATAATGAGGTCACTCAGGGTTCTTTAAGGTTCTAATATTGATTATCTATCTTTGTACTTTTTCTATTGTCCTTAATATGCTGAAGCGATTCCAACTAAGAGAAAGAACATCACTAGTCGTCATCCTGTCATCTTTATGCCAACCCCCAATCATCATCTTGTTGTTCTTGTGGCCTGACCTTCGCCATTATTTTAGTAGCCTTGCCCCTCGTTGTCAGTTAGCTGTTGTTTATTCTAAGCATGCAATTCAAGTGATAATGCTTTCAGATTAGTCTTCTAATATTCCCTGGTCACCATTGTGGAGCTTTCAGCATTTCCCCCCTTTAAGAGTGATTACTTTTTGTACTGGCCTGGTAGGAAAAATAGGTAATTATATAGCTGCGTGGTTTTTTCTGTACTGTCAGATGTGAAGGATGTAATGTATGTGATCAACTACGACTTTCCGGGTTCGCTGGAGGATTATGTTCATCGCATTGGACGAACAGGAAGAGCTGGGGCCAAAGGAACGGCATATACTTTTTTCACAGCTGCAAATGCGAGATTTGCGAAAGAGCTTATAAGCATACTAGAGGAAGCTGGACAGGTGGTCAGTCCTGAGCTGGCAAAAATGGGTCGTGGTGCACCTCCTCCTCCAGGTTGGTTGACAGTGGTGTTTACTTTGTTGTTTAATTTTATGTTGCCAACTCGCTCAGGCATATGACGTCTGGAACCGGACGTCACTGGTGTGAAACCGGAGTCTGATTTCCTCCTTTTTGACCTGGCTAAGCTTCGAGACTTGCCCACTTTTTTTTTGTTGTGGGGCGAATATGTAAATGCTGCTTTGTTCCTAACTTCTTTATTGCTTTTTAGTTAGTAAATTTAGGGGTCCAAATATTTCTTTTGAATTGTTGATACACTTGAATTGACAAACTGATAACTGCTGCACATGCAGCCATTGAAATGGTAGGCGACTATGATCCATGTACTCGATACAACGATCTGTTAGATCACGTCCTTAGTCATTGTGGTGGAATCATTAAGTTGCAGACAACTTCGATGACTCATAGGTCTTTTGGCATGGCATTTGAGTCAACTTATTTTATATCAGTGTAAAGATTCTACACACACTTGTTTGAGTGGTCATTTCTTGTCACCTGTCAGCCTAGGAGGGTTAAAATTCTTGTACGGTTTGAAGACTCACGAGTTGTTGCCATTAACTTCCCTGTCCCACATTACTGACTGCCTTGACCAATGTTTTTCTGCAATTTTCCGACTGTGATTGATTGTTTTTTCAAAGTAATTTTTTAGCCTGCCACAGTAGAATTTTGTCAAAATTTGTTGCAATTGCTCCAATGGTGCCAAAGCCAGTTTTCTTTTTTTACTTTAATCCATCACGTCTGTTCACTTGAATCATTTCACAGGGATTTGAATAAAGAAATAGGAATACACAAATGGTAGTCTTGCAGTAATTTGGCCAAATTTGGCTTCAACAATGGCAAAGCCATTTTTGGCTTGAGAAAGGACTGACCATTGGAGGTCATTTTTTGAGGCCTCATGTCAAATAATGGCTTCGGCTTGAGAAATCACTTACCATTGGCTCAGTGGGCTCGGCCTTGTTCGGAAACGTTCTCGGAAAACCATTTTTGGAGTTGAACAATTAAATGTCAGATGGGGTGTTCAATTGGGGTTTCAGAAACGCTGGTCCCCACTTTTTCTGGTGGGGCCAGCAATCAACCGACTCTTTCTTATCCTTTTGGGAGGTGTTACAGTAGTACCCCAATTGTGCACAAATGAGTTGGTGGGGTCCACTTCGGAGTCTCATACAAATGATCTAAATCGTTCATCAACTTTAAAATAATTTTTTGATTGGTCTACAAGAAAATCAGCTCAATTTAAAACCTTTAAATATTTGATCTAATCTTTCAATTTTCATTCAAAATTTAGAATCATAAATTATGTAGAAATGTTAAATAAAAGTTAACTAATCAGATCAAGTAGTTATAAAAATCCGATTGATCTAATTTTTTTCGAGGCGACTTAAAATGTTATTTTAAAGTTGATGAGCAGCTTAGATCATTTGTATGAGACTCCGAAGTGGACCCCACCAACTCATTTGTGCACAATTTGTGCACTATTGTAACACCTCCCAAAAGGATGATGAAAGAGAAAATGGCATACGTTGATTGCTGGCCCCACCAGAAAAAGTGGGGACCTCTGTTTCCGTCTGACTTTTAGCTGTTCAACTCCAAAAATGGTTTTCCAGAAACGTTTCCGAACAAGGCGCTCAAGATTTAACCTTGTAGTGTCAGGAAACCAGTGTTGCTTTACTCTTGGTATAAAACAGTGCATCAATAGGGGTTTGATTCGTGGTTCCTCATTTTGTTTATCCTTCTGAATTGATTAGGTCATGGTGGTTTCCGAGATCGCGGGCGGGGTTATGGCAGCGGTCGCTCTTGGAGCTAATGAAACCGAGCAACGAACAGGATGCCAGCAAACAATAACAATGGAATTACTCACACTGTCATGATGGCTTCTAGTTGGCATTCCTATGCTAATAGCACATTATTGCTGGGATCAATGGAATTACTCACTGTCATGATGGCTTCTAGTTGGCATTCCTATGCTAATGGCACATTATTGCTGGGATCTTTTGGGAGTTATTTCTGTAACATACTGGACCATCTGTGTACAATTATGTGAGTTTGGGCTCTAGGTTAGTGCTGTAGTTTATTTATATCCGATGAAATTGGGGCGGTAGAGTAAACCAGTCCCGTAATTGCTTCGGTTGGTAGTTTTCATTTTCTTCCTACGTTGGTTGATTAAATCAAGCGACGAGCCTGTCTTTCATTTTCTCCTCCATTACGGATTTGACAGTTTCGTTACAAAATGGAATTATAGAAATGAAATTGAGACTCGGAGGACGATTGTAATGGGCAGTGTAGCTCGTAAGCTAGCCATTTCTGATGGATTGAAGAATTGGCCCAGAATCCTAATTGAACCTGCACAATTTGCATATTTACAGGTTTACTGCAGTTGTTACAGGTATCAAGCATCTCGAGCTCAAGTCAGATTTGCCTTTGTCAAAAGTTGGTTCGAAAATTTGTCTTTGTAAAAAATTGTTCGGAATGGGATCACTACTCTGAACAACACAAGTTTGAATGCTATCATTTTGATCCACTTTAAATGTTGGAAGCAAGTTTGTATAAACTATTATAAAATAAGTACTCCCTCCGTTCCTATTTGTTAGTCCTCTACAAAAAGTCGTGCCACTTTTCAAATGAAAAAATAAAGTGTTTTCGTGTATCATTTTTCAAATTTTTTCGCACCGAATTAAAGTACACGATGAGTACTTTAATTCGGTGCGAAAAAATTTGAAAAATGATACATGGAAGCACTTAATTTTTTGATTTGAAAAAGGTAAGAGAGAGAGCGTGGGACAAACAAATAGGAACGGAGGGAGTAATTGAGATCGACTCAACGAAAGCTCAAGACTGATGCTAACATCATCGAGTTTCATCTATAAAATTTCTTTTATAGATGAGAAAAAAAGAAACACTTGGTGCTATTCAGCTCATGTACTCGAATACGGAATTGGGGAGCATGTAGCGTCTTAAAACACTCACTACAGGGATGTAATCACCCAATCCAATTGTTCATCTTCGTAATTGATGGTTTAGATTATCGGATGTATTCTTACTACAAAGAGTATAGTAAGACTTAGGGATGGCAACGGGTAGGGTATGGCTCGGGGGACCATATTCTACCCCCGATCCCTAATTGGGAAGTTCTTTCCCATCCCCACCTCCATAACCAAAAGGGATAGTGGACAATCCACCATATCCGGCTCCCATTGGGGATCGGATATATTCGGGTAAATCCATGTCCAAACTAGCTGGAAAAAAAAAGAAAAAAAAGAGAGGATAAGAACTAATTTATGTGTCATATACTAACAAAAACAACCATTTAAAACAAAATAGAATAGAAAGTTGCAAAGAAATAATAGTCTACCAAGAATATATACAATTTTAAAAACTACCATCATTAAACTTTTTTTTAACACTTAACCATATATAGTTTTAATTCGGAACAATATATATAAATTATACCAATATGCATACTTATATATACACACATACATATACATTTATATACTACTATATGCCCACATATATACATACATTCATAAAAATATGTATACAATTTGAAACGGGGCCGGTACGGATATTCGGAGATGAGTATTGCAAAATCATACCCGCTCCATTTTCAACCGGGAATTCTTTAAGTTTTACCATAGCCGGGGGTGGGGCGGGTATCATCGAGTTTGGGGAAATTGCCATCCCTAGTAAGACTTGACAAAAGTTAATAAACATGTCCAGATTCACAGATCCATTCTTACTGCTATGAGTATACTTTCACCATTAAGAGTTAACAAACATGTCTAAACCCTTCATTACGAAGATGAACGATCAGATCAAGACTACAGTCCTACAGTGGTTGGGTTGCAAATGAGCCGAGCTGAGACAAGCTTCGTAGTATTCGAGGTCGGCTCATTTGCTTAATGATCCCGAAATTCGAGCTTTGAGCTCGGCTAGATCGTAAACGAACCGAGCCCTTAACGAGTTAAACCAGATTAATTTACTTGAAATGAGTCTCTTTTAAACGAGCCGAGTTTTTGCAAACCGAGCTTGGCTCATTTAATAAACGAATCTAAGGTCTGGTTTGGATAAATTGAAAAAATTGGTTTTTTTTGGTTTTGTCCTTATTTTTTGATTTGTTTCGACAGAAGAATCTAAAAAGTATAAAATTATTAGCCAAATTTCAAGTTTTGGACGTCACCTTCAAGTCGTCGTATGCCGAAGTAGGAACCAGCGGAAAACACAGAGAGAGAGAGAGAGAGAGAGAGAGAGAGGATCAGCAGACAGCAGCGGCAACAATGAGCGAAGGCCCGAAGCTATTCACCAACAAACCTAAGAAATGTAAATGCATCGATCGATCATCACTACTCTTTCATGTGTTTTAATTTTTATTCTAGAAAATGGTGTAATTGACAGAGAAGCAGAATCTTTTACTTTTTCTCTTCTCCCTTTCGTATATACAATTTAGAATTAGTATGATTGATGTTTTGTTGCGACGCTGTATTATTTGTACGTATTTTGTTTCTTTATCACAGCGCAGCTGAAACCGGTATTGCCACAATCATCGTCGTCTTCATCAATGGCTCAGCCCTCATCGCATACTCCGCCTCCGCCTCCTCCGCCTCTTGAGCCGCCAAGGGAATCCTTCGCTCGCCGTTACAAGTTCGTTTGGCCTCTTATTCTCGCCCTCAATCTCTCCATTGGAGGTCCTTATCTCTCTCTCTCTCTCTCTCTCTCTCTCTATACATGTGGATGCGCATATCTATGTACAGTAATTGGATACATGCGTATTTAGGAAACTTCTGATCTATAACTGACTAGTCGAGTTCATATTAGGCATTGTTTATTTCCGACTGAAAGACTGAACCGTCGGGTTCACATAGGCAGTGTTTATATTTCTCCGATTGAATGACTGAAACAGTGGATTAGGGTTTAGTTTGATTCCATGTGTCAGAAATTTCAGATTAGGGTTGAATTGGAGGTCCCCAGACATTTGTGGTAATGAGTGATGATTCGCTTCCGGATGTCGTTTTTCCATTCAGCCATTTTGGATTTGTGAGGGTGGGTTAACGGACCAATCTACTCGAGTTTTGACCTCTTTTCCTATGTTTAAACTTCATTCGAGATCAGTTTTGTTACATAAACAAATCAAATTTTAACATTTTCTGAAGCTCATTAAAGTGTTGAAATGAGGTTTGGCATGGCATCGAGTTGTTTGAACTTTGCAGGTGAATTGTGGTAGGAAGCTATTGTGTTTTTCAGGCTAACTTTGGTGGTTTGCGGTCTTTACCACCACCAATTCATGCGCAATGTGATTCCTGAGTGGACAATCCAGGGTAGCCAAAAGATCCCACTCAGCCACTCTACCATTAATGTGTTGCTTTTTCCCCTTAAATGAGAGTGACCCACATGAGAGTCCCCTCAACTTGACTCAGCCACTGACAGCAATTTGGGCGCATGGATTTGGCGCAGATTTTCTTCGCACGCCTGATTTGAGAATCCTATGCGTGATTTAGGAATTAAATGGCTTTGTTCTTTTCTTTCCTATTGTTGCCTATATATGCATGTGTATAATGTATATTGAGGTAGAGCTGTAAGCTGTGAGTGTGGTGAGGACAGTGAGATAGAACCAGAGTGAGGTGTTTTCATGGTTTTCTGTATTTGGTTCGATTAATACAAAAAACCGGAGTTTTTCCTCTGAATTAATGGTGTATTTGTGTGTGTGTGATACTCGTGAGCACAACATAATGAACTTACGAGATCCAGATCTCAGAAATGCATGAAATTGTGTAATGCAGAACTAACTAATGGAGTAGCTATTGTGACACTGGACTGGAGTATAGTCACAGATGAAATGTCAGCATCAAGCTCTAGTTTCCGGTTCGAGTAATCTAGTTTCTAATACTCAACTAGCAGCTTATTACTATGTTTTAAGCAGGCGTGTGTCCAGATGTAAGATGTCCCTAAACCCTTAAGCTTAGGATCTGGTATATGCATGCAAGATTAGATATGGGTACGAGTTCCTCACGAACACTTAAATACTGGTGTTGTATACCACATTGTCAGATAACATGTTATTTAAGAAGTACTTGAGTTTTATTGTGATTTAGGGGCAAAAAAGGACTTCTATCTCCAAATTGTTGTTAAAATCCTACGATACAGGATATGTATCCTACGACTCGTATAGTCTCCTTAGGAAAACGATATGTATTCCATCCAGTATCCTTTTTGTATAGAAATTCTACAATACGATGGCATATCCTATGATATATATACGTATCCTGATTACGATTACTTAATGGAAGAAATTCAAATATTATTGTAAGAAGTGGAATCTCAAATGCATTAATCCAAGTCGTTTGAATGACATTCAAACCATTTGAAATATATCTAACCTCAATGCTGGGCTTGAATGGAAGAAAAACTATATTTCGATTGTGTTTTGGGAGATTATTTATGGATTTTCTTTTTTGTTCTTGACTAATATAGGAGGAAACCTAAATCTGATAAATCCTAGTTGAGAGACTTGAAATTTTGCAACTTAAAAACTTAGTTTATTGGTGGTATTAGGGATAAATACTTGTTAGTTGTATATTAATTATGGTTAACGTATCTTACGATATGCGATGCGTATCCCGATATGATTTATAAAACAAGAAAAACAATACATGATACGTGTCCCGATTTCAAAACCTTGAATTCTCCATCCATATTAGGGGCAACAAGTTTTAAACGTAAGCTTCTTTTCCTGAACCATTTTCTAATTATTAAGGGTGCAGCTGTCCAATTTGGAAACATCAGATGCATATCCTTTTATGTAACCTTGTTATACCCAATGGTATGGGTACTCTCTGGGGATGATTCCATGTACCATTGGTTTTGTGTTCGTCATTTTGAACTGCTAGCCTGGCAGAAATTGTGCCTTTTATTTGGTGTTGTGACACTGGTCTGTACTCAGGGGTTCAATTTCGATAGTGAAATACTAGTTTCTGGTTCCTGAGACTCAGGCTTCCATATCATGTTATGTTGGCCATTTGACTCATTTTGCACTCCTGGGCCAACCATGCTTAATCTCTTGTCATGGGTTGACCAAATAGTTAATGGGAGCCTTAGCCTCATATTTTCTGACTGGAATGTGAATTTGTAGCTTACCTTTTCGTGAGGACAAAAAAGAAGGATACGGGCGTTGAGGAAGAAGTTTCAGGAGTTCCTCCCACTCCAGGTCCAAGTACTGCTGTTGCTGCAGCTGTCCCTACCGCTGAAAAAACCCCATCCCCTGCACCCGTCGTAGAACCTGTGATGTTACGTGACCCCATACCTGAGAATCAGCAGCGTGAACTTTACAAGTGGTTGTTGCAAGAGAAGAGGAAGGTGAAGCCCAAAGATGCTGAAGAGAGGAAACGTCTTGATGAAGAGAAAGCCATCCTCAAACAGTTTATTCGAGCAAAATCTATCCCAAGTTTGTAAAGCAAGTGTTTTCTTCTAGTTTCACAGCGCTGAGAGTTTCCAGAATTAGAGTTCTTCTTCTCTCCTTTGTCAATATTTCATTTTGTGGGAGTTATGTTGAAGTTTGGGATTTGCTTTCATGGAATATCAATTCTTATGTTGGGTTTCATGGTGTCCGCCTTTTAGATGCAATTATTATTTCTTTTTCTTTTCTTGAGCGTTATTGTCAGTGGAACTTTTGCAAATATCTATTCCCAATAATGAGATGCGACGATTTGAGCCACTTATTGTAGTCAATTGCCTCTATTGGCACAATAGTTGTAACTGTTAATCTGAGAATGAGAATCACTAGATCTCAGGCAGGGGTTGTCATTCGCACCAGTTTGAAGCTTAATTTTCTGTGGCTTCTAACTTGCGTACGGGTGTTGATCACCATAACTATGTGTTTCGGTGAAATCCTGAGACTTGACTGAGGCAAATGTTTCAGAGTTTTGGAACTTTATGGTAACCCTAGACCTGCTTCAAGTCGCAGCCTTACATGTTGTTTTGCTGTTTGTTTGGTAAAGAGATTTAACTTAGTATGATTCTTATGAATAATATCCAAAGCACAAGGCTATGTAAATCACCGGCTTTTGCTTGCAAATTATACCAGGTAGCGATCCGCAAAACGTTTAAACTTCTAGAGCTCTCCAAAGTTCTGGATTTTTCTTTTTGCTATACCTATGGTGCATAGGAGTTGATCTCTCCAAATCCACATGGATTTGCGAAGTCGGTAAGTCGAGGGACAGTGGAACACAGACATTGACACCACAAAGCTGGGTGCAGAATCTACATAGATGGAGAGGATCATACAAGATTTGTCCGTGGAAATTTATGTCAGTCCATTTATTTTCTGTCATTGGTTATTTCATACTTAGACTTGTCGAGATCTACTAATTCAGTGAGCAAGAAGTTTACTGGGATTAGCAGCTCGGAATTCATCTTGACAATGGACGGTTTAGATTTGTAAAGTGCGAAGATGAAATCAGACCTGATAAAAACACATTCGACGGCTCGGATGTCACACACCAGGGAGCACTCACTAGGGTCCTTGTTTCTGAATGCTACATATAAGCATCCACAGTAAGAAGAAAAGACTCCATGTCTTTACTATGATAATATTCAAGCCAGAATTTTAGCTTGAGGGAGTTTTCTTGCCTTTGTGGTCAAATATATTGTTGACTCCCTTTCAACTAATTTCATATTGTTTCAGGGAACTGACTCAGAGTTTTGTAGGTTTTCGAGTTTGAGGAACTCAAAATTAGAAGATACTACTATAATATTAGAAGATATAAAATTAGAAGATATAGAGTCACATGAAACCTACTGAAGACATGCACTGATGCACAATTTCCCAAAGGATGTGGATACAAACAAATGTGCAACTGAGTGACACTTATTCATCAGAATTAACCACCAGTATATTTTCCCCTTTTTTTTGGGTGGGGGGAGGGGATTTAGTGGTAAGGAGTGTATGTCCGGACTTGCTAGCTTACACGCACTTTGACCAGTTAAAGGCTAAGAAGAATGGACACGGCCTAAATACTCGTCCAATTTGTTTGTTATATTTCTTTTACTCAAACATGTTGTGGATACTCTAGGACATGTTGGCGACACTCTTGGAAAATGCTAAGTGCACATTAAATGGTGAAAAACTGAAAATATAATTTATAAAATTTGGCCCAAAGTGACATTTTCACATTAGTCTAGTTCATGTATACTAGTAGGCAGACCTTTTATTTATATCTTCGCATAGTATTATTCTTGATTTGATAAAATAATATTTCCGGCTTTAATATGAATACATAATATACCTTCATAATAGAAAAACATTTTATATGTCCTAATTTTTGACGAAATGACGTGTCTGCTTGTCCATGTCGTATCCTATATCCGTATCTGTACTTCTTAGGTTAAAAGGCATGCCATACATGCTGGGATTAGGAAATTCAAAAAATAAACTCTTACCTTAGGCCAAAGGATCTTGCCCTTGATGAGAATCGATCAAAAGGCGTGTACTTGTAAGACCTTTATCCCCACTCCTATCATTTGAGTGAACGCTTTAGGTTAAATTAACCTCCACCTCACATGCATGAGTTATATTTGTGTGTGTGTATATATATACATATATGTATGTATAGATAAAAGCACATATACACATATCTATCTACGTATGTAGGACAGAGGAAGGAGCTAAAGTTGATAGCATCATTATAATGGGATCAAATTACAGACTTTTTTTTGGGTAAGAATATATTAAAGAGATGAGATTGAGAGGTTTAGGTAGTTTGAAGGAAGAGAAAGGAATGTTGAAGAATGGAGTACTTTAACATTAGAAAAACTCAAAATGGGACCAATAAAAAGACCAATTGGGAATTGAAAAACAGTCAAAGCGATCCCATACCATGGTGGCATTATTGGGTCATCGCAGAAAGGGCAGTGTAGTTTTATACTCTTATAATTCTCTTTTGGATTGGGACCATTGGGTCAGATTTTTCCATTTCGGCCCCTATTTATTTACTATTTTTTTTAATATTAAAGTACGGTATTTTTTTTGGGTCTATCTAATAGTCTAGATCTTGTCATAGATTATTGAAGCTCAATTTGGATAATATATTTGGTCCTTAATTTCATAGTCAAATCGAGTTCCAAACCGGCCTCTGAAATTTTATTTTATTTTTTCTTAGGGTGTCCGACGGGTTTGCCGTGATTAGTTTTTGGTTGCATACATTTCCTTGTTACAGAGATCTTCACCCTTGATTTGTACACCTTGGTGAGAGTATGCTTACTCCGGCTTTCACTATGACCATCAGCGTGATATCCCACATCGGTGGGTTAGAGGAAAATCGAGTAATACATAAATAATTTCGAGTAGCAACCGTAAAATTTGAGAATAGTCTTTTGAGTCAAGTGGTTAGGCTAAGAGTTAGCAAGTCAGCTGGGGCGGGTCGTTACAATCAGAATTTTGTTGATTGGCTCAGATTCTTTTGCAAGGTGAACGAACAAAATTGAGCTCCCTGTTACTGGGTAATCAACTGACTTAAAGTTAGGGTCTTAGGTACAGAGGGCATGATTTGAATGAAATCTTAATCATGGTCCACCTTTAAGGTTCGAATCTTTCAATTCTCCTTTGAAGGTCATACATACTGATGATGATCAGCTCGGAATTGTTGGATGTTTATGGGCACCGCCCCGCCCTGCCCCGACCCGCTCTATATTGTGAGTTCCACGTAGATGAAGGTGTGATTGTAACGGTGCTCCAAGATCTCTGAATGATTACGCGTATAGCCATTTTGGGTGGCGAATATCTTTACTGCCGTATTCAAAAGGGCAGCGTTGTGCAATCTAGAATATTTTGTAATCAAGTGTAAAGGGAGGGGTACAAAGTACACTCACCTCCCACATGAAGAACACATAAATATTGAGGAGAGAATGGGAATGAAAGTAACGTTAGAGGTTGGCCAAGCTAGGTGTATGGATTGGGTGATAGGTTTGCTCTTCAGACTCTTTGGACCCGACTGCAACCCAAAGCTCTGGGAGAACTAGTGCAACAACACACTGCCACGGCCTCACACCTAAATCAAGGTACTCATGAGGAGTACTCCCAAAGCTTGGCATATGCCCAAACCACTGAGGCAACCTCTAGGTGTGTATCACGGTTCGATTCTTAGGGTTAGAATGTAAAAAAGTAATTTTTTATGAATCCCCTAATTTAGACATGGATGACTTATTTTTGAGCAGACTGGGGAGCTAGGGAATTAGTCGATGTGCGCGTAAGCTGGTCCAGACATCCTTCACCTTCGGGAAAAGGGAAAAAAAAGGATGGTGGCCGGTGGAGAACGTGTTGGATATTTATCGAGTAGAATCACATGAATGCACGAGGCCACCAGCTCTGCACTGAAAGTAATTGGAAGAGGAGACTTCTCAACCTCCACGAGACAATTATGGACGTGGGGACGTATCCCCAGCCCCCCATAATCTGTTGTTTTGTATAACCAAATGCATCCCATGATGCTCATCATCATCAACAAAATTTAAAAGATTTGTACACAATAATATGACCCACACACCAATCCAATCCAGATGAATATACCATATATGTTGTCGAGATACTGCCACGTGATATCATCATTATTCCCTTTTTTTTTTCCTTCATATCGTCTATAGTTGTTGTAAAGTATAACCGGTACCGTTCACACGGTACATCTAATAGTGCTCCTTGGACCAGTAAGAATTGACTAGACCTATTTAGTACGTGTAGCCACTTGACCCACTTTTGGTTAACTTCGTAAAAACCAAGATTCGCCCCGTATCTCCCTTTTGTGCACAAGTATATGTGGTTAAGAGTATTATTAGCGCATGTTATCATGATCGATGCTTTAAGATTGAATCTGTTACTTTACAGACTCTTGATTTTGGTGGGGATCTCATAATTCAAGAATCTCGAGATAATGCATTAGTTTAGACATATGTAACATATATGTAGTTGCTTTAGCATGCCATCCTAGCTAGAAGCAAAACCTTGCTAATTAAGGTTCAACCACAGGTTTCGAACCCGGGTCAAGCCGAAGCCCACATCAATCCAAGATAACAGCTGCTTGCTCAAGGCATTTTGTAATGATTCCTCCAGTAGATCCAGTAGACTATACTGGTGTACAATAGTTTAGCACAAAGATATAACTCTCTCTCTCTCTCTCTCTTCCCTTCTGTCCGCGTGCGCACACACAAGCACACTCATTCCTCCATCAGGAAAATTTGGCCACTACTACTCACCTTTTTTTTTTTTTTTTTGGATTTGACTGATTCGGGCCAACTTACGGGCACCTCGATTATTCCCGTCTCTGATTCGGTCAAAGGTAGACCATCTACACCGAGATTCGAAAATTCAAAATAAATTACTATCTTGCGATCAAATCCCGGTTAATTGTGGGGAGAGCAAACTCATACACCAACTGGAGTAACCCGTGGGGCTGCTAGTATTTCTACCTGAACTCATGATTTAAGGGAAAATCCTAGTACCATAGAGAGAGAGAGAGAGAGAGAGAGAGTTGGTCTCAAAGAAAAGGTATCCGAAATGGACACGAAGTGTATGTGGGATTTGGTAGTGATGACATCAATTCTCATGTTGTCTGCCATGATGATCATAATTCTTGTGTACAGGAAGAGCAGATCATGTAAAGTAATTAGCAGATCATTATCAACATCATCAAGCCATAACATCACAAGATC
>CM037159.1:39609195-39911695 GCA_020921065.1 Vaccinium darrowii | reverse complement strand
GGATGCCTTCAAAGAGTTGCTTGCCTTCTTATATCTCTTTTTGCCTCATAAGTGTCAACCAGTCTCCCATATTACGAGTTTTAGATGATTTAAATATTGGTTTGTTGATCATATCGTTTTTAGTTAAGCTACTTAAACCAATATTGTAGTGGTTCTTTAAATATTATTTTCCTTTTATCAGGCTGAGGAAGAAAATGGAGAAGAGGATCAAGAAGAGGTGCACGAAGAGGGTCAAGAAGAGGAACAAGATGAAGGTCAAGAAGAGGCTGTTGAGGTGGATGCTGACTCAACTGATGGGGCAGTACTAGTTAACGGAACTGAGGCTGACGAACAGTGGGGTGCGAATACCGAGGGACATCCATCAGCCTAAAGCATGTGGTTGGGTCAGTGTAAAAATCCTGATTTGTTACGGGTGGGTGATTAATTGATATTCTCTAAGTTGTCATCTTTAACTCATTTTCACCATAGATATTGTCGCCCTTTAACATTAGCTTGTTTAGTATCTGCTTTTAGTTTTCACAAGCTCATACTCACTTTTATGCAGTTTTACAACAGCATGAAGTTGATTTGTCTTAAATTTTTTCTAATTATGTTTTATCTACATTGCAGTGCTTACACCACATCGCGAGGGCCAGTGAAAATAGTTGGTCCCAGCTGTATCAATCCCTTTTCTTACGGTAAGAGCATTGTTTTTGCATGAAAGGGATTCTGCTATTTTAACTTTTAAAACATACTCCCATCCTCCATCTTTTAGATGCATCATCTACTTATATTTGGGAACGGGGAATGCTCTACTTTTATTTGGGAACGGGGGGGAGTAATACGTTTACACACACAAACACATACTCCCATCCTCCATCTTTTATATACATCCCCAGTTCAAAAAGGAAAAAAAAAAAAAAAAAAATTCTTTTACATGCATCCTTAAGACTTCCAGACTTTTGGAATACTCTACTTTTTGGGAACGGGGGAGGAATATGTTCACACACGAACACACATCATCTCATAAAAAATAAACGGGTATTGATTTCTACGACTCCCTTATTTGATGCAAACACTAATTTTTATTTGGGATACTCTACTTTTATTTGGGAACGGGGGGAGTAAAATGGTCACACACACACATACTTCCGTCCTCCATCTTTTAGATGCGTCCTCTAGCTCAAAAAGAAAAGAAAAAAAATCTTTTACATGCATCCTCAAGACTTTCAGACGTTTGGATCATTTACAAGTCTAACTGCATTCCTGTGATGAATAGTTCGTCTGAACTTTTTGGAGTGATAGTTAACTGATACTTGAGCTCCACTGCGGTTTGTGAGCAGGGGCCCCCGCTCAACTCCAAATGTTTTCTTTAGTTGTACTAGTTTTTGTGGTTAATTTATAAAAGTTCTATATAAGATTAGCCCTGCATAGCCTGTGGATGGAAAAGTATCTTAAAATAATTATACAAGTATGTGCGGAAAAAGGGAAAACGCCCTATTATTCTAATTTTTCAACAATTTTTTGGTCGCATTGTGTAAAATTAAATGACGGTTACATATATGCACACAAACTTAGACCGACCATGTAGCAAGATATAGATATGGAATACAATTTTGTGTTTTTTGGTCTCTCTCTTTCTCTCTCTGAAGAATATGTTTCTCTCTATTTTTTGCCAGGTTTTCTTTAGGTTTGCTTGAGAGATGAATGTGGGACCAATTGAGGCTATGATGCGGTGGTGTGATTTTTGTAGCCATGGAATTTTGTGATTAGCTCATATTATAGACAGCTTTCTGTGTTTTAGTTAAATTCATTTAGTTGCTCCTAGTTATGTAGATTACTCTTGAGGTCAATTTTCTTCCAAGTATTTCACTTGCCATTTGAATGTAATGAAGTTGATCAAGGCCTCTCAATTTTCAAAATTTATGCGTTCCGTTTTTGTTTCTGTTGTGATAATTTAAGAAGTTGATGCACGTGGGACCCGCAACATCAGACGACTGTGAGAAGGGGCTTATTTTGAAAAAGGTTTTTAAAGGCAATCCGAACAAGGCCGAAGCCATCTGGGTTCCGTGTCTGTGTCTGTAACATCTCTGTTCAAATATTGTTTAGACCAGTTCGAAACGCCTGCCCGAAATGCCTGTTTTTACTGGTATAGAGCATTTTATTTCTGTTTTGTGACTTGTTTCAACAAGCTGCACTAATCCCAGGAAACAGATTTTCATAGATTTTCATAGTAATGAAAAATTATCATTAGATCGTGCAGAGAGTATTTCTATGGTCTGTTTCTTGTGGAAAAAAATACTGTGTTGTTACTTGTAACATTTTCAAAATTGTGTAATTGAAAATTACTCCATTTTCTATCTGGAACTGGGAAGCCAAAATTGAGCGACAATGATCTTATTGGATTATTCAACCAACCCTACCGTTGAGTGAATTCTGAATGTAAATTGAATATTAGTGATAGGGTTTGGAAAGAATGAGAAAACCACCATTATAAAAGATGAGATTCATTTGGTTTGATACTTTTATAAAGATGCTCGGGTTGTGTAAAGGTGGGGTTTTATTAGTTATTCTGAGGTATGGTCACACGCTATTTCAATCTTTTGGACCCGACTACATGAACAGACATTAGTGTCTAGAAGATGTACCAATCGTATTTGGGGACTCACTTTTGCGTCCCACACGAGTGATACGAACCGTTCATTATTCTTAAAACATTTTTCCGAGGAAATTTTGATTGAAACGGTGGGACTTTGGTTAGAGCACTTCTAACCATCCGATTGAGCTGAATTTTGTGGGGCCTCTCGGAAAAATGTTTTAAGAATAATGAACGATTCAGATCACTCGTGTGGAATCCAAAAGTGAATCTCCAAACACGATCGGTACATTTTCTGGACATTACCGTCTATACCCATATGTCCGTAATCTTTTTAACCCCCAAAACACAATATTGAATATAAATGGGTATTGATTTCTACCACTCCTTTATTTGACGCAAACAGTATCTTTATTTTATTTTTGTCTTTTAGCAGGTGAGTTTCTGTAACAGTCCTTAAAATTTATAAAAAGTGTATGCATGAAGGGATTGTTTCGTACCTTCACCTGCTAAATGACAGAAAAAGAGTCTTTGCATCAATTAGACAGTGTAGAAATCGATCCTTAGTAAAATTCTAGAACCTCACATTCATATGCAAACACAATTACTTACTTCACGGATGGATGGGGCCGAACAACATGAATCATATAGAGCTACATAGAGTCCACTTATCATGTGCGTGGGTGTTTGGGTATAAGTCATTGTGTATACGTGTGTTGTTTTGGATTTTTTTGTTAGTGTACTGATTTTTTCTTATTTTTGTTCACGTAAATTTACCATGCTACCATTCTATTAGTTCACATTTCACACATCAATTATCAATGTTGTAAATTCCACATAATAATAATAATAATAATAATAAAAAAAAAGAGAAGGAATTATAAAAAGAAGAGTGCGGAAATCAATTTCGTGGTATGAGGTGGGACATTTCTGATCAGAGAGTCTTGAACGAACTATTGTTTTTTTTTTTTAATTTTATTTATGAAAAAGGATGATTTTTCCCGATCAAAAAAAGAAAAATAAAAAAGGGTGGACCGATTATCCCAGTAAACCCGGATTCCGGTCCGATAGGTACCGAACCGAACCAACTATTTTGCTTAGAGATGATATGATACGTACAACAGTCACACATAGATACACCCAAAAAAGGTTGTACAATATTCGCGTACTAGGGTTGCAGAGACAGTTGTTCAATCGCCATTGAAATTGGACGCGACCCAGTTGTCACTGAGATTACAGCTGAATTCCTCGACGTTAAATTTCTATTTTCACCAGGTTTTTTATCTACTGAATCCGGATTCTCGTGGGTCTTTTGTATTTATGCTTCAGTGAATTCGGACATTTCTTTTGAAAATCTTGAAATTTTGTCACGAATCTTCTGTTTTCATTGTCATACTTTGATGATATCTATTTGTGTATCAATTTGAGATATTAGATTCCTTTTTCTTTTGTAGTAATAAGTAGGGATGACTTACTAAAGTTGGGGAAAACTGAAGAAGAAAGTAGTAATTAGGACTTAATGTTTTACTACTATTGAAAATAAAGGGCTTGGGAAAATGCAATCGAAATTTGATTTTGTACTATCTTATTGTTGGTTTTGTTTTTCTTTTTACCATGGTTATTGATTAGTGTTTTTTTTTTTACAATATGATGATCTGAGGTTACAATTCTGGTTGGTCCAACAGTTGCCCAATGATCGTTATCTTGATTTCTTTTGAGGGGTTTGGACCACTACATGTTTGTAACATTACATGAGATAAATTATGGACTTTGAGTAGCTAATGACATCTCACATGAAATCTGTTGTTTAACCGAAGGTGAAAATTGTCAGTTGTTGATGAAATTGCATGCTTTGGAGTTGGTGATTTGAGATGCAGTTGAGTTGATGGGTTTTGTGATGTTGGTCTGATAACTGTTTGTTTGAATGTGCAGCAACATGTTTCGAGGATTTACATTCTGATATATTTATTTAATATTTTCTTTTTGCATTCTTAGATATCTCAAGCCACCGAACGTTGGATGAATCACATGAACTATGTGGTGATTTTCCTTGACATTAAGCCTTGTGTTGGTGATAATGATTCAACTAATTTTGGGAAACTTCTGATCTTTTGAAATATGGAATTTAATTAAGAAGTCTTCCATGCTGATAATGTGTTATATGCTAATTTTGGGAACTTCTAGTTGGCTTTAGTACTGTTTCCATTAGTATGATTACTCATTGTTATTATAATTGTTGTAACGGGAATGAATATGCATTTTATTTTAAGGCGGTGCGGTGTGAAATCCCTGTCCTACTGGAACTTCACTGCCACCAAAATGGGATAGGGTAATATGGTAAACTGAATCCTCAGAAAAGCGATGTGAATCTTACTCTGGCGCCTTTCAATTTGGAACTCTAGACGTTTGATGATTTGAGATTGGAGTATTCCCCACATGGACTTGAGGGATCTGGGAATTCGTAGTCTGTGGTTCACTGGTTCTTCTTCTCATACTATTTGGGTTCTGTTTATTTTCCCTGTTCTCCATTTATTTGGCTTTGGGTTCTGTTTATGTTTCCTATTCTCCTTTTATTTTGCTGCCGTTTTGTTTGCATGGGTTGTTAGATAAGATCTTATTAGTCGTGTCTGTTATAGCCGCTTATTGGATGGTAATTTTTTCTGTACTCTGTAGTGACTGCTGTTCTGAATTCCTGCAGAAATCACCTTCATCCCATTTCTTGTAAGGACACTTTTCAAGTTACAGATTGTCTCATTTTTCCTTTTTCAAATGGGGGATACAGAAGATATCCTCCCTCCTTCAAAGAAGAGGGCTGCCGGTAGGGAACTATCCAGAGAAAACTCAGGTCTTGATGATGAGGAAGAGGCTTGTGAAGAAGAGAGTGGCACTTTCAAGAGAGCTAGTGATGATGTGCTGGCAACTAGGAAAATTGTCAAAGTTCGTCGTCATCAACCATCGTCAGCCCCTTCGTCCAATCCTTTTGCCAGTATCCGCTTGGTTCCTTCGGTGGATTCTTCTGCTGTATCTGAAGCTACTACTGAAGTGGAAACTGAGAAAACAGTTTTAGAAGATGTGAATAAGGAAACTGACGAGGCGGAAGAGGATAATGGTAAGGAGAAACCTGATACTGTTGACGAGGAAAGCAAACCTGAATTATCAGAAGAGAAGCCAACAGAAGAGGATAAAACTGCGAATGAAGACATTAAAGAAACCGATGTTGCCACAGCTGAGAATGACGACAAGAAAGATAATGGTAGTGGAGACACAGAAAAAGGTGCAGAAGCTGGGTCTTTGAGCTCTTTCCATCAACTTTCAAGCAGTAAAAATGCCTTCACTGGACTTTCTGGAACTGGGTTTTCGAGTTCTACCTTCTCATTTGGGCCAATTCCAAAAGAAGGACCTCCCCTAAGTTCTGGTTCTGGTTCTAGTTCCTTTTTTGGACTTAAAACTGACCAACCTTTTAGTTTCAATATTTCCAGTAATGGAAATGCTTCCCTCTTTGGTACACCTGGGGCTTCTGTTGGTAGTAAGAGTGAGGGAAGTAGTGGATCGCTATCTATGCAAGAGGTTCATGTTGAGACAGGTGAAGAGAATGAGGAGTCTGTTTTTACAGCTGATTCTGTGCTGTTTGAATTTGCTGAAGGAGGGTGGAAGGAGAGAGGGAAGGGTGAACTCAAGGTTAACGTTTTGATGAATGGGACTCGGAAAGCGAGGCTCTTGATGAGAACTAAAGGAAACTACAGGTTGATTTTGAATGCGAGTCTTTACCCAGACATGAAGCTTGCTAACATGGAAAAGAGAGGCATAACATTTGCGTGCATTAATAATGCGAGTGAAGTGAAGGATACCCTTTCTACTTTTGCTTTGAAGTTTAAAGATGGTTCCATAGTTGAACAGTTCCGTGAAGCGGTCACTGAATATAAAAGCAAAACAGCTGCTGTTTTGAAGACACCGGAAAATTCTCCTTAAGCGTCGGATTATTGAGAGTAAGATGAATTTTTGAGGTCAGAGTACTATATTTCCTTTCGAAATGTTACTTCCCTACCTGTTTTCCTCCTTAGTAGTGCAGGGGAAAATAAGACGGGGAAGCTTGTTTGGGAGTTTGATAATATTCTAATGTCTATTTAGCAGAGGTAATAGAGTCCTGGGTTGGACTCCGTGTTTTATAGCTCTGAAGACATGGAGTGCTAAAATGTCAATCTTCACTTTAAATCAAAAGGCAATGTGGTTGGTTGACTGTAACATATGTGGAAAACCCTATTATTGCTACGAAGGTTTCGTGCTACATTGCCTTCATTTTGATTTATAAGATTTCAGATCATGTGCGATCTGTGCCGCTTGGTTTTTATCTTTGGAAGCGGGTATATGTTGTAATTTTTTTTGTAAATTTTGGTCATCCATTTCCTTCTGAAGTTGTGCTGCTTCTGAGAGCTAAATGAGCTTGTTCTCATCCAGCATTATTCAAATTGAAGGATCATAATCTTAAACACCATATTGCTAATACTATTCTCATTGGCTTGGAACTGCTAGACAGTAGATAAGGTTTATGGTTCTACAGGTATGCCACAGTGTTGGTTCTGCATGATTTGGATTTGGATTTGGTCTCCCTCCCTCCCTCTCCTCGCGTTTTTTTTTTTTTTTTTTATAGCTGTTGTTCAGCAATTTGGTTACTCTTTTGTAACGCAACGACGTGCCACTGAGTCATGAGGGAGTGGGTGGGTGATGAGGCACAGGGGAGTGGGCGACGCAATGTGTGACGCTCTTTCTCCTCGGGGTGAGAGAAGTCCAGGCTATTGAAACCTCTTAGCTCTCTCTCTCTCTGTGATTATGCATTTGTAGGCCTCCTCACATGCTTATCATTTTGTCTCATACGAAGGGATCTACTATGGCAATCGGGAGACTGAAATTAAACTGTGTTTGCCTTCATGCTACATTGAGAACATGAAGGCTGACACTCGGCAGAGCTTAATGAAACAAAAAGTGTCATGTAGTTGACCCCAATTAATTGTAATTTAAGGCTCAATTTAGTTTAGTTCGGCTGAAAAAAATGGGAAAATATTTTTCCTTGATCTGTTGCTTTGTTACTTACATCTATCTACACTGATCATTTCTATCTAAACCAGGCCAATACAGAACTCAGACGAATGTATGAACCCTTGACCACGTCAGAGCCGAAATGAGATGGTATTCATAATGCATATTGGAAAATCGATAACTTCACTTAAAACTCGAAGTTAAACTTGCAGTAAAATTCCACACACAGCTTTCCACTTTCTCTCCACCTGTGAAACACAAATGCAGAAAATGTGTGTGAGAGAGAGAGAGAGAGAGAGAGAGAGAGAGAGAGAGACCATGGTTTTGTGTTTTGTTGATATTGGTGCAGAGGGAAGCAACAGCACAACCAAGTTTGCAGAAGTTGAAGTTATCTACATGGGTGCTAGTGGCAGCAGCTTGAGGAAGTTTTGGGATGAGGCAATCCTTGAGGCATGGAGAAAGAACAATGAAAAGGAGAGTGGGGAGGCATTATCATGCACGAAACAAAGCATCCCACGTAGCTTTCTTTGAAAGAGGTGCTGGGTTGCCCTTCAACTTTATGAATCCCACAAAACAGAACTACTGCTGTCAATACTACTGCCCTTAGTATTCCTCCCTCCATCCCACCATAACTCAGTTGCACCCTCCTATATATGTTTTAGGTAAGGATGAGTTCTTTGATAACTCAGGTTTCGGGTTAGCTTACGGGTACTACGACTAATTTGGGGCTCAATTCCACTGCCCACTTGAGGGGGTCCAATTAAAGCCGGTGCAAGCTCTCTTATGGACTGGATCTAAAGAAGTTGATAACACTTGAGATGTTTCGCTTCCTCTAAAGGCCTTGACCACCATGCCAATCCCTTAGGTTTATGTAAGGATAAGTTCTCACTCCATAACTTAAAAATGAGAAAAGGCAAGTGAAAAGTTCTTATTCAATAATTTATTTGAGTAAGAACTTCACCAAGAAAAGAGGTTTCGTGGTAAGCTTACTAAGCTGTGTGGGGCAAGTGATGCTCTTTGCCTTTTCATTGAAAGGCTACTTAGAAAAGTATAACCAAATCAGAACCACACTACTGGTCATTAAGGGCCTTTAAGCTAACCTTGACAAAACTAACTGAATCTTCGAGCAAAAACTGAGTTCTTCACGCCAATGTGGCGGAGAGGTGCCTAGCTGATGTTGTTAAGTTACAAGTAGTCCCAATAGCTTAAAATATTGGGAAATAGACTCGACAATGATATCAAGCTCAAGCTGTATGTAACCTGTTAGAAAGATTCGTATAACCTACTCACTTGGCACCGATTGGTACTAACCAATATTTCCCGATATGGCCGGCACCGGTCGGTATTGAAACCGGAATGAAACTAGAGAGGGGTATGGAGGGAGTTCTATGAACAAACAGTACGTACCGATAGGTTACGGACTTACGGTATTCATAGTCTTGGTCTCTGCATTTGTCTGTTACCTTACTAATAGGCTCTGGTGATTGACATCAATTGTAACCTATTACAAATATCACATTACAAAATCATCACTTTACCGTTCTAACATCGTATGTCCATAATTGATGGTGTAAAATTGTACCCACACTATCCCCAAAAGAAAAAAGTATGGATCATGCAGATTTCACGTGTACGAAATCCATGTCTCAATAGTTCGCAACTTGGCAACCTCTTGGGTAAAAATCTCTTGTGAATTCCGTAGTTCTGGAGTGGATGACTTGCCTTTGACTAGATCGGGGAAGAGAATATCGTGACAGCATACCACCAAACTAACTGAAAGGGAGTTAATTTATTGATCGACGATTTTCTCTAATTGTTTGTTCAAGGAGGGAGTACCTCTAGTTTAAACTTGTTCGTGATTGTCCTTGTTGTGCATCCTTTTATTTCGACACACTTCTATCCATCAGTTGGTCTCAGAGCATGCGCTTGATTCCTAATCATGGTGCGACAAGGTGTTTGTGATGGTTGTTATGCTATTGACAAAGATGTGTTTGAACGAATTAAATCTGCACGAGAGCACGAATGGTGGAAGGGTTGCAGCAAATAGATGCAATGCTTGTTTCACTCACCCAACTCATGGAGGCTCTAGAAGTTGCAACTTGCAAATCCACCTTGCCGTCATCCGGTTCAACCCCAGTGACTGAAGGAGAAGGAGGTGTCAGATGACATTTCTATCACTAAACCTTTGGCAGGTAACTATTAGCCGAGGGGGAGGGCAAGCCCGGTTAGGGTTCCTAATCCTGAACGACGACTCTGGGAATCTGGTTTAAAGATCAACTTTCTTGAGTTCTAGGGAAGTAAGACACAAGGAAAAATCCTAGAGGTTTAAAGATCAACTTAGTTACAATCACTTGCCTCTTCATTTGCAAGCGTGTTTTCTTTATATTGGAGGATACCTTGAAGATAATGAAATCCCTACACGTGAGTTGATATGGTTATGGATCGCGGAGGGATTTATTCAGCGAAGTGAGGGGGGTGAAAGCTTGGAGACCATAGCAGAAGGTTACTTAATCGACCTTACAGATAGAAGTCTTGTACAGGTAGCTAGGAAAAGACGCCACGGAAAAATCAAAGCATGTCGTATCCATGATCTTCTACGTGAATTATGCTTGAAAAAGGCTGAGGATGATAATTTCCTTGTGAAAGTTTACGAAGATGATTCTTCACCTTCTGCTACAAGTAAGTATCGTCGCCTCTTCATTGGCCATCAGTTCGTTGAAAAGTTTTCCTTATGGCCTCAAAATCTTCGTTCTTTTCTGTGCCTCAACATGCGAACCACATCGCACTCATCTAAAACAAAATGGTCATTCTTGGTTAAAAACTTTGAACTTCTTAGGGTGTTGAGGTTTATGTCCGATCGACACCAAGGACAAACAGGAATACGACATCTAGTTCATTTGAGATACTTAGAATGTGTGTTAGACGGGGGTTGTAAACTACCATTTTCCCACCCCTTGAACCTAGAAACCCTTAACCTTCATGTTGAGGCTTTGAGGGAAGACATAACCATACGCATGCCTTGCGAGATATTTAAGATGGTTAAGTTGAGGCATCTTTATAGTAAAGATGGAATATTCACATTTCACCATTCTTTCGAAGAAACAGGGGGAAAAGATTTTGATCGTTCCTCCATGTTGGATAACCTACAGACCTTTCACCGAATATGTGCTTGTGAGGCTTGCCAAAGTTTCTTGGTAAGGACTCCCAATCTTAGGAAGCTAGGACTTCATGGTAAGGAAAATACCAAAGGGTAATACTAATAAGGTTTTGAGGCTCCTCAACCTAGAGTTCTTAAAATGCCTTGAGAAACTCAGTTTAACCGTCAACGATACTTATTATACGGATGTCAAAAGAACTTTTCCGCCAGAGATGAAGCTTCCTCTCAGTATTACGCGAATAACTTTGCAGTATACACAGTTAAAGTGGGAGGAGTTGTCACTCCTCCAAACCCTGCCGAGCCTAGAGGTTCTCAAATTAATGGATGTTGCCTGTTCTGACAAGTTTGGAAGACAAGTGAACTTGAGGGGTTCCCTCAACTCAAGTACTTGAGGTTTCGCTCTCTGGATATTGAAGAGTGGAATGCTTCTGAAGATCAATTTCTGAAACTTGAGGTCTTATTGCTTGAAGAATGCCGAAACTTGAAGTGTATCCCGATTGATTTTGCAAATCTAAACGAACTTCAAAAAATTGCGTTACTGTTTTGTACAAGTTCGGCAAAGGAAACGGCCAGGGAGATTAAGGAAGAGCAAAGAAATAGAAATGGAGATGATGATGATGATTGCCTAAATCTCATTACCTACAACAATCGGTATTGATTAAGAGCAATGGGATGAGATTGAGGTAATTATTTAAGGTTTTTAAGGGGCAAATCATTTGGGGTCTATGAAGTCCTATTTTGTTTTTTGAAGTGGGGTGTATCAAGTCTAGAAGAGTAAAGTAGGACTAGCTTAGTTGGCAAGGACTCCTGCATTTCACTAGTTGGTCAATAGTTCGAATTGCCTTACCAGCTTGTGAGTGTTATTTCCCTTGTATTTGTTAAGTTCTTTTCCTCTTTAATGCAGCTTTAGTTGGGTTGAGTTTATAGTTATTGTTGACTTTTGTTTTCAATTTCATGTATTTCATTTTTGTATTTTTCAACCATTTTGACAAAAAAAGGAAAAAAAAAGAAAGTCTAGAAGGGACAGGAACACAAGCTCATATTTTCTGGCGAATTATTACCAGGGTGACCTATGAGAACCCATCTTGGGTAGAATCCCACATCGGTGGGATTGGAAAAGGAAGGGTAAATTGTATATAAGGCAATTCAACCAACTACTATATAACTTGATAGTAATCTTTTAAGCGATGTGATTAGGATAAGGGTTAAAATATTAGTTGGGACGGATTGTTATATGACCTTGCTTTAATCTGGATGAGCTCTTTCCCAACAACTCCTGGCCCCACTAATTCCAAAAAGCACGCATGAGTTTAGTAGGATTTTTTTTTTTGTTGGGCAAAAAAAGGCCCCTAATTCAAGGGTAATCAGCCGAGAGATCCTAATAGAGAAGCTTATTGTTTGGTTTAGTTTTTGGGTTTGGTTTTTGGCTACTGATTGGAGGGAGAAATGAGGTAATAATTGAAAATATATGTGTAATGATTAGAGGACAGAGATAAAAATGAGAATAATAATTAAAAAATAAAAATAATAATTGGAAAGAAATATGAATAATGATTGAGTAATAATTGAGAAATCTGGCCTTGAAACCCAAAACGAACAAAGTAAGTTCCTAAAAACCTTGTGGAGAAAATGGTACAAGGAAAAGTCCTGTTCAATTTTATACCCCCAAAACAACCTTAATTAGCTGGGATTTGTGGTTTGCTTGCCTGTCTTCAACGGGCATTGTTGGAAAGGTTCCAAATGGTATAAAAAGAGACATCAATTTCGCATAATTTAGCAAAATTGTGTTTTCATATTGTGTGTTAACTGTTAACACATAAAACTTTTCAGAAGTTTCGCAAAATCATACGGATCAGTATATACAAAATTCTGTTTTATGTGTATGTTTGAGCAAAAATGATATGTGCAAGGAAGATTTGCAAGAAATCATGCAAGGAAAACCTTACGGGGCCCAGTATGGATCCCAAACGGCTGATCTGAGCTAGTCAAAAATTTTAAAAACACATTTCGAGTGGGCTTGCAAAAAACCAGCTCCATCTGATTTGTGTGGATGCTTGATCCAAACTTTCATTTTTGAATGGCTTAGATGAAAAAAGAAAAAATGAAAGTTTGGATCGAGCATTTAAACATATCGGATGGAGCTGGTTTTTAAGCAGCCCACTCGAAATATGTTTCTAAAATTTTTGAGCGGCTCAGATTAGTCGTTCGGGATCTGTACTGGGCCCCGCAGGGCCTTCCCTGCGTGATTCCCTACAAATCTTTTCCTTACATATAACATTCCTGAAGTTAAAATTAGTTAATTAAAGAGAGAGTTAATTAGGCATCATGTATAAAAAATATCCTTATGATTCCATCCTATAGAGTTTGAATACTTATGATTCTATCCTGAAATTCAAATAAATCCCAAACACCCGTTTTCTCTTCTAATTTTTCTAATATTTCTCTTCTGATTTTCTTAATATTTCTCTCCTAATTTCCTAACATTTCTCTCTCCTAAACTTTCCTAATCTCTCTCCTAAATTTGTCTCTTTTCTAATCTTATAGTAATTCTCTTTCCTAATCTTCTCACACCTAAAATCTCAAAAAAAAAAATTAAAAATAAATAATCATGATTTTTTGTCCTAAAAACACGGGTCATGAGATATTGATTTCATGCACTTTTGCCATAATTCACCATTTTTTTTTATCATGACAGGTAGATTAATGCCCCACAAAAAAAATCATGAAATATAGGGTAAATTAATGCACCACAAAACCATAACCCAAGCCAAAACTACGAAAAACACGAGTGATTAATGCATCATAAAACCACATAAAAAAATATGGTTAAATCATGTGTTGATTTCTCATGTTTACGTTGCCGAATCACCGAAGTGCCGAAGTGGTAAACCAATAAACTATTTTTTATTGTATCAAATCACCCAATACCGCTAGACAATTAGTTTGCGGCAGGCCTGCCACAGTGTGGGTTCTGCAAGATTTTGATTTGGTCTCTCTCCTCATGGGGCGAGAAAAGTCCCTGCTATTGAAATTTGAAACCACATATTTCTCTCTCTTTCTGTGCTCTGTAATTATCCATCTGGAGGCCTTGACTTCCTCACATGATACCATTTTGTCTTATACCAGGCTTCACATTCACGGGCTATGCTAAGACCTTATGACTCTAAAAGGAACGCAATGCCCTCGATAAAGCTTAATGAGAAAATTGTTCAGTAGCCGACCCTAATTGATGAAGACTTAAGGGTCGGAGAAAATGGGGAGAACTTTTTCCTGACCTCTTGCTTTGTTACTTAGATCTATCAAAATTGATCATTTCCATTCCCTTGCCAATTATCCGACCACTGCGAATACTATCTGATCAGACCAATACAAGAACAATGTTTGAACCCATGTAAACAAATAAAGACAACCCAAGTGAGATGGTATTCATAATGCACATTGAGAAATCAAGAATTTCACTTAAAATTCAACGTTAAACAAGAAAAATCCAATAAAACACTGAACTCCAATGTTGGCTAGAACAACAAAAAGCGATATCAAGGCGATAAATAGGTCTTGGTGCACTGTCCTGAGCAGGAACCCACGCAGCTTTCCACTTTCTCTCCACCTGCCAAACACAAATGCATGAAACATATGTGAGAGAGAGAGAGAGAGAGAGAGAGAGAGAGAGAGAGAGAGAGGAACAAGGATATTATTAGATTAGAGAAAGATATGTATACCAGGGTTTTGTTTTGTGCTGATATTGGTGCAGAGGGAAGCAACAGCACAACCAAGTTTGCAGAAGTTGAAGTTGTTATCTACATGGGGGGTACTAGTAGTAGCAGCTTGAGGAATTTTAGGGATGATGCAATCCTTTAGGCACTGAAAAGAACAAGCAAAAGGGGAGTAGGGAGGCACTATCATGCACAAAACAAAGCATCCAACATAGCATTCTTTGAAAGAGGTGGTGGGTGTGGGTTGCCCTTCAACCTTAATCCCACAAAACAAAACTAATGCTATCAATACTGATGCCCTTAGCATTCCTCCCTTCATCTCTCTTTCCCTCTCTCTCTCTTTCTCTCTTGCTTGGAAATATGACAACCACAAATCAGTAGTACTCACATACATTGGTTTATGTAAGGATAAGTTCTCACTTCCATAAAAAGGAGAAAATGCCAATAATCATGTGGTCCAATGAATCCATTAATTTGACTGTCCACATACCTCGCTTTAGATACTTGCTAACTCCAGCGGGGTTGTCGCAGTGGTTAATCGTTTTGTAAAGGCTGGACTTACCACTCCAAAGTCGTAGGTTGATTCCCCTCAGTAGTAATTTGTCCTTGGAACTACCTTATTTCACGCAAACACGTGGAAATGATCATGGGAGGGTGTTATTTGTAAATTTATTGCTTACAATGGCTAGTGGAAGAGTTGGACTTTCTGTTAGATGTTGGCCCATTCACCGCTTTTATTTCAGAGTTTTTTGTTGGAACTTGGAAGTGTCTTTCGAGTGACAAATGCGATGTTCACGGGTGGCCAATGACCCTAAGAAAAAGAGGAAAACGCCATTGGTGCTGCACAGCAGCACAAGGCTACCCCACTTACAGTAGCTTGGCTGCTTGAGAGATTACAGTCTTTTTTCTTTCTAGAAGAAATTAAAAAAATTATCCACGAAAGTACTTTGTTTTTTACTTCAATATTTTGACAATTTTACTTTAACCCGTTTTAAATCGAACTTTTTTTTTTATCACGATCACTCAAAACTCTAGATAATTTAGGGTGTGTTTGGAAGTTAGGGAAAGAAAGAGAAAAGAAGGGAAAATAATTAAGAAGGTAATTAGAGAGAAAATTGAAGAGAAAATGGAAGGAAAGTTAAATAGGAATTTGAATATTTTCCTTCCTCTTTTTGTAAAACCAAACAAAGAAAGGGAAATTTTTTAAATTTTCTCTCCCTTTCTCTTTCTTTCCTCAAGAACCAAACAGAGCCTTATAGTTCGTCCTCTCTTTGTGAAGTTTCCGCATCAGCCACTAAATTCATCAATCTCTTGTTACCCTTTCTATTGGATCAAATTAGAGTTGTGACAGCGTCTTGTAGATTTTTATAAATATAATGAAAGAAGAAAGAAAAAGGAGCAACTTCAATGTGTAACCACCAAAAAATTTCTGAGCGAAAATTGGACGGATGGAGTACTTATGCTGTAAGAAGATAAGATCCATCAGGTGGCAAAAACAGGTAGGGGCGAGAAGGCCATGACCCCCAAACTTCTGAATATATAATCTCATTTTTCTCACGTAAAAATTCATCCACTTCAAAATTTAGATGATTCTACGGATCTACCTTAGCCCGTTTCAAATTCTTTTTCAATCATAATCCCTCAAAACTCTAGATAAATTTACATTTGGTCATCTCTTTGCGAAGTTTCCACGTCCGCCACTAAATTCATCAATCTTTTGTTACCCTTTCTAATGGGTCAAGTTGAAATTCGACAGTGTCATGTAGATTTTCATAAACATATTGAAAGAAGATTTAAAAAAAAAAAAAAAAAAGCATCTTTATTGTATAACCACCAGATATTTTCTGAGAGAGAAATGAAGGGACAATATTTGGCAGAAAACCTTTGACAACATACTCAAACCATTTATTCACCTTAAATTTTATTGATAAAGCTCACAACATTGGGTTTTCCAGGTACATTTATTAATATGAGCAAAATTTCTCATATGTTTGGTTTTTTGGAACATACGCAAAAACATTCAGGACAAGCTTGAGTAGTGCAATTCTTCAGGCACTCATAGCATTTAGAAGGGTCACCCCCTCTCCAAAAGCCAGAATTGCCAGTGCCATCATCACCAACACCACCATCACCAATCTCACACTTGTTGTAGCCATGGCTGCCATTCTCCCTCTCTCTCTCTATTTTGATTACTTTAACCGTGAATTTATAGGCCTAATTCAGAGGCCATTATCCTCACACGCTCAAAAATTATAAAGCACACGCAGAGGTCTAGGCTCCTTTTTCACCACATATTTTGGTGCAGGACCCAATACAAGTATATAGACCCCACTCAATGTGTGGTGAAAAAGGGCTTAGGCACCATGAGGCAGTGCAGTAGGACAATGAATAATCTCTCCATACAGTCAAACCGAAGTCGACAAAGTCTCCTAAATATCATAAATGGGACTAGCGTTTTAAATTCTTAATAATGACCTACCAAAAAGAAGAGGATTCGATTTATTCCTCAAAGGAAAAGGAACTAATGGCTTTGACATATTAGATACAACTTTCCAAAATCTTCATGTACCTAGCCCATTTGGCATGACAAATGTTACATGAGATTATGTTGTTTTTCAATTGATTTTTTGGTTTTTTCGTTTTGTCTTTATGAAAAAAAAAAATTGCATTTGTTAGTTTTACGTCAAGTTTTAGAAAAAAGATGGTCCGATTATGTGAGTATAAAAGTGATTTAGAAAATATGAAAAGTGATTTCATACATAGCCAAAGATTCTTAATGGGATCATCTTTTTGCTTAAAAGTGATTTAGAAAATCTATCGGTCTTCTCAAAATTTGGCTATGTATAAACAATGGCTTTTCTAAAAATATCGATTTATGAAATAAAAAAATCCAGATATTTATTTATCGAATTTTTCTAAGAACGATGGTGCCGTCGCATGGTTTTTATGATAAAGACGATAAGTATTATTTTCGAGCCATTTCCTTCGGAGAAAAATGTGCTATTCTGGGTGCTTGATTTTGATTGTTTTTACTCAAATTTTAAATTTTGTTTTGGTTTTGACTTTGGTTTTGGTTTTGGTATTGAGTATAAAATCAGATTCATTTTGTATTTTTTTTATTTCTATAATATTTAGTATTTTTCATCAATATTGAGCTTTGACAATGTCTTTGATTTAAGAATTAGTTTATAAGTTTATTATTTAAAGAGAAATATTACTGATTCAAATTTCTTCCACGTCAAAAGATTGATCCCGAATTAGAATGGGCTTGAGATCAAAACACAAAAATAGAATGGGCTAGGCCTAGGGCCTAGAGTCTAGACCATAAATGTCGACAACAAGTATGAGCCCAAGTTTTGGGGAAATTTCAAGTTGCTCAGCCTTTTAGCCACAAATTGATGTAGGCTAAAAGTGTGTAATCTCGACGCCAATGTGACCAAAAAAAAAAAAAAAAATCATATAATATAATTAATGAGAATTTTAATTAGGCATCATATACCAATATTACCATTATGATTTCATCCTATAAAATTTGAATCTTTATGATTCCATCATGAAAATGGATAATCAGACCATTGTGCCCTTATTAGGTATACTATTAGTATATTTGTATATCAGGAGTATATTTTCCTCAACTAAATTTACATATGTACGGACAGTTACCTTAAAATCAGGATCTACACAAATCCCTAAAATCACTCATTCTCTCACTCATCTCTCTCTCTAAATGATTCATCACTTTCCTTTCTCTGTAAAAAGAAACATGACAAAGAGAGAGAGTCGCCGACTTGGCGCAACGCCACACATCAACTTCTACTAAGTGTACACCTTCTTTCATTTGCTTATGGCTATGAAATAGAACCTAGGCTTTCTCGTCTGTAGCAACAAAGAGTAAAGCTTCAGTGGGATATCATATGTGCCCACTTTGCTTGAGATCTCCTCCAATTTTACAGATGTGGTTGCTTCAATAAACATGGATCTGGGTTTTGTTCGTATTTTGCGCTTTTAAACAATCATGCTACTTACTCATTTTTTTGCATAAATAAATCTAAATTAATTTTTTTGGAATTGCATTAAACGTGGAGCACAATGTATTCACACTTGCCTCCCCCAAAATTTCAAAAACGCCTTTCAACATATGGACAAAACCCAAGTAAAAAAAAAAAGAGACGTAGATGGAAAAACTCGAAAGTATAGTAAGGGTAATACGGTAATCATGCAAAACCTGTCAACATAGCTCCACAAAGCCACAACACCTTGAATTATAGGAAAATAAGGCTACTTTGATCATTTCCCTCACATGGTGGCTAGCCACCACCAATGTTTGAAAGAAGAAAGGAAAAGGAAAATCTTGATTGCATTACCAGTTTACCACCATGGCCACCAAAAAAATTCCGAGCGAAAATTGGACAGAGGGCGTACTGATACTGTAAAAAGATTAGATATATCAAGTGGAGAAAACAGGTATGGACAAGAAGGCCATGGTGCCTAAACTTCTGAATAGTCTCATTTTTCTCACGTAAAAATTCATTCACTTCAAAATTTAGACAATTCTACCTTAGCCCTTTTCAAAGTAAACTTTTCTTTTTTTCTTTCACAATCCCTCAAAACTCTAGATAATTTTGTATTTGGTCCTCTGTTGGTGGAGTTTCCGCATCTGCCACAAAATTCAGCAAAATTTTGTTACCCTTTCTAATGGATCAAGTTGGAGTTCAACAGTATCGTGTAGATTTTTCTAAAGATATTGAAAGAAGGTAGAGAAAAAAATGCATCTTTATTGCATAACCACCAAAAATTTCCTGAGAGAAAAAATGAAAGAACAAGATTTGGCAGAAAATCTTTGACAATATAGTCAAACCATTTATTTAGCATAAATTTTATTGATAAAGCTCACCACATTGGGTCTTCTAAGTACATTTATTATGAGCAAAATTTCTCATATATCGGTATTTTGGAACATGCCAAATCACATTCAGAACAAGTTACAGTCATACAATGCTGCAGGCACAAATAGCATTCATAAATGTCCTCCCCCTTTCCGAGTGCCAGAATTAGGGGTGTACACGGTCCGGATCGGATCAGATTGGCATGAATCCAATCCTAATCCGCGAGTCACGGTTTTTAGAAAATACAATCCGTGTCCAAACCAAAAGTCTCACGGTTCGGTTCCAATCCGAACCGCGAGTCACGGATCGGTTCCGGTTTTATCCACGGATTACATGTTATATAAGACATTCTTATTTACGGTAGTCGTAATCTGGCATAAAAATTAAAAATAAAATCAAGAAGCATCCCAAACCCAAAGCACATTATTCAACTTGAAAAATACACCTAATAGCTGGTTATCAATAAAAATACACATCCAAACACGATACACCCAGTAGCTACATGATCACAAATTCACATACATGATCACAGATTCACATCAATAAAAGTAAGGGTAACAGTTTAACCCCTAAGTTTTGAAAGAGTTTACAGTTCACCCCCTAGTTTTTGTAAAATTATGTGTGTGTGTGTGTGTGTGTGTATATTTAAAAATATATATATAATAAAAATCTCACGGTCCGGATCGGTTAATCCACGGTTTCGAAATCAAAATCCGTGTCCGGACCGCGAGTCACGGTTTACTATTTTTTCAATCCGTGTCCGGACCATTAATCCACGGTTAAAATCCAAAAAACACGGATCGGTTCGATCCGGACCGGATTCACGGTTCACCGGTTTTTTTGTGCAGCCCTAGCCAGAATTACCAACGCGACCATCATCAACACCACCATCACAAATCTCACACTGGTTGTGGCCATGGCTGCCACACACACTCTCTCTCTCTCTCTCTCTCTGATTTGTCAATGTTACATTTCTTACATCGAAAGTGAATTTATAGGCCTAATTATGTGGCCATTGGTAGTCATACTAAAAAATTATAAAATGTCCCTGCACTACCAAATGGAGGCGCAAGCCCCTATTTCACCACATGTTTTGGTGTAGGGCCCAATACAAGTATGCAGACCCCATTAAATATGTGGTGAAAAAAAGCCTGATGCACCACGTGGCGTTAGCGTAAGACATTGAATAATGTCTCCATACAATCATACCTAAGTCAAAGTCGCCTAAATCTCTCATAAATAGGACCAGCGTCCTAATAATTAATGACCTACCAAAATAATGAGGATTCGATTTAGTCCCCTAAAGAAAAGGAATTGAATACCCTTGGCATATTAAATACAACTTTCCGAATCAAATACATTTTGGTGTAGGGCCCAATGCATGTAGACCACATTTAGTGTGTGGTGAAAAAAGACACCACATGGTGGTACCGTAGGACAATGAATAATGTCTCCATACAATCATACCGAAGTCAAAGTCACCTAAATTTCATAAATAGGACCAGCGTCCTAGTAATGACCTACCAAAAAGAAGTGGATTCGATTTATTCCCTTTAAGGAAAAGAAACTAATGCAGTAATGCCCTTGACATATTAAATACTCCATCCGTCCCAAATTATTGGCCATTCTTTTCTTTTTTAGCTGTCTCAAAATAAAGGGCCAATTCAAAAAGTTAACAAGGAAAAGTATGTACTCCGTACTTCTTTTCTTTTTTGGTACAATCCATAAAAAGTTGGATTCCCAAAGTAGGACAAACAATTTAGGAAGGAGGGAGTACAACTTTTCGAATCACATAGTACATTTTGGTGCAGGGCTCAATACAAATATGTAGTCCGCATTCAATATGTGGTGAAAAAGGGCTTGAGTCATCACGTGGCGGTACCATAGGACAATGAATAATATCTCCATCCTATCATACCAAAGTCAAAGTCACCTAAATCTCATAAATAGGACCAGCGTCCTAATATGACCTAATAAAATGAAGAGATTCAATTTATTCCCCTAAAAGAAAAATGCCCTTGGCATATTAAATACAATTTTCCGAATCAAATGCATTTTGGTGTAGGGCCTAATATGTGTAGACCCCATCCAGTGTGTCTAAAAAAAGGCCTAAAGCACCACGTGACGGTACCGTTGAACAAGGAATAATGTCTCCATACAATCATACCGAAGTCAAACTCACCTAAATTTCCTAAATAGGACTAGCGTCCTAATAATGACCTACCAAAAAGAAGAGGATTCGATTTATTCCCCTAAAGGGAAAGAAACTAATGCCCTTGGCATATTAAATACAACTTTCCGAATCACATACATTTCGGTGCAGGGCTTCAATACAAGTATGTAGGCCCCATTCAATGTGTGGTGAAAAAAGACTTGAGGCATCACATGGCGGTACCATAAGACAATGAATAATCTCTCCATTCTATCATACCAAAGTCAAAATTGCCTTAATCCCATAAATAGAACCAGTGTCCAAATAATGACCTTCCAAAAAAAGTGGATTTGATTTATTCCCCTAAAGGAAAAAGGAACTAATGCCCTTATACAACTTCCCAAATCAAATACATTTTGGTGTAGGGACCAATACAAGTATGTAGACCCCATTCAATGTGTGGTGAAAAAATGCTTGAGGCACCACGTGGCAATATCACAAGACAATGAATAATCTCTCCATATAATCATACCAAAGTCAAAGTTGCCTAAATCTCATAAATAGAACTAGCGTCGTAATAATCACCTACCAAAAAGAAAAGGATTCGATTTATTCCCCTAAAGGAAAAGGAACTAACGCCCTTGGCATACAGCTTTCCAAATCATCGTGTACCCAGTCCATTTGGCGTGACAAATATTACACGAGATTATGTTGTTTTAAGTGAACCCCACTCCATTATTCATGGGCAATTATAATGTCAATGGAAATCATTTGCTAGGACTTTGCTTTCCCTTTTCCTATGCATAGAGCTGCGATATCAACAATTTGGAGCCCCGATTTTAAGTAGGCCCACAATTGGATTGTGCACTAAGAGCATCCTTATCAGGAGACTCAAACCCCATTTTCCTGGAGCAAACTTCCAAAATTCCTCGCTCAAGGGTCCTAGCCTTTGCTACAGTCTCACATGGGAGGAGCTACTGTTCCCTTGCTATCCATGAATTTAATGTTTTCATTTTAAACCCTGTTCAAATCTTGTGCTGCCACATCTCCAAAACCCATCAGCCATCCCACAATACTCGTATGTGTGTGTATATATACACCAAAGGTCCGCATATTTTATGGTGTGAATAAGAAGTGGGATATATATAATTCAAGATTTTTCACATAAATATGACTGTTAAAATATAGCCGTTTATAAAGTATTAGACTTTTTTTGTTTGTTTGAAAGTAGTAAAATATAAAAATAAACAAATTAAGAAAAAATTTGAACAGAAAAGTAGAAGTAGAAGTAGAAAGAAATAAAGAATATTTTAATATAATAAATTTAGAATAGAGAGTCTGATTCTGTGAATTTTGAAAAAGTGACTAGCTAAAGTAGAAAGGGCCACTTAGTCAAAAATCCAAAAGATTTGGCAATTTCAAAGGGAAGGACAAGGGACTTTTGCAATCGAACATAAAAACAAAAAACATTTGCCATTTTTAAAAGGAAGGACAAGGAAATTTTGCAATCGAACATAAAGACAAAAAAATAATTAGTGAAGTGTTACTAATTTTTAAAAATTTAAATTTTGAACATAAAATTAAAATAATCACCACCCCACCTTTGGCCGCCACTTCCGGCGACCAAAAAAATTAGTAACATGTCACTAATTTTTAAAAATTCAAATTTTGAACATAAAATTCAAAAAAATCACCACTCCACCCCCGGCCGACCACCACCCCACCTGTGGCCGAGCACTTCCAGCGACCAAAAAAATTAGTGAAGTGTCACTAATTTTTAAAAATTTAAATTTTGAACATAAAATTCAAAAAAATCACCACTCCACCCCCGGCCGACCACCACTCCACCTCTAGCTGAGCACTTCCAGCAACCAAAAAAATTAGTAAAGTGTCACTAATTTTAAAAAATTTAAATTTCGAACATAAAATTCAAAAAAATCACCACTCCACCTCCGGCCGACCACCACCCCACCTCTAGCCGAGCACTTTCGGCGACCAAAAAAATTAGTGAAGTGTCACTAATTTTTAAAATTCAAGTTTCGAACATGAAATTCAAAAAAATCAACACCCCACCTCCGGCCAACCACCACCCCACCTTTGGCCGACCACTTTCGGCGACCAAAAAAATTAGTGAAGTGTCACTAATTTTTTAAAATCCAAATTTCAAACATAAAATTCAAAAAAAATCAACACCCCAACTCCGGCCGACCACCACCCCACCTCTGCCCGAGCACTTCCGGTGACCAAAAAAATTAGTGAAGTGTCACTAATTTTTAAATATTCAAATTTCGAACATAAAATTCAAAAAAAATAACACCCCACCTTCGGCCAACTACCACCCCACCTCTGGCCGAGCCCTTTCGGCAACCAAAAAAATTAGTGAAGTGTCACTAATTTTTAAAAATTCAAATTTCGAACATAAAATTTAAAAAAATCACCACCCCACCTCTGGCTTAGCACTTCTGGCAACCAAAAAAATTAGTGAAGTGTCACTAATTTTTAAAAATTCAAATTTTAACATAAAATTCAAAAAAATCAATACTCCACCTCCGTCCGACCAACACCCCACCTTTGGCCAAGCATTTCCGGCGATCAAAAAAATTAGTGACATCTCACTAATTTTTAAAAATTTAATTTCGTACAGAAAATTCAATATAATAACTTCTCCTGATTGACTGACAACCATCCCACCTCCGGCCGACCACTTCCGGTGACCCAAAAAATTAGTAACATTTCACTAATTTTTAAAAGTTCAAATTTTATACACAGAAGAAAAAAAAATCAACTCCTGCCTCCCGGCCAACCACCACCCCACCTCCGGCCGATTACTTCTGGCGACCAAAAAAATTAGTGAAGTGTCACTAGTTTTTAAAAATTCAAATTTTGAACATAAAATTCAAAAAAATCGCCGCCTCACCTCCGGTCGACCATCGACCCACCTCTAGCCAAGCAGTTCCAGCGACCAAAAAAATTAGTGAAGTGTCACTAATTTTTAAAAATTTAAATTTCTAACATAAAATTCAAAAAAATAACCACCCCACCTCCAGCTAACCACCACTCCACCTCTGGCGGACCATTTCTGGCGATAAAAAAATTAGTGAAACGTCAATAATTTTTAAAAAGTCCAATTTCGTAAAAAAAATTCAAAAAATCATCACCCCACCTCCGGGCGACCACCACTCCACCTCTGGCCGACCACTTTCGGCGATAAAAAAAATTAGTTAAATATCACTAATTCTTTAAAAATTTGAATTTCAAACAAAAAAATCAATTTTGTAAATGTGTACGATGGCTCTCATAAAAAAATGCATATTTGTTAAGGCCTAGAAAGCCTAATGTGGGAGACTTATACATGAGGTAAATAACAACAATTGTGGGACAATACATTGAAAAATTGTCATTAGCACTTGTCCAGGCCGTATATTTTTCTTGGATCGGACCGAATAGGATAACTAACGAAATCGTCTATGTGGTTATTTGTGATTTGTGTTGCAAGGTGAAGTGAGCGAGGAAGGAAAGAGTGAGATTCCTGCATGTCGCGAGATGAAGTTAGCTATTAGCTCTTTTATTAAATTAGAATTACAAACAATGTCTTTATGTTTGATTGCAAATGTTCCTAGTCTTTATGTTTGATTGCAAATGTTCCTTGTCCTTCCCTTTAAATAGGCAAAATATTGTGTCTTTAGGTTTGATTGCAAATGTTCCTTGTCCTTCCCTTTAAATAGGCAAAATATTGTGTATTTATGACTAATTATTCCAAGTAAAAAAGAAGAAGATGTTTTTAAGATTAAATTTGGTCCAAAAATTTGAGTAGCCCGATGAGGATGGGGCGCACAAATTATAAAGATCGATGGGTTAATAAATATCGCTAAAGGGTAAATATGTACATGGACTAGACTATAGAGTTTGAAATTGTCCCATATTCTCCATTTTGGGAAACTTTCAAAATTCCCCAAAAATTTGACCCCAATATCAAATATACTCCCGAACTCAATGAGAAACTTCATGCGTACTCCCAAACTTTGCTTCCATTATTCAATCCTATTCCTGCCATTTGAATCCTTTACTTCACTAAAGGAAAATGATGAGTTGGAGGATAACGGAGGGTAAAAACTGTTAGTGGGGCACAAAGCCGCACACTGCCTCAAAACGACGTCGTTTTGGGGCTGCCCAAAAACTAAAAACGCAGAAACTAAAAGAAAAAATTACAAAATCGATCTATCTCTCTCCCCCCAAACCCACCCCTCTCTCTCCCCCAAAAAAAAAAGTCTGTGTCATTGGCAATGGCAGTGAAAAATGAATCAAATTGAAGTAGAAAATGGGGCTGTTGATTCGGTGAAAGGGCCAATTTAGTCTCCAAACTCGAAGAAAAACACCCGAAATCGAACGCCGAGATGTGTAATGAGTACCACCACGTGATACCTAACTGACACCTATGATTTTCACCTTGGGCGGCATATGATTGGCGAGACTTTGTGGGTGCCATTTGTTGGAATATATATGCTAGCTCCTTGTTGCGATATCTTTTTGTCTCAGGTCCTTTTAATCTCTGTAATTTTTCTTTTGAGGTTAATCCACCATCGACTGCCTTGACAAACTTATTTGCGTCTCTCTCTCTCTCTCTCTCTCTCAAAGAACTGTATTTCGGAAGTGAATTATAGAGTACGAAATTATTGTGTCTTCAACAAATGTGGGATGACCAATATATAGGCAAGTCAATAGCCAAGTCAATACCCTTAGCTTGCAGGGAACGTGAATGTGGTAAAAGAATCGCCGAATTAAATGAAGCCAATAAATCTCACCACAAGAGAACGATGAACTGCAGGACTTTATTCGTCCTGATACAATGTACACGTAATGGGGCACATCGGTTGCCTCAAATCCACATGCCCATTTAATTCATTCCGAAATTGTAAAATTTCCAACAATATTCTACTCAAGTAAAGCATCATTCAACAAATAATGTCCAATTTCACCAAGCAATTCAACCACCAGAATTTGGAAACAAGAAAGCCTAGCTGTGATGTTATTCAAAGAATAATTCATGTGTACGTCTTTCTTGTGAAAAATAAATTAGGAAGCATGTGTGCAATTTGCTATTGCGTTAACAGGTTAGGCATAGCCTTCATTTCCAGAGGATTGAACAGACACAATACAGAGTCACTCGTGTTTGTCGATGCAGCCATGGTAACATGATTTTGAGCAAACTTCAAATTCCTTCGATTCTGCAACAATAACAAATCCCATCAGATAGAATAACAAAATATAAGATCAACGCATGAATGACTGATAACTGTGCTTTTCGGAACAAATATTTGGGTTTGGATGCGTCTGAAGTATACAATATGAAAAAGGATAGGGGTATAGATTTTTATGCACAGATCTGGACGCAACATTCTCATCAGGATTGGGTCGTCCGTAGTATGGGACTTACCCCTTGTGGAAAGGATGTGTCCGAAGATGTGAACAAAATCGGTATACACCGCACAAACTCATAAAGATATTAGGGTGGTGTTTTTTGACATACCAGGTCCAAACTTGGCACAATGGGCTTCTGCGCAGGCAAGAATACAATTACCATCGTTCTCAGAGTTTGGATTATTAATTGATTTCTCGCATTTGCCCACGCATTTAAAAAAACAAAAAGGATTGAATTTAAGAAAGCATTTTTTCAAACATATCCAAACACACTCATCGTCTGGTTGATCTTGGAACTCATCAGCAACAACAACTGCAGCTAAAACCATCAGCGCCGCGGCCGCCGCCAAAATCTTCACAAGTTTCCTGCCATTTTCACCCATCTCTAGCTCTCTTCAACTATTTTGTTATACAAGATGTGTTGCTACGTGCACATTGTAAACTTATAGGCTCCATACCGCCCGTTTAAGGAAGCGAATATACATTGATCTTCATTGCCTTACAGTTTATGTATCGAAAACAAAATCTATTCGACCAAGTACAAGATTTCCTACTATTTGGATTAGTATAATTGGTTTGCCTTACCATATCAGAAATGGTATGTTGTAGATTATTGAAACATTAAAATCATGACTCTGTATCATATATATGCATGGAAAAGATGTGATAATATTCTTGATTGGTCAGGTGGCAAATGGGTGGGTTTGGTTAGGTTGGGTTTGAGTAGGTTGACATGGGTTATAGGTTGAATATGGACGGATTGAATATGGGTCAAGAGTAGGTGAGTTGAATTTGGGTGGGTCGAAAATGGGTCTAATCCAACCCAACTCAATCCAATCCAACCCAACCCAACCTTTGTCTCCACTCTCTCCAGCACACGCTTGTCCCCACTCGATTCTCTCTCTCTCTCTCTAAATCCCACCGCTGCTCAAAAATCGTCAATCTCACAAGTTCCTGCTATTGCTTCCCATTAAAATTACTCTCTCTCTCTAGAAACCCAAATTTCCTCTCTAAAGAAACATTCAGAGTCTTTAGATAGCTTCTCCTACCGAGATATAGTAGTAGTAGTTCGGCCAAAAAATAAATCGCTGAAGGTGAATTTTTTGTGACCAATTGTCTATCTAAATTTTTTTTACTTCATTAACTCGGAAGCAGGGTCGCTATTGTGCAGCGTAGTGCACATCCGGGCTGTCCATTGCCTGGATGGACGGCCTAGATTTCATCTCGGTTCCTTCAGATCCGAACCATTCATTGCCGTGCAATGCGAGATGAAATTTGGGCGTCCATCCGGGCAACGGAAGGTCCGGATGTGCACAACATGGTGCCGTGTAGTCGCTGCACAACAGCGACTTGATTTCGAACTCCTGTTTTTTCTGATTACTCTTTGAGCTTTGAAACTTGTGAAAACTATATTACGCAATAGCATGGAAGATGAAAATTTTGCAAGTTTTTTGATCATGTATATTAGAAAAAATATTGGTAGGGGTTTGGACGTCCATTCTATTGTTATCGTGTTTAACGACATGAAAAAGATCTAAGCCTAAGCAAAATTCAAGATGCCCCATTTTAGTAGACGGATTAAGTTAAATTACTTATTCTTCTTCTTCTTCATTCTTTTTTTTTTTTTTTGACTCATAAGTTTATGAAGTTCTTTGTAATGGATTCATATATATACTTGCAAATGGAGGAATTGGAAAAGATGTGGTCATAGCACAAATTCGGGTGGATTCTTCATAACTGGTAAAAGTATCGATAATTCGATTTTTACATTCGCAATCGTAGCAGAATTTTAAATTAAGTGAAGCACTTGGCCGATGCCATATCGGTGCTTTAAAAAATACATGAGCTTCACACGAGTTTAATTTGTGGAGTCAAGTTGTTGTATCTTCCGAAACTCGAACAATTTTAGTAGGCAAACGAAAAGGAAGAAGAAGAAAGAAATTACATGAGGCTGTTTGTAATCCTGGATATCGGTTAGTACTTGATTTATTCAATTAAATAATTACCGAGATCTCATTGAGCCAACTTTTTTTTAAAAAAGATGTTTCAAAAATCAATTCTAAGAAATCAATGACTTCTCTCATCTTTTGAAACTCGAAGTGAGCCCCACATATTCTATTGGTGTATATATATATTTATATAGGAACTCCTACAAACATGTTTTAAATAATTTGAATGTCTCCGATTGTAAGCATGGGGGCTCCGATTATTGTGATGTCAAATATTGTGTTATTTGTTGTGTCTATGGAACCGTCCCGATATATATGTGTGTGCATGTTTTGTTGCTGTTGTATGGATACTATGACTTGAACTCGTAACCCAACAAGGGGTGCACCACTTTAGAGCTCAAGGCTTTGGTGATATATGTGTGTGTGTGACACCTGAGATTCTAGATATATACATCTTTGCACATAAAGTCTTTATTAATTTGTTAGATCCACGTATGTATGTCGAATAATTTTACATACATCTATATGCAAATTTGTGCTCATGCACGGACTTATCCTCCAACACTAATAAAAGGTGTACACTCAGCAATAAAATGGATATCGGTAATTACTTGATTGATACAATCAAATAATTACCGAGATCTTATTGAGGTAATTTTTTAAAAAAGATTTTTCAAGAATTATTTCTAAAAAATCAATGGACTTCTCTCATCTTTTGAAACTCGAAGTTAGCCCAACTTATTCTATTGGCATATATATGACTTGAGATTCTAGATGCATTTGTGCACATAAAATCTTTACGGATTTGTAAGATCTAGGCATGTTGAATAATTTTACACACAGATATATGCAAATTTGTGCTCATGCATGGATTTATCCTCCAACACTAAGAGAAGGCGTACATCCCATCCCATTAGACAGTAATAAAGCGCCACTTCTCTTAGCTTTTGTATTTACTCAATTTTCCAAAAGATTTTAGCATCCAGGTGTTAAAATCATGATATTTCAAATCAAAAAATAAAGTGGTTCCGTGTATCGTTTTTCGATTTTTTTCACACCAAATTAAAGTACTCCTCGTGTACTTTAGTTTGGTGCAAAAAAATCGAAAAACGATACACGGAACCACTTCATTTTTTTATTTGAAAAATCATGATTTTAGCACCTGGGTGCTAAAATCTTTTGAAAAACTGGGAGCCCTGTACAGGGCCCCCGCTCCCCGGTGTGTCTATGTCTACAAAAAGTTAATTCCTTTGCTCAAGGGAGGCAACTCTGTTCATTATTCTTGCAAACATTTTTTCCTGATCAGATTTACCTTCTATTGAACTGAATCTCATATGGATATGAATAAAAAATAGAGCTGAAATTTCATTCCGGGTCGGATTTAACTTTGTCGATTGGCACTTGGATTCAGGGCCGGCTCATGGCATAAGCGAATGAAGCCACCGCTTTGGGCCTCCTAAAAAATACAAAAAATAGAGACTCCAAACATGTAAGTCTCTTATATATTGTAATAGTTGGTTATTTTTGGATGAGTATATATTTAAATTTGTTCGGTGATAATTATTTTGTAATGGTTTTTTTTATAAAGATATGTGTCGAAAAATTTTATTTTGCAAAATATATGGAGGGCCTCGTCTAATGAATCCATTTCAGGCCTCCAAAACTAATGAGCCGGCACTGCTTGGATTTCACTGTATAAAACTGTTGATTGGTTTAGTCCTGTTTTGATTGTGATAGGCTTGTTCTGATTAGTTGAGGCCTTTATGTTCAATTGCAAATGAACCCCAAGGAGTTGGCTTAATGAACCTATCTTTTCATGTTCCGGGCAAGGTTGCAAGGTTCTCATTTCCAAGGACCACTCCACACACTTCAACTACAAACGGGACTCATAGGTTTGCTCCTACGTAAGGTTTCAGTTCGAAATCTCTCAGGTATTATCAATTCATTTGGGGCCAGAAGTGAACCTCCCATGATTATTCAAGGTGCACGTAAACTACCTCTAACGCCTGAGTCATAAAAATAAAAAATAAAACAAAACATTGTTTTCCAACAAATGTATGAAATGGTAGGCATAGAGGAATTGATCTATCGTGCTACTACTTGTGTAAGATATGTCATTTGCTTTCAGAATGAGTGAAAAAGATTCTTGTTCTTTTGTTGGATACTAGTTTCTATATTTGGGAGCTTATAGTTCAATTTCATTATCCCCTACGTGAAATTTTTATTTGACCATTCCAACAGTACAGAAAGTAATCAAATTTCAAGAAAAAGTATACAAAGATTCCCATATTGGATATTAATTAATAAGTCTCTGGGAATTAGCTTATGTTGGTTGATGAGGGGAGGTGGGAAGGTTTCCTAGTTTTTTTTGTGCAAGAGGTGTCGGGTTTTGTTTTTTCAGGTGCTAATAAAGGGTTGGGGTTGGAGTGTTTTTTAGTTGGCTTCTTGCCAACCTTGTCTCTTGGATCCTGGGTCGCATATGATTGGCAAGAAGTATGCGGGTGCCATTTGTTGGGATGCTAGTTTTCTTGTTGTGGAACCATCATGTCTCAGATCCTTTTATTTTCTGTAATTTTCTTCTGAGGTTAATAAAATTTCTTTTTTGCTGCTAAAAAAAATGACAAATAATAAAACCTCTTCTAATCAACTGATCACTTGCAAAACATCATTCAACAAATAATGTCCAATTTCACCAAGCAATTCAACCACCAGAATTTGTAAACAAGAAAGCCTATGATGTTATCCAAAGCGAGCATAATTCATGTGTCTTCCTTTTGAAAAATAAATTAAGAAGCATGTGTTAATTCCAGGTTATTCATAGCCTTCTTTTCTGGGAGATTACTCAGACACAATACAGAGTCGTCACTTGGGTTTGTCGACGCAGCCATGGTAACATGATTTTGAGCAAACTTCAAATTCCTTCGATTCTGCAACAAAAACAAATCCCATCAGATAGAATAACAAAATATAAGATCGACGCATGAATGACCGATAACTGTGCCTTTTGGAATGAATACTTGGGTTTGGGTGCATCTGAAGTATACAACACAAAAAAGGATATGGGTATAGATTTTTGTGCACAGATCTGGACGCAACATTCTCATTAGGAGTGGGTCCTCCGTATTATGGGACTCACCCCTTGTGGAAAGGTTGTGTCCGAAGATGTGAACAAAATGGGTATAGTCAGCACAAACTTATAAATATATTAGGGTGGTGTTTGTTACATACCTGGTCCAAACTTGGCACAATGGGCTTCTGCACAGGCAAGAATACAATTACCGTCGTTCTCAAAATCTGGATTATTAATTGATTTCTCGCATTTGTCCACACATTTAAAAAAATAAACAGGATTGAATTTAAGAAAGCATTTTTTTCAAACATATCCAAACACACTCATCGTCGGGTTGATCTTGGAACTCATCAGCAACAACAACTGCAGCTAAAATCATCAGCGCCGCCAAAATCTTCACAAGTTTCCTGCCATTTTCACCCATCTCTAGCTCTCTTCAACTACTTTGTTATACAAGATGTGTTGCTACGTGCACATCCTAAACTTATAGCCTCCATATATACCGCCCGTTTAAGGAAGCGAATATTCATTGATCTTCATTGCCTTACCATTTATGTGTCGAAAACAAAATCTATTTGACCAAGTACATGAAAGGGAAAAATCTATTCATTTCTTGGCTTTGCTGTTAGATTTCTTTTCTTTTTTATTGTCTAACGCCTTCATACGGACACAGTTTGTATGAAAGGGAAAAAAATAAATGATGTTTTGTTTTTTCATAAGTTAGATCTCATGTTTTATAGGAGGAAAAGACTATAATATGCACTCCTAGGGTGTGTACATACATACCATTACAAAAGTTGCGATTTTTTTTTATAAAAGTTATGATTTTTTTATAAAAATTACGAGACACACCAAAATGTTACGAATCATAGAAAAAGTTATGTATTATATTGCTGAAAAGTTATGAAAAACTAAAAAATGTTACGATTGTATGTGAGGTGGCACAATCTGGATCATACAATAGGTGCAAATGATACACATCTTTCATGAGTGTGTATTGTAGTCTTTTCCTTTATAGGATTAATATTTCACTTTACCTATTGATTTTGACTTTGAACTATTTTTTTGGGTTTTCTTTACTACTAACATAAAAGTCAAAGGACTAAATACTTTCCATACATCAAACGAAAAAAAAAAAAAGTCAATCAGCGACGTGCCTATATAATTTGATGATAATTTTTTTTGTTTTAACATATTAATGTTATGTTACTGAAAATTTTTGTGGCGGCAAACCGCCACTATTGGCTCCATCATTGAACGAACGGCACTAAAAAAATTCCAATTCCTAGAATTCGATCCGAGGTCACTTTCTACCTAACTTTGAGGTTTGATACGAAACATGAAAAGTTTCTCCGAAAACGAAATATGTGATAATGATTAATTCAGTGTACTATGCGTATAGTACATTGAGTAAATTACAGACTGAGGGGTGTGCTGCGCAGCGTGCTGTGCAACACCTAGTGCGGCCACGTCGGTGTCGGTTCGATGATCGGAGAAGTCCATCACGTAGAGCTCGTTGAGTACTACAAGTGTACCAAAAATCAACTCGATTGGATATCGTTAAGTGCGTCATTGGAACAAAAATAACTTGAAAAAAATGGGTTCAACAGTTTTCATCCAGTGTTTCAAGTCATGTGTTCCAATTTTTTTGAAGTTATATGTGTTCCGATCATACACTTAACAATATCCGATCGAGTTGATTTTTGGTACACTTGTAGTACTCGACAAGCTCTAACTATGGACATCTCCGATCATTGGACCAACACTGGCGTGGCCGCGCCGGGTGTCGTACAACACGTTGCGAAGCACCCCCTTGTCCGTTAATTATAACCAAACATTTCGTTTTCGATGAAGATTTCGGGAAAACTTTTTGGGGGCACTTAAATAATCATCCTTTTAGTCACTTGAAATAAGAAAATCGTCTTGAGCTTATTTAGGAGTTATATTTTCCATCCCGAGATTAAAATATACCCTAAAATGCTCTTTAATTGTAACATATTAAGAGATTGAGGACTAAATTAAAAGCTGCATATATGGGCGCGCGGTAGGTAGTGGACCATTTTCAAAATTATGAGGTCCTCTGCTATAATTAACGGATTGGGGAATAAAACTCAATCCCACATTTTACGTTTAGTTGTCATCCTCATTTTAAAACCTAGAAAGAAAAAGTTGTAATGCCATAATTCAGGATACAATCTTCACCCAGCGGTCCTTGCTCCCGACTAACTTGACGTCATCTCCTCGGCATTCCAAATCATCGCCGTCTTTGTCCCAAATCATTGTCCTAAGTCGAAGTCGACAAAATTCCAAAGGTTATTAGAGAACAAACCTCAAGTGCAAGCAAGAGGTAATAAATTTGGGTTTGTATTTTCTCTTTTGGGTTTTAATTTGGGTTTCTCTGATTTTGATCTACAATTTGAAGGATCAATAATGCTAACCTCGCCATCCCAAATTGACGTCGACGCCCTGTTCCATAGACTTCTCTGTTGCGTTTCTCATTGTGTCCTGTCAAATTGCTTTATTGTTTAACAAACTCTATCCGTTTCCACTTTGTTCTTCTCAGATTTTTCTGTTATACAGAGAAAAACACAACAACAAGAATCAATTGGGTCTCTTTCTCACATTTGATTTTAGTCATAGACTCTTTTTTTCCCTATTTAGAAGGTGATGGATTTAATTGATCATATTTACCATGATTTTTATTATACCTTTTTTTTTTTTTACCATGATTCAAGGGCGATGGGTCTAATTGATCATATTTACCATGATTCTTATTCTTATCCTTATTATGTAATATGGTAAATTTTGTTCAATGGGTTTTGGATCACGTGGCAATTGATATTTTTGCCATGTTTACAAGTCATTATGTTTTTTTACCAAAAACACTATTATAAGTTTTAATATTTTTACCATGGCTTGAGTTCTAATTGAACTCTACGTTTACCATGATTTTTGTTCTGTATTTGATTTTTACCACGACATCTGGATTATATTGATGGCATTTTCTTACCATGATTTGAATAGTTTATTCAACCGATATTTCCACGTTTACCATAAACACTGTGACCATAAAACTGGAATTTTTTTTGATATTTTTACCATAAAACGGAATTTGTTTTGATATTTTTACCATGATTTTTTTATCTTTTTTTATTTTTACCATAAAATGTTGATTACTTGGTTGATATGTTTCACCATGATTCAAATTCTTAATTTAACAATTGTTATCACGTTTACAAGTGATTAATTTTTTTTTTACCATAAAAATCATGATATGTGATGATTTTTTTTATAATAGTTCGTGTTCTAAAATGATATTATATTTACAATGGGTTTTACTAGTTATAACACATTTCTCACTAAATTTTACCATGTTTCATTTATTTTTACCACGTTTGTTTTTTGTTTTTTATTATAACCTTATGTGATGATTTTTATTTGGTAACTAATATATACTCAAATATCCCACCACTTAGAATTCATGCCATAAATTTTGGGGTCCACACTTGCCTAAAATCATCCCTAATGGCTATCAGAATTTTGAACCAGTGCACTTTTTGAAATTCCTTGATTTTAGATCATTTCACCATGCATTGATTTTAGATGATAGGATGAAAAGAATTTTTTTGTACCTAACAATATTTGGAAAATCCATTATTCCCTTAAAAAAAAAGGAACTAAATTTTAGGAAGTCCTTATTTCATTGAAGAAAGGGTAATTATGACAAATCACATTCCAAGAGGATGAAAACATAACCCCGTAAAAATAGGAGGATGAAAACGTACGTGATATCCAAAATCTGGATGGATAATTAATTACCTCAACTTTGAGTTTTCCCCTTGAAAAACCTCCAAAAATTCGTCCATGTCAATTGGTGCTGAGAAATTTTTTGGTGCTGAGTAGATATTGTCCACGTGGTACTCGCTCGTCCAAAATGCAATTCAACGGTCTGGAAGAGGAGAGAGAGTGTTTGGGTTAAAGGGGAGAGAAGAAATCAATCTCGACCGTCTAAAATACTTTTGAACGGTTGAGATCGTGCTCGGCATGGCCACGTGGTACCCATTCGGTACCCAAAATTTTTTCATTGGTGACACACACCACCCTCCCAAAAGGTGGAAATATCTCGCAACCCTCAACATCGACTCTTTCGCTCACCAACCACCAAAAAATCTAGGGTTCCCCACACCACCCAGATCCCATCCCAAATCCTCGTCCAACTCATTAGGGTTTTTAACTCCTGCGAAAATGTTTGCAATTTTCGATGGCTAATGCTCTGAATTTTGGGGATAAGTGAGGACATGGCTTCTTCTGATTCCTTGTCCAACTAATTAGGGCTTCGAACTTTCTTCGAAAAAGTTTGGAACTTTGATAGTTTATTCGGTGAATTTTGGGAGAAAAGTAATCAATGGCGTCTGCTACGGCAGATGAGGTGGAGGAGTACGAGAGTGATCCCGAGGAGGCGAAGCGGTCGCTGGCAATGCGAAGGAGAGAGGCGAGTGATGACGAAGAAGAAGAATCGGAGGGGGAATCGGCCCCACTGCCGAGGAGGATCGAATCTAGGGCTGGGATTGAGTCGGACGGTGGTGAATCCGACGGTGGAGGCGCACCGGACGAGTACGATGATGAGGAAGAGATAGAGGAAGAGGAGATTGAGGAGGAAGAGGAATTGGAGGAGTATGAAGTGTTAGTTGAAGAGGAAGAGTATGAGAGGAGTGGTGGAAGAGAGGGTGGAGGTGGGGTTGAGGAGAGAGAAGTGGAGGGGGAGGGGAGAGGGAGGGATGTTGGGGAGTCAACAGAGGAGGTGAATAATCAGGGTGATCAGGGTGATGGAGAGGAGAAGAAAGAGAACGAGCCTTTTGCAGTGCCGACCGCGGGTGCTTTCTACATGCACGATGATAGGTTTCGTGACAATGCCGGTGGTCGAAACAGGTATTGCCACTGGCATCAATTTCGTGCATAAGTATATCATGCACTTAGTCATACTTCTACTTAAATTTTGGAAATTTTGTTTTACTACAAATATGAGTAGAAGTCCAATGGAAGAATACAAATTTGAGTAGAAGTTTCATCAAGGTTATAGTTGTAAATTCGAGAAAGAAGAAATCGCCTTATAAAATTTTGAACAAAAATTTAAGTCTCTTGACTATAGTAATTTAATCTGATAAAGTTGTGTCAAGGATTGAAGTGAGTTTAGGAGGTCGTTGCTCAGAATTTGAATGTGAGTGAAAAAAAAAGGGGGGGAAGGATGGTGATGCTCCAGTGGATATGAAGAATTTTGAGACTTGTTGCCTGTGAGAAATTGATGGGCAGATAAGAAATTTATGATTTTGGTCGGTTCATAAATGCTAATGTTTGTGGGTTTATTTTGCTTGATTTATGTTGTAGTTGTTATGTGCTCACTAGTGAGATGCTCTGGACCATGAAGGAAGGATGCATGGTAACGAGCATAGAAATTGGGTCTCTAGCGTGCCCTCCCTGGTGCCATTCGGCTTTGATTTGGGGGCATGGTTTTGCAGCATAACGTCCCTGTGGCTCCTCGGTTCTTGGAGGTTTGGGGGGGGGGGGGGGGGGGGGGGGGGGGGGGGGCTATTGTTTCAGTAGTATTCTGGGAGCAGCCACTTTGTGCATATTGCCAAAGGTTAGGTTTGTCTCCAATCAACCCCCGCCCATACCCCCCAATGATTGGGGACTAGATGGGTTTTGTTATTGTTGTATTTATGTTGTAGTTGTTAGGCCTGTTATTGTTGTATTTATGTTGTAGTTGTTAGGCCTTTTCCTGTCAAATGAAATAGATTTCATGTAATTTAGTTGATATTTCACACTTGTATGCTTACGCATAAAGGTTATTAGCTGGTTTGGGGCAAGGTAAAATTCATTGGGAAAAAAAAAAACCTTTTTTAAGTTAACATGAACAATCAGTTGGAGGGGAGATTTTGTAATTTATCCCCTTTTCCTCAACTTTTTGTTTTTTGTGAGAGAATCTTGGAGAGACCCATTGTCCTTTTCAGAGATTTGGTCTCCAAATTTACATATGGGTCTCCAAGTATTGAGACTCACACCTTCATTTTGGTCTCCAAATTTCTATAAAGGATGATGGGTCCCTCCAAAAAGTACAAAATGTTGAGGAAAAGAGGGAATAAATTACAAAATCTTCCCTCGATATGTCATATCCGATCTCTAAAATAGAGAGAGAGAGATGCATTGGAGATGCTTAATGCTTCTAATTTTAAATCGATCAGCCCCTTATACTAGTGGTATCACCAGTCAATGAGCCCATTACTGTCTGTTAGATTGGTGCCAGTGAGAATCACGGGCCTTCTGGCCTAATGCTCATTAAGAAGCATATTAGCCACTCTAAGAATCTATTCAAGGTTCCCCATTTCCTTTTGATAAGTTCCCATTGCATCTATTGCCATAACCTACACGCCCCTACCTCTAACCCAACAAGTTTACAACACAGAGATGATACCTGGACAAAGTTGGTTTGCGACAATTTGATCTTTGTTTTCCTTTTCATTAATTGGTTCTCTTTAGGCGGACACTTGGTGGTGGACGGAAGTTGTGGGAGTCAAGAGATGACAAGAAATGGGGCCATGACAAGTTTGAGGAGATGACACTTCGGGATAGACCTTACGAAGAGGTGAGGTTTTATTAAGCTATTTGATTCAGGAATGTTGCTGTTAACTGACACCATATTACTCTCTGAAGTCCTGTCCTAATTCATTCAACACAAACTCTCCAGGGTATGAGAAACTCCAGAGGTCGTTACCGAGGTCGTGGGAGAAATCGAGTTGCAGATCATGGGTATCCTGGAGGAAACAAGTCCAAAGTGGGTAACAATAACAACAACAATAATAATAACAATCAGAACAATGGACCTAAGGCCGTAAGAGGAAGAGGCCCTAGAAGGTACGAGCCTTCTAAGATGAACAACATTGAGGCACCTCCAACACAACACAGACGGTTAGTCTAAAGTTTGCGATCTATCTCAAGGTTATAGTATTTAGCTAGGTTCATCTTTGTTCATTTTATAATGTCCTTGATGTTGATGTTTTTAGTGGATATGGGAGGTCAACTGAGAAAGCTTCTCATCCTGCTTCTGGAAGAACACCTGCGCCCACACCAAATGTGGAATCTGATTCAGTTCCCTCTAGGAAACAGGTTGCATCGAGCTTGAGTTCTGCTTCCCCTCCATTTTATCCTTCTGCCTCTTCCAGTAAAGATCTCACTTCAATGCAAAAAAGGGAAGTACAAGCTGGAACTATCTCACAATCCAATACAATGATTAGAGGAAAGAACGCAGTCAATTCTGGTGGCACGGATAAGGTTTACGTCAATAATTCCATTTCTCCTAATGCTGTAAAGCCCTCAGCCAGCTTGCAGTTGCCACCTTCTGGATCATCGTTAGTTAACACCACTCAAGCTCTTCACCCAAGGGCTCACGGGGGAGGTGTAGCAGTCTCTGGGCAAGGGGCTTTTCAACAAGGAGCACCTCATAACCTAGTCAGCAGAGCTTCTCCGCCACCCCAACCCCATAATATCCAGAGAACTCCAGCTCAAACCCGAGTTCAACCTTCTGTTCAGCAGTTGGGCCACAGGCCTGGTAGTGGATCTCAAACCTCATCTCCACCAAAAGCAGGCAGTTCAATGAATTCTTATGGGCCTGTGGAATTGGAGTCTCCTCCAGAATCAAGTAAATCCAAGACTGCATTAGTTGGAAAAGGCGGTGTACAGGTCAGTGGAAGGAGCTCCTTTCTTTATGGTGGAGCTCAACTTATGGGTGCCCCCGGGAATATGGGCGGTGGTCGGGGTGATCAGAACTTCGCTGCAGCTCCAGCCTTCTTGCCAGGTAAATGAAAAAGATTAATCAGCCTACGTAAAGATTATCCCATTGGACTCCTATCTCCAGGATAAACATATTTGGGCAGACAAACCTTTCATTTTATCTATCTATCAGAGTGTAAATGAAACCACTTTAGCTTTAAACATTTTCTGCGTTTGATTACTATATGATAACTAAGTTATTGAGTATTGGTTTCTCCCTTTTCATTTACCTTTCTCATTGTTCTGATTTTGTGGTTGTGTGATGTGTAGTAATGCCGTTCGGGGGCCAGCATCCAGGTGGTATGGGAGTTCCTGCTGTTGGCATGGCCTTCCCTGGTTATGTTGCTCAACCACAACTTGGGATGGGAAATTCTGAGATGGCATGGTATGGTTATGTTTCATTGTTTCCAGTGATGTATTTTTTAGTTTTAGTTTTTCCTTCTTTTAATTCGTAGAACTTAGTCACCTAGTTTGTGATGTGATTGGGGAGCAACTTATTTTGGGCAAGTATGCAACCCAATTACCAAACCTGTTCCCATCTGTCTGCAAGTATACGACCACATCTATTGAGTGACTGTTGTACGTTTCTTATGTCCAGGCTACCGGTTTTGGCTGGTGCAGCGGGAGCTTTGGGGGCAACATATTGTTCACCCTATCTTTCTGTTGATGGTGCTTACCAATCCCGTCAATCCGGGCAGACATCTTCATCAGGAGCTTCCAGGTTAGTTGCAAATTGGTTTCCAGACTTTTGGTAATTGGCTTGTCATATGTAAATATCTATTTTTATGTTAGCATTCGTTGTGATGGCAACATCACTTCGATTGTAAATTGATTGCCTGGTTCTTTCAAACATAGCAGGCATTATAGTTAGTGTAGTTAGAGTCAGGGGAAGCTAATGTTCAACTTTCTGGGCCTTTTTTTCCCCAGCAAAGAGAGCGATACAAATAAACCAAATAGCGATTGGAAGCCATCACAGAGACCTGGTAATTTTGCAATTTAGTTTAGTGGCTCTTTTCTTAAACTAGCTTGACGTAATCATTTTACTTTATGTCATAGTTGACTATCTTTCCTCTCTGCAGAGGTTGCAAGTGATGAGTTTGGTCAACGGCAAAAAAATACTCGTAGGCAAGTTGTACTTCATATGATCTTTTCTTAGTGCACAAAAGACATCTTTTTGCGTTCATCATTTGCAGTCCATCTTTTGCCTAATATTTTACTTCTTCTTTATTTTTTGGTTTTTGGTTTTGGTATCTGTGCAGATATACTGAGATGAACTTTGGCCAGTGAAGCACGTAGATAAATCAAGGCTATTTGAATAAGCAGTTTAAGGTCGAATTTTCGCTATTACACTCCTGCTACTTTGGGTGTTCCAAAATTCTGCGTTGTGCTTTCTTGGCGCTGCACTGCTGCAGGCCTCCTTCCAGGCCCTTTGTGGTCTCTAGTATTTGTTCTGGAGCACTTTGGGCCGCAGTATACTCGCTGATATTTTAGGTAATGACTTTATCCTGGAGATAGATTGTCAATACTCATGTACTTGTTTACTTGTCTAGTATCTGACTGTTAAAACTTAAAAGGTCTTCGAGATAGATTGCCAATACTCGTATAGCTATCCGAATTGGCCTTTTACCGACAGCCATCCCAATTGGCCTTTTATTGACAGACGCAGCTTGTGACTAAAGTGTGCCTCATCGTTCTTGTTGGTACCCTAATATAATAAGTAATCATTGCGGCGAATCTCATCTGTTCATATTTTGATTGTTGATCTCTTGCACTTTCCATTGGTCCTTGGAGAATTTTTCAGGTTTTGTGGAGGCTTTTGTGTCAATATCGTTGTTGTTGTTTTGGAGATATAGGTCTTTGAATCTTTTGTTTACTTGTTCTCTCTCTCTCTCTCTCTCTCTCTCTCTCTCTCTTCACACACACACACAAACACACACCCACACACATAGAGACAGGGGACGGTTCCGGGGACACAAATTTTGACTACTTGCAAGGGAAGCACTAAGACCATGTAGTGAAAGCATAGCGAGGTTTTGCTGATATTTTGACAAGCTTACTGGGGTTGTGTTCTGTGCTGACATTGTTGATATTTTAATCCAGATGCTTGAATTTTCATGATGTGCTGATACCTGAGTTTCAGAACTACTACTCGCTTGTTACGATAAGGTGTCTTCTAAGATTATAGTATATGAAAAGGATTTTTGGTGAATTTGGGTGGTATTAATTTCCCATATTACGGAGCAGGAATCGAGTGATAAACCAAAAGTCAGGAGATGTATAAAAACAATGCAGTAATTGTAAGAGCACTTCGGGTTGTGTGGACATGATTCTCGTCACATGTGAAACTACAAATGAATATTCAGCTATTCTCCCTGTGCTGAAATTTTGAATTTTAATGCTGATGACAACACATAGAACTCCAAAGTCGGTTTTCCAAGTCTGTTGACAATATTATCAGTAATGCTATTTTCTGGTGAAACAATATCTTGCTGTCTTTTGAATTTTTTTTTGGTGGCAAGATCATTTGTGAATTACTTCTTCTCCATTGGATTTTCCAGAAACGAGAAGCAAATTTTTGTGCTTAAGGCTTCTTCCACTTAGTTTTGAGCTGTTTAAATAAAAGCCTATTCTGAGTGCCATGGACTACAGCATTTTATGGGGGTGACACTGCATAAATCTCCTTTTCTCAGATAAATCTCTTTGGCTGCATAGAATTGAGAAAATAAAATAAACATTGGGTCTGTGCGGAACTCGCTGTAATCCCAGATCTTGTTTTCTTCAATTTTCCTTGCCTTTTGGGATACAGACATAGGAGAACTTGTTAGATGTTGTCAACCATCTGAAGTTGTGATCGTATATTTCTATGCAAGGAATGGTTAGTGACAATCTGGAAGAAAAAGTAGGGTGAATCTTTCAGTAATGGGAAGGATGCATTTAGTCCATTTTCTGGTCTTATTGTTAAGTAATGTGGACTAATTTGAATATTTAGAGAAATTAAGCATTTTTCAACATTTTAGATGCCTTGTATGCCGTTTTCTCCATTTCAGATCATCGCTTATTGGTTTCCCCGTGCCTCTCTCTCCCTCTCTCTCTCTCTCTCAGGTATATATGACAAACGCCTGCTCATGCTGTGGTCATCTATTGGAAAACAAAGCAGCTTGACGGGTGGCATTTCTGTGTGTAAACGTACGGTATGAAAATGCAATCAGAGAACTAGTGAATTGGCAATTTCTGTATAGAGAATAGGAGTATCGGGCATATTTCTCATATTTCTCCGTCTTCAATAGCAGGTTTTCCAGTTGCTTTGTTATTTTATTGGTGAAGCTCGTGAGAATTGTTGGTGGGCTTCTTCCAAGTTTCAAATAAAATTTGAAAAAGTGCAATTCTGGGCAGCAGCATCTGTTCCGTGAGTGAAGTTTTACTCTCTCTGTTCTTGAGAAATTGTGTCTTAGGTTTCAATCCATCTATGATTGTCTTGGTCTGTACCTTAGTTTGAGGGCGGGTTCTAATATTGACGATTACTCTTATTTTAAGTTAAAAGGACTTGTGTTAGTGTTATTATGATTGTTTGGTGTAGTACCTCAGGGATTTTATAAATTTTCTGGTGAACTTGCCATGCAATGGAATAAAGTGATTGCAAGTATTGAAACTTTGCCTCGTTTATTTGAGCATAGTATTGGAATATTGTAATGGGAGATTTCAAGTACATGTCTTTTTAGATTCATGAATGGAAGAGGTTAGGGACTAGCCATGCTGGTGCGGTTAAGGGGCAATAACGTTCGAAAAGAACTCTCTCTTGTTGAGTAAGATTCGAACCTCAACGTACCTCCTTAATGTAGCATAGGGCAAGGGACCGTGTTTATTCCCTGGTTGCTCGGTAACTGAAGTGGTGGCCGGGCAGTTGACAAGGCCCTACCCGACTATTTGATTAGGCAAGCGCACCGACTCTCACAGCCTAGAAACTGGTAGGTTAAGACAATTTACATGGTAATGAATTTGTAGCTATTATGTGTTCACTGGTATCCGACCAGTATGAATTTATAGGTTGATGATCTCAATGAATTTTAGTAAAAAAATAGTACCTACTAATTTTGATCATTCAGATGAACCTGAAAAAGACCAACAAGTTGTGTAAATGTTTGTGCATTTGAATCGCATGTCACTTTCAGAATTTTTAAAGGAATAAAAAAATCTTCTTTAATGTGTGAGGGGTTGACTCAACCTTCAATTTTGTAAATTGATGATAGAATGTTGTGAAGGTGGTTTAACTTTTAAAGGGTTCTGCTCGAGCTGTGGAAAAAGTTACCTTCAAATTTCTTTAGTTTTTGACATTTGATTACCTCCTCTGAAAATGCTCTAAAGTTCCTAATCTTAAAGTTCTCTTCGGACTCCCAAAAACATGCCCCCGTCAATGGAGTGAATGAGTATTCAGTGCTCCTAGTCCTAGACAGTAGCGGAGCTAGGACTCAAAGTCGGAGGGGGGCCAATTCTAAAATAAATCTTGGTTCGATGATTATTTTTCAAGACTAAATCTAGTCATTCGAGTTTTTATTAGACGATTTTGATAAATTGAAAAATTAATCTAAGTATTGTTGCTATCATATCATTCAACAAACGCAACCTAATTATCGCATGGTATTATTTACCTTAATTTAGTGTTCTCGAAATGAAAATGATTCTTATTTTTAATTATTTTTGGAATTTTATAAATTTTAAAAATATCTAAAAAAAATGCAAAATATACTTTAAAATAAAAAATTGGGGGATGGGGGGCGGGGCCACATAGAAATATGCAAAATATAGCTCCGCGACCGCTCCTAGAGCAACGCCACAGTGGTTCAAGGGGTTTTTTTTCATCATACATTGGTGTGGGAGCTACACACTTGATGGTAAAATACTAAAACTCATACCATTGTGGTGAAATAGGCCTTTGAAACAACACGTGACGTGTCGGTGCTCAAAACAATTTGTAGCTTCTCCTATCAATGCCATAGACTAACTAAATAGTGGAGGTGATTAATTGCGAATATTATCAAAACTTTTGAGTGCAAGTGAAGGAAATTTTGAGTGCTGAGGGAGAGGCTGCTAGATTTGCTGCGAAAGTATAGCACATTAGCGACGTGATTTGATTTACGACATACACAACCACCCACCTTATTTTGTAAACGAAAGTACTCAATTTATATTTTATATAAAAATTGTACGTCTTTTCGTTGGGAAAACTTTAAAAAAAAAAAAAAAAATAGAGTAACTAAGACTTAATGCCGTTCAAACAAATGCCAATTGAAAAATCGCTTGTCTCAACATTCAAACTTTCCCGTCCCAAAAATGTACTTTTTTAATTTTATTTTTCTCTTTTTCTGAAGGCATGCTATTTTTCAAATAAAAGCACAACTTATATGCATGCTTTTCTTAATATTTTGAGCACCTTCAATTAGTATTGAGTAATTTCAAAAATTATGTCTGAAAGAACTTTGTTTTTGACATTTTTGTACATGAAAAATGAGAAGGCTTTTTAAAATGACTTAAATTATGGTAGGGAGGAAGTATTTCACAAGGATACGATTTCGAACTCTGATTCTCATAAAGTCAATTCAAAATTTTCTTTTTAATGTTGTAATATTGTGTTGTTGGTGGATATTTTAAGTGTTAAAAAAGAAAAGTGTCAACAAGAAATTTTTTTGAGTGTATTTTTAAGCAAGTGGTGTGCGGGAGTTATCTTTCAATTTTGAGATTAAATGTATAATATGAACAATTCATCTTGTAGGTAGTGGTAGAGCAACCTTGAGACCAATGTGCCCACACTGCTCTTTCTTATTTTGTTAGTTTTTTTTTTTTTGACGGTAAGGGGTGTTCGGACCAACTTACACGCACTTCAACTGTTCTCCTCTTTGGTCCGATCAAAAGCAGACCCTCCATCTAGGACTAGAGGATTTTCTCTCTTGTAGCTTGACCCCAAGAGGTTGCCAAGTTTCGAAGATGTCAAGATTTGCAGCTCATCCTTATTGTCACTTGAGCTACCCCTTGGGGTTTCTTATTTTGCTAGTTTTACTTGCTACTTGAACCCTCACTCACGTAACCCTTCAAAACGGTCGCTGCTCTCGCTCTCAATTCTCACTTTGCACTCGCGCTCTCAGTCCTCACACTCACGAATTTTAGTTGTCTGGCATGTTTTTGGAAGACTCTTTCACACTCACACTCCCGCACCCGCATTCACCTGCGCATTATGTGAGAACCAAATAATTATCATTACTTAAACAATTTTTCACTTAACCAAACATTTAAGTAATATTCACCTACTTGTAGGAGGGTGAATAATAAAAATAATAGTGTACAGAAGTCTGAAACTCTCATTAATTTCTCATGCCGCAAGACGCATGTCACCATCACATCGTCAACAACCATTAACTCGTTGGCGTGCAGGTTGTTGAAGTCGGACTATTTTTGGAGCTTGTGATTAATTTACAGAACCCACACTAATACATAATCCTGGCTACCCCACTCTCACAAAGTAGAATATTCTATAAATATATTCTACAAATGTATTTGAAATTCAAGGTGTTGGTTTATAAAATGGATGTTCCAATTCTGTCAAAAATTTTAAAATTAAATTGTCCAGGACCATTTATTTTATAAAACCGAAATTCAAATTTTGACATATCCGTATCGATGTTCGATCAAATTGATTTAGTTCGCTGCTTCCAGCCACCTAATCAAACCCATTCATGTCCCTCCATCAACGTCTGCAGTTTTTTTTTTCTTCCTATCTTAGACCAGTAACAGGCCCCACTTCAAATTTTCAAGTCAAACCCCACTCCTCACACCCGTCACACTCGTCTCACCTGCGATCTTACTTTCTTCCCAATTTCTCCAATTTCAGATTTCAGACATCCATCTCTCTCTCTCTCTCTCTCTCTCTCTCTCTCTCTCTCCTCTGCTTAGTTCGAATTGTTATATAGCATTGTTTCACTCTTTCAATCCAAGCTCGGATCTCGAACTTGCAGCTTCAAGCAATTTCAGTTGAGATTTTTTTTTTTGGTTGCAATTTCAGCTCAGTTGCTTCAGATGGAGCTGAACTGTTTCTTCACGCCAATCATTCGATCAATCCAGTAAGTTTAGGTCTTGAATGTCAATTTCTTACTTTTGCTCGATTTCTGCTTAGTAAATGATTTACGGACCCATTTAGTTTTCTAGATATGAATGCTCAGTCTTGGTCTATACTTAATGTTAAAATTTATTACTTTGTTTTGATGAGAATACAATGAGGAAAAGTCGAGAAAATAAGTATATCCTGGTGGTATTCAGGTATCATTAAGTAGTGTGTATTTTTCCTTTTTCTTTCTGTGTTACTTTCCCTCAGCTTTCTTGGCAGCCAAACGGATCAGAAAGTGGAAAAAACAATGCTTTCTTGCAGCGGCGGATCTACAGTGGGCTGCTGGCCCGGCCCTACCCAAGTTTGTACTAATATTATTAATACTATATTAGCTCTTACAATCTAAATAGATTTTGGTTTGATTTAGGGAAAATTTCAACCATTTTAGTTTATTATTTAAAACTTTCTTAATTCCTTTCATATATTTATAAAAAAAAAAAAGTAGACTGGTGTTTTAGGTTTCTACATTTAGCCATAATAATTTCAGTAGACCATGTACGGTATGATTTTGAAACAAAAGGGCTATATAAAATACCTGGTATCATTCGATTCCGGGTGAAAATATGACTCTTAAGTTGATGATCATTTTCTCTTCTTCTTTGCAATAGAAACAGATCTTTGGGAAACACGTGCATGTCTAAGATTATAATTAACTATTGCTGTTCAATGACTGGTTTTGGGCAAAGCATTAATGTACAGAGAGTGAAGAATGACCTTTTATTGTTCTACAGTTGATGTGAATAATGGAGGAAGGCAGTAACAGAGGGGATTTGTTGGGCAATATAGCAGGGCTTCGGTCGTTACGGACAAATAGCAGCTTCAAGTCCACTTTGTCGGGAAGATCAACTCCCAGGGGATCTTCTTCTTTTAGGAGATTGAACTCTAGCCGGACTCCTCGCGGTGGAAGAAGTAGTGGGACTCATCAGTGGTGCCGGGGTAACCGGTTACTGTTTTGGTTGTTGTTAATCACTCTATGGGCTTATGCTGTATTCTATGTACAGTCCCAGTGGGCTCATGGGCTTAAAAAGGAAACTTTCCTTGGCTATGCAAGGAAATCAAATAGTAAAAAATTTGACAATAAGGAGAATCCTAGACGGGACTTGAGTTCACATAAAAATTCTTCAGCAGTTATTAGAGGAAATGATATAATTGATACAAGCCAGCCCACTTTGAAGAATATAGATGTGGTTTTCTCACAAAAGGGGAATGTGGTTCCATCTCGTCAAACTCCAAAGAGGAAGAGTAAGAGATCAGAACGTGGTTCACGTATTAAGACAAAAAAGAAAGCAACAGTGGATGTTGAAGCCACTGAGATTGCGGTGCAGGAACCTGATATCCCTAAACGAAATACTTCTTATGGATTAATTGTCGGTCCATTTGGTTCAACAGAGGATAGGATTTTGGAGTGGAGTCCTGAAAAGAGGTCAGGAACCTGTGACAGGAAGGGGGAGTTTGCACGACTTGTTTGGTCAAGGAAATTTGTGTTGGTATTCCATGAGCTTTCAATGACCGGAGCTCCACTTTCAATGATGGAGTTGGCAACAGAGCTTTTGAGCTGTGGGGCCACGGTCTCTGTTGTTGTTCTCAGCAAAAAAGGAGGATTGATGGCAGAGCTTGAGAGGAGAAAGATCAAAGTGGTTGAGGACAAAGCGAGTATCAGTTTCAAAACTGCCATGAAGGCAGATCTTGTCATTGCAGGTTCAGCAGTCTGTGCATCATGGATTGGTGAGAGCATTTTCGATCAATATGCAAATAGATTTCATTACAGTTAGGGGCAGTTTGTTATGCTTCAGTGTTAACTGTTTTATTACCAGTAGTCTACAATCCCTGAAGAAACCGCATGACCCTAAGAAATTATGGAATTTGAATACAGTTCATAGCATCACCTGTGATCTCAGTCCCTGTATGTTTTAAAGAAGCATTCTTATCACAGGAGGTGCTTAAATGTAACAAGAAACTATGTGCCTCTTGCTTTTCTCATTTCGTATTCAAAAGATCTGCTTCAGCATTTTGCTGCCTTAAGGCAGAACAAGAAAAATGCTTGAGTTGGATGATAAATGTAAAATGTGCAATGATATGTTAAGTTACCTCGTTAAGCAAGATGCGAGGAAGAAAAAAGGTGAATTATACCTCCTTAATTTCTATGTTTATTTCAGTTTTTATTGTTTTTTTATTGGAGGAATAGTCTGCTGCCTTTTCCCTAACCTTAGACAAGTATTTTTTTTCTTTTCTTTCTTTGATTTTTTGATGAAGAAAATGAAATTCATAAATATTTATTCACTTTTGTTATGATTTCTTACTTGATGATCATTTTTATGGTTGGTTCAGAGAAATACATGGCACATTTCCCTGCTGGTTCAAGTCATATTGCTTGGTGGATCATGGAGAACAGACGAGAATACTTTGACCGGTCAAAACTTGTTCTCAACCGAGTGAAAATGCTGATATTTCTATCAGAATCACAGTCCATACAGTGGCTAGCCTGGTGCACCGAAGAAAATATCAAGCTGAATTCTCAGATTTCTGGGGTTCCCCTTTCCGTCAATGATGAGCTGGCTTTTGTAGCAGGCATTGCTTGTTCACTAAGTACACCATCGTCAGGCCCAGAAAAGATGCTGGAGAAAAGAAAGTTGTTGAGAAATGCTGTCAGAGAAGAGATGGGATTGAAAGATAATGATATGCTTGTGATGTCTCTGAGTAGCATAAATGCTGGAAAAGGCCAGCTCCTGCTTCTTGAATCAGCACAAAAGGTGGTTGAAAAAGAACTTTCTCGGTACGATTCTTGCTCACTCTTTTGCAGTAGAAAATAAAATCTTTAAACGTGCTGAATTCATTATTAATAGGCTGAATATATTTGTGGTACCCCATAATCGCAATCTGAGTTGATGTTGTGGTACCTTGGTGTTGTGATCTTGACAGTGAAGCCAACATAACAACTGTGGTAGCTGAGAGCGAAGGAATACAGGAACAGACTCTCAAAGTTCTCATTGGTTCGGTTGGGTCTAAGAGTAATAAGTTGCCTTATGTCAAAGCAATGCTCAGCTTTGTATCTCAGCATTCAAACCTATCAAAGTCGGTGCTGTGGACTCCATCAACTACACGTGTAGCCTCGCTTTACTCTGCAGCAGATGTTTATGTCATAAATTCCCAGGTATTGGTTGTTTGTAGGTTTGACATGTTAATACACTATTCAAATACGATACAGGGGATGAAAGACAAGATACTAGTTTTTGCTTACACCTAGTTTTCCTTAATATCTGCCATAGTCAGGATCTGTGGGGTTTATAAAATTTGGTGATTATGCAAATAATCTCTAACATCTCTCTCGAATCTTCATACATGGAAGAGCCAGCTCAAACCTTCATGTAATAGTAGCTATTTGATTACATCTTGCAGTAGGATTCTTTTCTTATTTTAAAATTTTTCATTTCTTTCATGTTATCCTCTTGTTTCACCTCTTCAAGGTTCTTCAAGAAATTGCAAGCTTTGTAATTATACAAACATTCAGCACTAATTAAGATACCCTCCGTATATTCAAGCATGAAAGTGGCACCATGGAGTAGGTGTATCAGGTTCATTTCTACCTTCTCTTGGTGAGGAGTGAGGACCCTAAAGATAGGAGAAGAATAAATAAAAAAAAAAAAGAAAAAGGGTGATGGGGACATTGTCTGTCACGGCTGCAGGTTATGGCAGTTTTTTTCCGCCTAAGGTTTCTGGTGAATGAATCTTTTCCCATGTTTATGCCTGGAAATAGTTCACCTTATTTTTTAAAATGGAATGTTTTTCTCTCCACTAGTTCAGAAGATTTTCCAATTGACCATCTGTCTTTTCCTATTTTGCAACAAAGCGTGTTTGTATTTTTTTGCCAGAATTTGTAAGTATGATTTTCTTTGTTAGTGCAATGACCTTGTACTTTTTTTTTTTTTGGTAATAAAAGACCATAAAACAGTTGGCTATTTTTTACGTTGTACTGGTTCAGTTGTCAAAAACTCAGCCAACCAACCTGTTTGTTATGGCCTTTAGTCTGTGTGGAGTGTCACTTTATACATTTAATTAATGCCACATTTTAGGTCTGTACGCCCATTAATAGTTATAACTAGACGTAGTTTATGTACTTTTTGTGCGAAAACGTCCATACTTATTGTTACAGATAAAAAGGAAACTTCTTGATTATGAATATTTTTGCTTTGGCAAAAGAAAAAAAAAATGGTCATATATCTTTTCTATGCAAAAAAATGTGTCCATACTCTTTCATTTCTGTAGCCATATTAAAGGATCCTTCTATGGCATTAAAATAATTTGGACCGAGTACCACTGATCTGATATTTTGCCCTAGTGGAGACTTATGGACTCTAAAGTGTGGACTTGACAATTGAAATTGAAAGTATAGGGGCCAAACCGCCAAAATAACACTGGTAAAATACAGTGGTGCAAAGTGTACTTTACCCTTTCTTTTTTTGTTTGATGTGTTGTTTATCTACCTTTATATATATCTGTTTCCTTATTTTGTGTTTCACGATGTCCAGTCTTCTACCTTACTTTGCCATCTTAGTCTTTGTAACTTTGTTCATTCTTCCATAGATAACATTGTCACCAGATTAATCAACTAGCTTTTGTGAGTGACATAATACTCACAACTCACAACCTACCGAATGCTTGTATGCCTATTCTATGACTTTAATGTAACTTATTTGTTACATTTTGCTTCATTAATAGTGTAGTGCTTTGACTCAATCATTGATGCTCCTATAATTTTTTAGTCTACTTCCCAAATTCGATGGGATCATAAGAGAAAAATCTATAGTTGTTCAAATGAGGCTAATTGACTGTGCTTTCGGATTTCCAATGAAATTCAGAGGGTGAAATTTAGTTGCTAGACTATAGTCATTCGGGAAATGAATTCAGCATAATCACACTGCTGATGCTAGGTTATTTCAGGAAACGAATAATCGTTTGAGAATAAGACAGATCTACCTTTGTGACCTACGAGACAGGACTTGAATAATTAGCTTTTCTTGAGGCCTGGCCTTTGTGCTCTTGAATAATTAGTTTTGGTTTGTTTTTCGTTTTAGGTAGATAGCCGCTTGCTGTTTTGTTTTAGCTGTCTGAGAGCTAGTGGTGTGGTTTGTAACCTTGCAGGTTTGTTTGTTTCGTATAAAATCAACCATTTACCAAAAACAACAAAAACAAAAAACAAAAAACCTTTGTGAAGTGCAGTATGAACTCACCGTCAATGTTGTTCTAGCAATGTTCAGGAGATCTTTCTTACTGGAGCACCCTAATGAATCCATGCTAAACCAATATAGTTGATATACTTAACTATTTGCTTACTTTCCCCTGGCAGCAAACTTCATGCAAAAATGAACATTTTTTTCTTCTGTTTACTCATGCATCCGGTCAAGTAGTACTCCACTAATATTCATACAACAACTCTACTAATAGTACACTCAGCAGGGGCTTGGAGAAACATTTGGGAGAGTGACGATTGAAGCAATGGCGTTTGGTTTACCGGTATAAATGACCAACTCAATTTTGCCCATTTATCTCATCCTCTTTTCTAGTTCAACCTTCACATGACAAATTTGCTTGACTTGAAAATTCTGAATCTCTGCTCATCTTCTTTTTCTTCAAAATCATTTGAGTTCATGAGACTGAAAGTATATCCCAGTTCAATTATGAAGGTTCAACAATTTCTGTGGATATCTTTCATTTACTTAGACCACCTCATACCAAAATGCGAAGCATTTGGCTTTGCAGTTTGCATCATCAACCAATTATGATTCTCCATTAACTATTTTTTTAAAAACTTTTTTGATAACCGGATGTCCGGGCCAGCTTGCGCGCACCTCGACTAATTCCGGGACCTTGGAGGTAATGACCGGGCATAACCCCCAGTGGGCAACTGCATTTTCCCCAAGTCATACTAGGAGTAGAAATAGTGATAACTGATAACCCATGCCATGCCATTTGGCTCTAGATGTTACATAGAGTTCAAATAACATGATGTTCCAACATGACACGAGGAAGTTCAATTTTTTTTTTTTTCCAAATTTGTGGTGCAGATCTTAGGAACAGATTCTGGCGGCACAAAAGATATTGTCGAGCATAACAAGACTGGTCTCCTCCACTCTCTGGGGCACCCGGGAGCTCAAGTTCTTTCCGAGAATCTTCAATTTTTGCTTAAAAACCCTTTAGCACGGCAGGAGATGGGGAAGAGGGGAAGAGAAAAGGTGAAGATGATGTATCTGAAGCGGCATATGTATAAGAGATTTGCAGAGGTTTTATCCAGATGCATGAGAATCATTTGACACTGACTACCATATAAAATTTTCATTCTTTTTGTTGGATGGGAGTATTTGAGGCTGCTGCAAGTATTTGGAATTGTGGCACTTCCCCCAATTGATTGATTGATTGCAAAAGTTATATTTGACGCCCTGAATTTGGTTGTTTTTAGTTGAATCTGTACATCGGGAAATGAATATACTTTATGCAGTCCCGGTCGCATGCTCCACGGGAAAGAGAGATTTCACTATGATAAAAATAGAAAATTACAATTTGAGATGGACAAAATATGTAAACCAACCCAACGTGAGCCCTCCTCGCTCAAGTGTAGTTGAGCCTTTGCGCACCCCTGTATTCACCGATATTTTTCCTTTAAAATCTCTCTTCTTTTTTTTTTCCCCCTCTATCATGCTCTCACCTCTCTCACATAAACCCGTATATTCCTTGTTATATCTATATACACAAAAACGTTACCAAATGCCCTCAATAATAATATGCATTCTTTGTTTGACTTCAATCTTCATTATTTTTTCCCAAGTAAATATTCCACCGGAAGATTTAAAAATGTTCTTTTTATTACTATTAATCAAATAACAATTTATATGTAAATCTAAGCATATCTCTTAAAATATACCTGACGTGACTAAGTATGCAAGTTATCGCTATTGTTATGGCTTCTTTTTATCTCTTTAAACAATTGGGGCATGCAATTAAATTATGTAAAGTCAAACAAGATACTCCAATCAACCGTAAGCTGCCTTCAACATTAATTTTTATTTCCCCACCAAAAAATAGAGTTTCATAGGTAACTGACGTACGAGAAAATTCTTGGTTAACATTTCCTCTTGAATTGTTATAATTTGCAGGCCATGAAAGAAAGTATGGTGATAAAACAAATCAATAAATGCAGTCTTTTTGAATTTTTTTTTTGGTGTTGTCCCTAGTGATCAGGTACTGTGTCTCATGGAAAAGGACTATACTGTAACAATTTCTTAGTGGGGAGTTAGTGAGTAATTTAGCGGGTTAACAACGAAACAGGATTCGACGTCTCTCTATAGACTCAGGGCTCTTAGTTCTTGTTGGGATTTTTTGTGTATAGATGACTGAGCAGTGGGCTATAGCTCTATAGCTTGAGAAGCTAGGAAAAGGGGTACAGGCGAGGAAGCACCTCCCCATTGGAAGCCAAGGAATACAATCAAATAGGCTAAGGGACCGTTTCAAGCTTTTAGCTTAATATATGTGAAGAGAATGACATGTCTTGAGAGTGAAAAATCGAAACTTAGTGAAACGGGGCCTAAAAGAGCCACTTCTCATGAAGAACATATCTAGTTGAAAAGGCCAAAATGAGTTCAGGTTACAACTAATGGTTCGCAATGAACTCTATTAGAATAGCACAACACTCAGATATGCCTTGGGGCTGGACATGGTTGGGAATCGCGGAGGTTGGAGTCAGAGAGACAAATGGCGACGGTCATCGCATGAACGATTTAAAAAATTCTCTTATTACACTACTAGTATTTTTTCTTATTTATTGCCAAACTTTATAGATTTATCACCTAAAAGTTTTTAGTATAAGAAAACTAAATAATAGCTCAATAATTCTTAAATATCGATGTTCCAAGTCATGAAAGCACATGTATTCTTAGAAGAGTACCTCGCATGAACCTCAAATTAATAACACTTCTTTTGATTATGAGAGTAAATAATTTTAAGCTTATTCTATGTAACAAAATTATAGAGACGACTGTACAATTGAAAAGTCAACATTATTATTCTCACCTGTCTTGGCATTTTGGGCTCCAATCGGAGCCGAATTACAATGGAGTAATATTTTTTTTCAATTATACATCAGCGTATTTGGACCTTGCCAGCTTAGTTAACTAAGTAATCGTTATCCCTCTCCGTCCCATGATATCACCTAACCAAGTTGGCACCACTGATTTAAACGACGGCCGCTATATACTGGTGTTATAAAAAATTCACACCCTTACCAGCTAATTCCCGTACATATCGCTTTGTACTGTCCAATATTTTGTCCATTTCAAATAGCTACGGCCAATCCTAGACCGTCACACAGCGACCATGACCGATAAGCAACACACTATCGCTGTTTAAAACCTTGTTGACCCTCTCTTCATCTTCGATATATACAAGGGAGTATTTTTTGGGCCATGGAGGATGTGGGTTTGTGAAGGGATTAATGTCCCATGGAATGGAGGGAAGAAGTAGTAGTGGGAGCAATGCTAATCGCTGGTTTCGGAGTAAGACATTACTCCTTTGGTTGTTGTTAATCACTCTTTGGTCTTATGCTGCATTCTATGTCCAGTACTACTCTCGGCCGTCTCTTAAGGGCGACAACGAAGCTTTTCTTGGCTATGGAAGAATTCGAAATCGAGATGATCAAGGAAACAACTCTAAATCAGAAAAGAAAAGTCATATACGGTCCATAATTCCGAATGAAAAGTTTTCAGCCACCGCTGTTGGAAAGGTTTCAATTGGTAAAACGGGAAGGAATAGTACTACTTATGGATTGATTATGGGTCCATTTGGTGACATAGAGGACAGGATTTTGGGGAAGAGATCGACGGGAAGCTGTGACAAGAGGGGTTGGTTTGCGAGAATTGTTTGGTCAAGGAAGTTTGTGTTGGTATTCCATGAGCTTACGATGACCGGAGCTCCGCTTGCGATGATGGAGTTGGCGACAGAGCTTTTGAGCTGTGAGGCCATTGTTTCTGTAGTTGTTCTTAACAAAAAAGGCGGGTTGATGCCGGAACTTGTGAGGAGAAAGATCAACGTTGTTGAAGATAAAGAGATTGTCAGCTTCAGAACTGCCGAGAAGGCTGATCTTGTCATTGCTGGATCAGCCGTCTGCGCTTCTTGGATCCGTGAGAACTTTTCTTTCGATATCTCTCAATTTTTTTCTGACTCTGTTGACACCAACCATCGCATATGTTTGATATGTATTAACCTGTTAAGGTCCGGTAGTGTGGATGTTGTAACAACAGTGTTAAGTACCCAGAATAGTTACCCAGAAAGTAAAATCTAAGCAACCATTTCAAAAATTCGGATCCCTTACAGCAAAATTTAGTTCTGATTAGTTAAACAGATCATAGAAGTTCTTGAAGGAGGACTTGAGCTTATGCTAGATGCAAACACAAATAAACCAATCGCACAAACAAAAAGGCAACGAAACAGAGGACCACCAGATATACTTGGAAAAACTCCTAAATGGGCTACAACCATGAGAAGGAATCAAAACACTATACTCGGTATGTAGTTACAAGCAAACTTACTTACAATTATGAATCCTTACTAATCACTCTAAGCTTTACTTGCCGAATTCTAGTTCACCATACCCAGTATTTGATCGCCACTATCTTGAATCCACAACACTTCCATTTAATCCATCAAAGGACTTTGTATTGCCTAGGAATCCTTAAGGGCTTTTCTCAAGTAGGTTAAGCATAATATAGAAAACTCTTTGGAGGTGGATGGAACACTAGCTCAATAATCCATAAATCGCATCTGTTCTCCAAGATACAAACCAAAGACCCTCTTGAATGTTTCTAACCTTGAACAACATGTTTGGGGGCTGCTCTCATATGTGTCCGCACTTCAAAACCCTAACAGACAGATATATATAGGCTGCTGAAAATTGTCAGTGTTGAAAGTTGCTCGAGCACTTTCTGTCTAGAAACTCTGCTGGATGAAGTGCCTGACTGTTGTTTGAGCCCTCTCTGCTGCTTATTCCCTTCAACCAATGAACACTCGAAACTCGACCCAAACCTATCTTACTACCGCTCAAAACATGACACGATAATTCCATTACACATTCCTAAACAAACACTCAATAAACGAATAATGAAAAAGAAAGAACAACTCGATAAATAGAGATACACAAAAATGTTTGTTTTGTTAATGGAATTGCTAACACAAAGGAGCTTGACTTTTTGGAGCTTACACCAGGAAATGGTTGCTCTTTTTTCCATTCTTTGTAATTAGCAAAAAAAAATAATTGATAATTAGTTTTCCTCTATAGCAAGGAGTCTTTTGTTAGTTTATTTCATCTCCTTTTGAGACTAGTGCTTGATTTATAGTGTATGTAGTTGTAATGGATCTCATATAAGTCAAATACTGTAATACTTGATTGACGATTTTTATGGTTTCAGAACAATATATGGCCTACTCCCCGGGTGCCTCAAGCCAGAACGTTGCATGGTGGATAATGGAGAACCGATGGGAATACTTTAAAAAGTCGAGAAATGTTCTAGACACAGTTAAAATGCTGATATTTCTCACTGAATCACAGTCCAAAGTGTGGCTAACTTGGTCCGCAGGAGAAAACTTCCACCTCAATCCTTCTCAACTTTCAGTGGTTCCCCTCTCTGTAAATGATGAGCTGGCTTTTGCGGCAGGGATTCGTTGTTCGTTAAATACTCCATCTTCTTCTAGTCCTGAAATTATGCTCGAGAAGAGAAAGGAGTTGAGAAATGCAGTTAGGGAAGAGATGGGTTTGAAAGATAGTGACATGGTTGTGATGTCTTTGAGCAGCATTAATGGTGGCAAAGGCCAGCTCTTGCTTCTTGAATCGGCTCAAATGGTGCTTGAACAAGCATTTTCTGGGTATGATTCTGTCTCATTGCTTTGCATAACATATAGCACGAAGTCGCGAACTTAACATGCTAGCTGCTTTTTTCTAGAATGACAATACCGGTGGTTAGATCGGTTCGTTCGTTAGTGTGGAATTGTGTTTATGAAATTTATTTGTTGACATGTTAGTTACATTACTGCACTCGTTGGTGCTTTTTTTGGTACAATTATGGTTTTCTTTTTTTAACCAGAGGGATTGAGAGAAGATAAATTGGTTGGGTTACATAAGGTGGCAAGATTTGGCAAAGCCAAAGTTGCTGTCAAATTTGGTAACATAAATGATTTCATCAAAGTAAGTTTGGCTACATGAAGAGCTTTTTGATATGTTTTTTTTAGGAACTTTTAGCAATGAGAATGGATTTCAGATGCCATATGGCCTTGTTCTTACCCAGTCCCAGCCCTCTGGAATATGGGCCTAAGCCCACCAGACGATAGCTTAGGGCCCCCCAAAAATAGGCCCAAAATAAGGGCGCCTTCCGATTATGGTTTAGTATAATATATTACTAGTCTTTTAAGCCCAATACAAACTAATTAAGGCCCCATCTAACTTCTATTATCGTGCCCCATTAAAAAATTAGGGGTCTAAATGTTTTTATAAGCCCAAAAGTGGAGCATCAAAAATTGAAAACTACAAAGAACAAAACATCAAAACTGAAAACCCAATTCTCGGGTTCCACTTCCATTCTATATTCTTATTCTCTTTCTACCTCTTTGTTCCTTGTGTTATGTGCCCTAAGTTTCCAACCCCAAATTCAAAATAAAATCAGAACCCAAAAAGATTGTTAGTACTAATGAATTCCAAGGGCCAACACATAATATTCGGCATAGTAGCTGTAGTAGATCATTTTCAATTTTGGCCTAAGCTTTACTTGGTCCACAGCTACGTTTTTTATTCTGATTCAACCAATAGGTATGCATTTTTTTTAATCACTTGCACTTTTGTCTTTTGTAGCAAAACTAGATTATGCGAGTTTGATTGATTTATTTGCCTCTAAAAATGCAAGAAGAGCGATGTTCAAGTGATACTTATTAATTGTTGTAATGTTAATTAACTTTTGCGACTTCAATATTCAAATTCTTGAGTTTTTTGTTTGGAACAATTTGTATCTTTTGGAATTGTAGTGTTTCTTCAAATGTGACGGGCCTGAAATCGATTTTTTGCTTAGGAAATCGATTTTGTGCTTAGGGCTCTGGAAATATCCGACCCTACTCTTACCCCACAACCACAACTCACGTATGTCCTAAGTTAAACTTTTCTAATCTAAATGTATAAAATAGCCTTTTTAGACACTTGATAATAGTTTGGATTACAGGTATGAGATCTTCGCTCCTAATATTTAGGCCTTATTTCCCAAACGATATGATATACGTATGCTAAAAACTTGGTAAATGAACTCGATCGTTCGATGCATACTTGTTGGGTCACACTTGACACCTCGTACCCTTGCCCATGCAACTTGTGTTGATGACCCCGATGATGTGATATTCGAACAGCGAAACCAACACAATAACAGCGGTATCTCAGAGTGGAGGAGCACTGCAAGAGCAAACCCTCAAAGTTGTTATTGGATCGGTTGGGTCTAAGAGCAATAAGTTGCCTTGTGTCGAAGACATGCTCAGCTTTATACATCAGCATCCAAACCTGTCGAATTCGGTGCTGTGGACTCCGACAACTACACGCGTTGCCGCACTTTACTCTGCTGCAGATGTTTATGTCATAAATTCTCAGGTATTCTGTTCTTTCCAGTTCTAAATCTCATCATGGTTTTGAATCAAGTGATCATATTCCTCCCGAACCCAATTCGATAATAAAAAAAAAACGTGTAATTTTCTGAAGTTTTCGTTGAGAACAGTAATCATATCGGATGCTATGTGATCGGACACATATAATTTTTAGACTCATTTAGCATAAAAACATTCTTGCAAAAACTCTACTAACCGTAGAATCTAACAGGGGAATGGAGAAACATTTGGGAGAGTGACGATTGAAGCAATGGCATTTGGTTTACCGGTATATTTACAACCAACTCTATTTTTTTTAGTTCATCTTAATTGCTACTGTTGGTTTAGTTAACCATTTATTTTTTAAGTGGGCTGTTAATAAGGGCAGTTGGTCGATGGTTCACTTTCTTATTTCTTCCCTTGTATTTGTTGTACTTGAGACCGCTCGGAAGGAGCCAGATTGGGTTGATCGGGTATGGTATGGGGCTGTGCCATAGGATTGAGACGGCCCTAGGCTAAAGCCGAAGAGGCGGCCGCCTTAAGAATCCTAAAAAAAATGTAAATATTGGGCGACCCAACTATTTTTAGTACTCAAACGATAATCTAAAAAATAAGTACTAAACATAATATGCCCATAATGGAAAATTAGGGCCCCTTCTTCGAAATTTGACTTAGGCCCTCGAAATGTTAGGTCATTATTGAAGTTGTGCAGTCAAATTGTCGGGTAAATACCGTCAGTGGCAAAACCAGGATTCGGATCGCAGGGGTGGCACCGTTCAATATAAATCTAGATGTGCAGAAAAATATGAAAAAGAAAATTAAGTGTAAAGTACTATAATTATTAGTGTTTTTTTTTCCCTGTGAAACGGTAAGAAACGCTTTCTTCAACTCTATTATGGTATTTAAATGAAAGATATTAACATATTAATTTTTCTTGATCCGCATGGACCATTCTCTAAATTGCATTTTTACAGTATTTGTAAAAAGTAGTATTAGGTTTTTTGCATACTAGTAAATACCTAGTTGAACCACATTAGTATATACAAAATTACGTGTTCAGAAGTGCATGTGCCACCTATCTCACCCACCTTACTTGGCTCCGCTTAGTACCGAGGACGGATTGAGGGACGGGTGAGCCTGGACAACTGCCTTATCCACGTTTTAAATTTTATGATTTGTATCATCATGGTTAATAATGTTTTTCATATGTTCCAATTTGGAATTGAAGCACGTCAAAGTCGAACCGCACGTCAAAGTTGCCGTCCTCCGGCTTCATTTGCTGTTGCCGAGCGAGACGAAGTAGGTTGCACGGAAGCATTCTTCGTGATCTAATTTTATTTCCCCGGCACAGGGGTGTCACAAAAGCCGCCGATTAGGCTCTATTTGGTTTGTTAAAAACTAAAAAACTAAAAATAAAAAATTGGACCAAGTGGAAGGGGGTGGCACGTGTCAACTCCCCCCCTTATACCTTCCACCTTTGAATACCGTCGAGGCACGAATAATTTGCTAGTATCATAATGTTGGAAGTCATAGCTTTTTTTCCCTCAAATTTTTGGTGCAGGTATTAGGAACAGATGCTGGGGGCACAAAAGATATTGTTGAACATAACAAAACGGGTATACTCCACCCTTTAGGGCACCCAGGAGCTCAAGTTCTTTCTGAAAATCTTCAATTTTTGCTTAAAAACCCTAAAGCACGGCAAGAGATGGGGATGCGGGGAAGAGAAAAGGTAGAGAAGATGTACCTGAAACGGCATATGTATGAGAAATTTGCAGGGGTTCTATCTAGAAGCATGGACAGAATCTAAGTACAATTAACTCCCTATATATGAAGCATGTGGATACCATACCAGTTTATATAAAATACAATTGCGATACGAGAAAATATAAAAACTATAGCGACGCGGCTAGATTACATCAAACAATTGCACATATTTTTGTACTCAAATTAAAGAGGAGTTGTGGAAAGAGATACGATCGATACATGTACAAGTTACAACCATTCATAGTTTGAGTTTTTGAGCTTCCGTAATCTGTGAACACATAACATATAAATATGTGTGGAACCCATATGAATGTATAGGGTTGTGGTTGGTTATGGTGTTACGCGTATGTAATTCTGTTGTTTCTGTTTTTTGTGCTATTCAATGTGCACTTAGTTATGGTGCGGAGCGCATAAACGAACTAGTATGAACAATAGTAAAGCATATGGTATGATAATTTGTGTTTTAAAATGGAAGGACACAAACAAGAACATCATTTAATAAATCTCACAAATATGGTGCATGAGATTTATTACTCCCTGTTATATTTTTATTCACTATTTAGACCTCTGAAAAAAGAGTCTGTATTTTATGATTGATAAATGGGGATAAATTTTTTGGAGGTTTCAAATGTTGAACGTAAATATCTTTTTCGAGACGGAGGGAGTATTGGTCTAATATTAGTCATATCTTAAATTTTTTGTGTGATGCAAAGATAAAGTAATAGTATTAGTGGCGGACGCAAGATTGCGAATTTCACTTAGTTTGTGGGGACCATTCTTTAATAATTTTACAAAAAAATATTATATAAAAAGGAATAAAATTAGGGAGAGTGCAGAGGCCAAACACCCCCTCGCACCCTAGGCCTCCGCCCCTGATTAGTATAAAAGTTGTTCTATATATATATATATATATATATTTTTTTTTTTTGTACTTCGGAAATAAAATTGAAACTAAGCAAAAGCGTCCAGCTGCAACATCAGTGCATTACAGTTACTCAATCTACAAACAAGAAATAGATAAAGACTAAGATAATGCATAAGATTAATCCAGAATGTGATGGAGATGAAGGCTATCCCGAAGCATGAACTCTCTAACGGCCAAAGGGGAACTAGCAGACATCACCAACTCTTCATTTTGTTCAGCACCCATCCTGGCGAGACAGTCAGCACACTGGTTGGCATTTCTATATATGTGAGTGAGAGTGCTACCCGTTCGGTTCAGGAGATACTTGCCATCATTAATTAGGTTGCTTTGAGGATGGTTGGTAGGAGCTCCATCATTGAAAAGAATCACAGCGGTTTCAGAATCTGATTCAATCTGCACATTGGGTAAACCTTCTTCCAGGATAATAGTTAATCCTCGATAAATGCTTCATATCTCTGTCTCCAGGCTCGAGCTAGCTACCATTTTGCCGTAGTAACCTAACTTCCATTCTCCTTGCTCGTTCCTGAATAGCCCTCCAAATCCTGCTTTCCTCGTGCTTTCATACCAGCTCCCATCTGTGTTAAGTTTTAGGTTACCTGTCATAGGAGGAGTCCACTGGATCAGACGGTTTAAAGGAAGGCCAGTAATGGAAATAGACTTGAAAGCTTCAACAATTTCAGATGCATAGGACCAGATTACTTTGGAACTCACTTCCGGGATCGTGTCAAAATCATCAAAACTTTTACGATTACGATCCTTCCAAATTTGCCAAATCGCAGTGCAAAAAAGAATGTTCCAAGGTACATTGGATCCTACGGAAATTTTTTTTTTCCTTTTTCAAATTTGTAGTCAGCCAATCTGAAATGGAGCTAACATTCCTATTTCCCATTAACCGACCCGAGGGAATTTTTTCCCAAAGCGCTCTAGCCTTGGGGCATTCCCTAAATAAATGATTGAGAGTTTCCTGAGAGGCATTGCATCTAGGACATAGATCGGAGGTGTTCATCCCTCTATGAGCTCGAAACAAATTGGTGGGAAGTTTGTTATGAAAATTGAGCCAAATAAATGTTTTAAGTTTTTGAGGTATTTTTAATTTCCAAAACCACTTCCACCCTTTTGTATCGCTGCTATCCTTGTTAAGAAAATCATAAGCAGTTGAGGCAGTGCAATTGCCATTCAAGGAATTCACCCAAGACGGGTGGTCACTGGTCTGAGAATAAACCGGAAGAACTATAACAAGGATATCATCACGGGTATTAAAATTCACAATGCCCTCAATAGCATCCAATTTCCACAGCCCATTATCAATAATAACCTCCACTTTAGTGTTCAAATGAATATGAGGTCCAGGATACTTCTTGGCAAGAGGCTCATTACCGCACCACCAATCGTTCCATAGATCAACCAAACAACCATCACCAATGATCCATTTGGTTCCTTCCTTAATGGTATCTCTAGCGTGGATAATGCTACGCCAAATATGGGATGCCGATCTGTTATTAGGCCAAGAGTGGAAAGTGTGCTGGTTTAAATACTTATCCCGAAGGATATTAGCCCAGAGGCTATCGTCATGATTCACCAGCTTCCACCCAAGATTAGTAAGCAAGGCCAAGTTTTGCGTTTGGGCCTTTCTCAATCCTAAACCACCCATATCTTTATCCTTACAAACAGTATGCCAATTAACAAGATGCATCTTTCTTTTATCGGGTGTATCTCCCCAAAGAAAATCTCTATTGATACGGTCAAGTTTATCGCAAACATTAACAGGCAATTTCATCGTTTGCATGGTATAGTTAGGAATAGTGGCCGAGGAAGCCTGAATGAGCGTAGCTCTACCAGCTAACATGAGAGTATTGGCCTTCCATCCGGCAAGCCTACTTTGCACCCATTCAATAATATGCTTAAAATGTTCTTTATTAGCCCTGCCATGCAAAATTGGTACCCCAAGATATTTACCAAGATCATTGGTAATGGGTATGCCACACGAGTTACTTAAGCGACGAGCTCTATTCCGAGATATATTAGGGGAAACAAACATCCTGGATTTACTTAGGTTCACAGTTTGACCTGAAAGCACACAAAACTCATTCAAAACATCCATAATGGCTTTGCACGTAGAAATGTTAGCTTGGCCAAAAAGAACAAGGTCATCCGCAAAGAAAAGATGGGTAAGAGCATTAGAGTTCCTAGATACTTGAATGCCTTTCCACTCTCCCGTCCTGCATTTCCTATCAATAAGGATGGATAATCTTTCCATGCAAAGAACAAACAGATACGGGGATAGAGGATCCCCTTGTCTCAGCCCCCGTCCCGGTTGAAATTCATCAAGTTTTTCACCATTCCAAACAATGGACGTTGTAACACTAGTAACACAGCTCATGATGAGAGACGTCCAGGAAGGATTTAGGTTAAAGAAAATGAGAGTATCAAGGAGGAATTTCCAAGAAATCTTATCATAAGCCTTTTCCAAATCAATTTTAAACACCATACCTCCTTTTTTCCCTTTTTTAGTACGTAAAGTGTGAACAATTTCTTGTGTAACAATGATGTTGTCTTTCGTAGAACGGCCCGGAATAAAACTGCTTTGAAAAGGGCCAACAATTTTCCCTAGAAGGGGTCTAAGCCCAGCAACGATAATTTTAGTATTGATCTTGTATCTCACTGTAGACACCCCAATTTTGAACCCGATATGCGCTCGAGCATTTCCAATGATGAAACGGACCAATCATGGCTACCTGGAACTTGTGAGAGTGACTTGAACTTGATCAAAATTAACCAAACAGCAACCAAAATAGCTCAAACCAACCCAAGCAGTGTTGAACCAAGCCAAGCCAACAATTGCCCTCAAGCACCTTGAGCGCTCAAGCTCTTGGCCTTGAGCGCTCAACCCTGGAAAGACACCTTGAGCGCTCAAGCCCGTAACCTTGAGCGCTCAACTCTGAACCAGTCAGGAATCTGCAGAATATCTAATCATGAGATTTTCTGCATGGGAGCGTCTAAGGTGATCTTCTACGATCCTTATACGTACTATACAGCCTAAATCTACTCCTAAACTACTCCTAAACTACCCCTAACCCACTTTCAAAAATCAAACCCACTTCCTCTCTCTCCTCTATTCCCTCCCACTCACTGTATAAATCCACCCATTACCCCTGGTTTGAGGGGTAATCAGTTCACACACTCCATCTCCCAAAAAGAATCCAGAAAATCGATCATCTCTTTCTCTCTCTACAAAACCATTCTTCTATCATCAAAACCACTAGAAAAACCACTCTTTAAACCCAGAAATCCAGTTCTTGATCATCAACCAACCATCCACATTATCGAATTCACTCCAAATACTAGTCACAATACTCACAATCGTCCACCCAAAAGCCCGGAATCAAGTTCAAATTCACAAGCATTTCCAAAAGGTAGTAAAAATGTGAAAACCTCACTGTTTTGGTTCATCTGAGGAAGACCAGTGAGTTCAAGCAAGTTCTTTGTACTTGCATTGAGCTTACAAAGGTCTAAGAATCGTTTAAAAAGAGTTTTCGAATCTGCAGTTGTAGCAGGGGTTGAGCGCTCAAGCTTCAGGCTTTGAGCGCTCAAGCCCAGTTCTGAACAAATTCCTTTTTGTTGATTTTATGTCTTCCTTTAGTTTCGATCATCATTCAATGTTTATCAATGTTCTTGGATTTCCCAAAACCGCTTATTTGTGTCATAAAACCGTATGCATGAACACTGTTTAAACCATTTTATGATGATCGAAAATCAAAACCTTTGTAAGCTGTATCTTAGGGTGCGAAGGAGTGACTGGAATCATACTCTTATGCTTCTGTTTAAATTCCAGAAGGTCCTGAGAATCATCAATCATCCTTTTTCAAGTCAGAAATTGGTAAGCCAGCTTATGGCTTGAGCACTCAAGGTCAACAACCTGAGCGCTCAAGCTGTTCTTGGGTGTTTTATTGATTACTTCGTTGTTTCAATGATGGACCATGGTTTAGCTTGCTGGAGGTGTGTGTATGTTGTTATTATGGTGTTTAGAGTTTGGATTTCTCTTTTCAAAAGTATTGCCTTGTAAATTTATGGGGATTCTTTTCTCTTCCTATTCTTTTAAGGATCAATCAGTCTTTTTCACCTGATTTCCTTTGAAAAATGTTTGATTAATGTTGATCTTGTAAAGAATGAGAAGAGAAGCTGTGAAAAAGAGAGTAAAATCACAGTTGCCTGGAACTGGATTGAGCGCTCAAGCCATGGGCCTTGAGCGCTCAATCTGGTTTGAAGGGTTTGAGCGCTCAAGCCTTTGTCTTTGAGCGCTCAACCCCTATTCCGGAATCCAGTTTTGCAAAACAGTTTGTTGGGCCACAATGTTTGTACTTTCTGGAATTGTTGTATAATTTCTGTAATTTCGCATTTCCTGTAAATATTTGTAATCATTTCACTTATCAACATCATCATCATTCATATAGATCATGTGCATAAGCATCCGCTTTAAATTTATATTGTCATGCTTTATCGTTGTTTACGTGATTCCCCTCCCCGTTTCCTATTTTGTGAATAAATCAGACTTCAAACATTTTCAAAATCCCACAAAACATTGAGTAGAGACCGGTTCATGGACCGGGCGAGAGGGGTGCCGTAAAACCCTTCCCCTCTCGTAACCAAACCCCCGAATCCGAGAAATCTTTGGTTTTATCGAGATCAGTAGAATCTTTTTCAATGGGCATCGAATCATATTTTTTTTATCGGTTTCTCGGGTTCGGACCTAAAATCCGGGTGGCGACTCAAACAATCAATCTTTTCAAGCGCGAAATCGCACCGATCTTCGTGGGCTGTCCACAAGCTGGCGACTCTGCTGGGGACTCTGGTTAATATACATTTTATTTAATTACACTTGTGCAATTTTTATTACACTTGTATAATTTTATTGAAATGTGTATTAATCAAAAGTGGGTTTAATTCGAAAAATATTTTGTGGGATTTTTCAAATGTTTGGAATTTGATTTTGCATTGCACTTGCATAGTTCTTAGCCTCGCTGGCGTGTTTTGGCAATCCTGCCCGGCTTGCCGGTGACAGGGAATCCCGAAATGCCCAGCAGCCCTCGACCGTGATAAATCACATCGTCACTATCGTTTCTTACGGTAGGAGGCGGTTTTGATTTTGAGTCCGGGGTACCCTCAGTGACCAAATCCGGCCTTTGCATATATATAACCATAGAACCCCACGTTTAGCAGCCCACCTATGTGTTAAGCTTATGTGCTCCATCTTGTTACGTGCGATGTGTTACCGCTTTCCTCGCCATGCCATGTTGCATTCATGCTTTTGCATTGTCTATAGTTGGTGCGAGCATCGTTTGTATAGATTTTCTATGTAGATATTTCATTTGATTTTAGTGCCTTTACGGCAGTTAGTAGGAGGTTGCCTCGACCCGATGATGAGTCGTGCATCCCACATGCACGTTGTTCTTAAGAGTTAGCCTTCAGGACGGCCGGACGTGAGAAAATTTGGATCAACGAAATTCCTAAAACACTGATCTAAACGGGTTTAAGGGACCTTGGCCCGAGGAGGGACAATCGCCCTTAGGCTTCCGATCTTAGATCATTGTCGGAATATGTGCGGACCAGAATTTCCCAAATCCGACCATTCGATATCAAGGGCTTATCGCTTAAAAGAAAACTTGAGGATTAGGGCAATCTTCCAAAGCTGTCGAACACAGTCTAGGAGACTTTAAATCCATGGAGTTTGAGATACCTCCGGTGTTGGCCGTGCCCAAACGGCCGCCCGTGATTCAAACTAGCCTTAAGATCATTAGTATCTGGATTGTAACACCCAAATTGCTTTGTCTCGGATGGCCCAGAAAAGCGATTGGCTCTGATTCCAACAAGCTTGGAATTTAACCTGCTGAGTAATGGCCTACCCGGGGTGTTGAAAAATCTTCTGTGCAATGATCTTGAGTGAGATTTGGATCCGGTAGAATGACCCTAGGTTGTACATGCAGTCTAGGAGACTTTAAATCCATGGAGTTTGAGATACCTCCAGTGTTGATCGTGCCCAAACGGTCGCCCGTGTTTCGGACTAGCCTTGGAACCGTCTGTATCTGGATGGCGGCACCTCATTGCTTTGTCTCGGATGGTCAAGAAAAGCACTACGGCGTCAACATTTAGGCTTTAGGTTGAAACGCCGTATTTGCCGAGTAACGACCTACCCGTGGTGTTGATACAATCTTCTGTGCAAACGGTTTCAAGTGAGATCCGAAACCGGTAGAATAACTCTGAGGCTAGAAATAGGACTAACTCCGTGAGTTGAGATGAGATGAGACGATAATGAGCATTTGTAAATCACTCTTTCATGTACATAGTAAACACATCGAGTACGCATCTGAGTCCGGCTTTTGCTTTATGTCCAGTTCTTAAACCATTGGGCCTGCTAAGAAGAAGAAGACCTTACCTGTTTGGGTTCAACCTCCCGGACAAAGATTGTCTAGATCCCTATCACCGAAGTCCGAAGCAAGTATGTCGGCTGAACAGGAGCAAGACCCCCCTAACGAGTTTGAACAGCTGAGGAAGGAGATGCATGATGAAAGGGTTCGGAATGACACCCGAGTCGCCCAACTCATGGCGATCATGCTAAATATTCAGAGTCGATTCCCCCCACCTCAGCAGCAAGTACCCGATGGGGGAGCTCGCAATCAAGAGGTCCCTAATGATGAACACCCAGAACAACCTCCTCCCCCTGAGAATCCTCAATTGGCTGAAATGCTAGCTAAGATACTCAAGCTAGAGGAATCTGTGGCCAAGAATGAGAAGCGGGCCATTACCAGTTTCGACATGAACAAACTTTGCATCTTCCCAGGCGCTAAGCTCCCTAAGAAGTTCAAACACGTAGACTTTGAGAAGTTTGATGGGACTGGTGATCCGAGAGGACATATTCAGGCATATGTAAGTTCGCTCTCATTGCAAGAAGTAGATGAGCCCACCATGGCACAAATGTTCCATGAGACTCTCACAGGGCCGGCGCTCCAGTGGCTCTTGTCACTTGACATCTCAAAGAGATAGACTTGGGAAGAAATGGTGGCTGCTTTCATTAAGCAATATGAGTATAATGTCCAGCTCAAAGTCACTACCCGCGAACTTGAGAGTATCAAAATGAAAGAGAAAGAGTCTTTCGCGGATTTTGTGAAGAGATGGAGAGCAAAGGCTGCGCAAATGACTGATCGTCCAAGTGACAAAGATCAAATGCGCATCATAACCAAAAACCTTCAGCCGGATTTGGCCCAATACATGATAACAGCCCAAGCGCATAACTTCGAAACTTACTTTGAGACGGGTCTGACAATTGAAGAAGCCTTGCAAAGTGGGGTGTTGAAGAAAGGAGATCCAATCCCCAAGCCTAAGCGCAACTACATTGGAAACACCTCGTCTCTATATGCAAATCCCAGCTACACAACCAGCACCTCATCTAATCCCATGAATCACCAGTCTCATAGAACTGAACCCATAAATGCTATCCTGTCCCAACCAGCTCAACCAACTCAACCATCTCAAAACCAAAGAGGACGGCGTGTCTTCACCCCTCTCCCCTTACCTTTACCAGTTGTTTTCGAGCGACTTGTCCAGCAAGGAAAAATTAAGCCCCTCCAACCGACTCCACCTCCACAAAATCCCCCGCCAACTTACAATCCAAACACCTTCTGTGTCTTCCATCAAACACCCGGCCATCCCACTGAAAGGTGTCAGCGTCTGCGTCATGAGATTCAAGATCTCATTGACAATAAACAAATCCGAGATCCCACCGAGAAGCCCAATGTTGTCACTAACCCTTTGCCAGCTCATAAAAGAAACGGAAACATAAGCCAGATAATCCTCAGCTCCACTCAAAAAGACCAAAATCCTACTCCCTTTAACCCAAGCCAATTCATTGTACCAGAAACTGACTCTAAGCCCGTTGTGCCTATCCCAGCCGAACATGAAACATGTTTTCTCGAAGCTCACTTGGATCCCACTATATGGCAAGAGTGGGGAGATTTGATGATGGCCATGGAAGCCCGGGAATATGAAATGATGGTGGCCGACAATTTGATAAACGAAGAAGCATGGCCACAGAATGAACAGCTTAATGAAGAACCCCCTCTTGATGCCATGGTAAATCAACTTTGGGATCCGATGTTTGCAGATCCACTTGATGGATTCGCGCTTCTCAATCTTTTTGAACAACTTCCACTCGTACAAGATCAACCGCCTGTGGAGGAGGGACAGGGACAGAATTGGCAGGAAGGGAACGAGGTACTTGATGATGCGCAAGAAGATGAATGGGATCCCACACCCAATGAATGGCAGCTCATGGACCCCAATGATCCATTGGATGGGTCTACACTCCCCATGTTCTTTGAAGAAGCCTATTTTTCGATGCCACCATTGTGGGAGGGTCGCCCTGATTTCTCCATGATGAGTGAACATGCTATAAACCGAATGACGGAGGGAATAGAGTTCACGCCATACGATTACATAGTCGATGAAAATCTTCCAGCGCCTCGAGTGCAGATCCCGGAGGGATGTAACATCATGATGTTGAACGATGATTTGCCCGATGTCTGGGGACAGCAGATGGAAGGGATTGATGTGGCTAATGTATGGGCCAATCAGAATGAAGAAATAGCACTTGCACCACTGTGGGTTGGAAACGATGAGGTCTGGGCAGTTAACGAAGCAACAATGGAGAAGGAAGATGTATGGAGCGAAGCAACGGTGGAAGGGATTACCAAGGGCTTGGAAGAAGCCAGCATAGAAAAGGGAAAGAGAAAGGCGGAAGGTGATTTAGTTGACCTTTACACCGACTACACTGACTTGTGGGGGGATGATATTGATTCAGTTCTTCATCTCCTTCGGAGTGGACGGTTCTACCAACCACCTCAAATGTACACCGGAAGTACCTCTAACCCACCTCCTAACTCCCTAAACCAGCCAGCCTTTAACCTAACTCCACAAAATAACCCAGCTCCACAGAACAACTCAATCCCACCAAACCACTCCATTGACCCAATTACCAACCCTACTGACTTTCAAACCCTTTTTAACCCACCAGTTAACCAATCCCATGCCACCTCTGCAACCAACAGTCGCATGCCTCGTTCAAAACCCCCACCAACCACTGAAGAGAATCCTATCCAAAAGCAACTCGAGAAAACCCCGGCTGCCCTAACCATTTGGGGACTACTCATGAGTTCCAGTGAGCATCGACAGAAACTTGCTCAAACATTGTCTTGCATGGAGATTGCTCCTGATATCACCCCTGAAGCCATGATGGCCGCTATCACTACCAAACCAACCATTACCACTAAACCAACCAAGCATGTCGTAACCTTTACCGAAGCTGACCTACCGCTCGAAGGGACAGATCACAACAAGCCCTTGCATGTCACCATGAAGTGCATGGGGAAATGGATCCCGGTGGTGTTAATAGATAATGGATCTGCACTCAACGTCTGTCCTCTCCGAACAGCACTATGTTTGGGACTCAAGCCAAAAGATTTCACGCCATCTGATCTCACTGTTCGAGCTTATGACAACACCCGTCGCAGTGTGCTTGGGACGGTTGAAATGGAAATTGCTGCAGAGGGGTTTAAATCAACAGTAGAGTTTCATGTACTCGAGATCCCAGCTTCTTTCAATCTGTTGCTAGGACGTCCTTGGATGCATCGTCCCGATATTATGGCAGTTCCATCCACTCTGCATCAGAAGGTTCTACTTGGTTTGGAAAGTGGAACAATTGCTCTTTACGGAGACACAGGCATTCGTCCTCATGCTGAAGATAATGCTCCCTTGCTAGAAATTATGCATGATGAAAATGATGTCCAACTCGGGGGTTTCGCTTTTGATACGTCCGGCGGTGTGTTCACGCTGTGCATCGATGATGATTTCTCAATCAGCACCACCGTCCTTGAAATGATGAGAAGGATGTCCTATCTGCCAGGGACTGGTTTGGGTCGAACTCATCAGGGGGTGGCTCAGTTTCCTGAATTCCCTTCTCAACGAGGCCGTTTCGGGTTAGGATATGAGCCCACTCTGAAAGAGATGCAAAGAGGAAAGATCAATCAGGCCAGCACCAGTGCAAACCGCCAGATTCGCTTTGTTAAAGAAGGATCAAATGAACCATACCACGGTCAATCCGAGCCGTTTGTAAATGAAATGAGCGGAGAGGTGCACCCTGGATTTGAGATCTTTGCTAATGATGCTTGGGATAGTGAAGATGAGCATGAAAAGGTGGAACAATTGGTGAAAGACCTTAAAGCAGACTGGATGGAGGCTTTGGATGGTGGGATCTTGATGTCGATGTTCGACGAGGTCAGTCTAACAGGTAAGGATAAAGAAGAGCCAGCGGTGATGATGCTTGGACAGGAGGCTTTCGAAGACCCCAGCGTGCTGATAGTGGATGCAGTCGGAGAGTACAAGAATTGCACTTTCACTCCTGCTGTAAAATTTACTAATGCATTCACTAAGCTAGAGTCCGAGTCTGAATTAGGGTTTGAACTTGACTGTGAGTCGGAGTTTGTGTCTCATGGCCCTCCACATCGTCATTTCTATTTTGAGTTTGAGTCTGATGCCATGTACTGCGCCCCGGAGGGCTTTGTTAATGAAATGGATGGTGATTTCGCTTACTTTGCTGTTCCCGAAATAAATTGTGTCGACCCTGACGATGATGAGACTGAGTTCGAGGGAGAAATACCCAAGGAACTTAAGTCTCTAATCAAAAGGGAAAATGAAAGGCATGCTCAGCCAATAAAAGAAGAAGTTATTTCAATAAAATTGAGAGATGAGGAAAATCCTCGCATGGTTCAAATTGGTTCCGGGCTATCTTCGGAGGAACAGAAATTGCTCACTGATTTACTCAAAGAATTCGAAGATGTTTTCGCTTGGTCCCACGCGGATATGCCCGGAATCGATCCAGAAATTGTGCAACACCGAATTCCCTTATACCCTAATGCAAAACCAGTAAAGCAAAAGTTGAGAAAAATCAGGCCGGATTGGGTAGAAAAGGTTAAGGAAGAGGTTACCAAGCAATTCAACGCCGGCTTTCTGATGGTAACTGAATATCCACAGTGGGTCGCAAATATTGTGCCGGTACCCAAAAAGGACGGAAGAGTCAGGGTGTGTGTAGATTTCAGAGATTTGAATAAAGCTAGCCCAAAGGATGACTTTCCCTTACCTCACATCGATGTACTGGTAGACAACACGGCAGGGCATGCACTGCTATCATTCATGGATGGGTTCTCAGGGTACAACCAGATTCTGATGGCTCCAGAAGATCGAGAGAAAACAACTTTCACCACTGAATGGGGAACGTTCTGCTATCGAGTCATGCCATTCGAACTGAAGAACGCCGGATCAACTTACCAACGAGCCGCTACGACTTTGCTACATGACATGATGCACAAGGAAGTTGAAGTATATGTGGATGATATGATTGTGAAAGCAAAGGAAAGAGAAGGTCATCTCCCAGCACTGCGCAAATTCTTCGAGAGGATACGTAAGTACCGAATGCGCCTCAATCCACAGAAATGCACATTTGGGGTCACTGCAGGGAAGATGCTGGGATTCATGATCACCACTAGAGGAATCGAAGTTGATCCGTCAAAAATCAAAGCTATTCTCGATATGGAACCACCCCGAATGGAAAAAGAGGTGCGAAGCTTTCTCGGGAAAATCCAGTTCATCAGTAGATTCATCGCAAAGTTAACGTCGACTTGCGAGCCGATGTTTCGTCTATTGAAGAAAGGAACACCATTCAAATGGGATGATAAGTGCCAAAAAGCATTTGAGACAATCCGACAGTACCTTCAAAGTCCCCCAGTGTTGATGCCACCGACACCTGGGAAGCCTCTCATCTTATATCTGTCAGTAACACAATCTGCAATGGGCTGTATGTTGGCACAAGAAGGTGAAGCAGGAATCGAGAAGGCGGTATATTATCTGAGCAAGAAGATGGTTGGAGCTGAAGAAAGATACACACCTTTGGAAAAAACCTGTTGGGCCCTTGTGTGGGCCTCCAAAAAGCTAAGGCACTACATGTTAGCTTATTCGGTAGTGTTGATTTCTCGAATGGACCCTCTCAAATATCTGTTTGAGAAACCAGCACTCACTGGAAAACTGGCACGATGGTTACTCCTGTTGGCCGAATTTGAACTTAAGTATGTAACGAGAAAATCAGTGAAAGGCAGGGCTGTTGCAGAATTCCTGGCAGATCGTCCGATTGAGGGGCCAGAAGATACAGAGTTTCAATTCCCCGATGAGCATGTCATGACTGTGTCAGATGATGTTTGGAAGCTGTACTTCGATGGAGCAGCAAATCAGAAAGGATTTGGGATCGGCATACTGCTAGTTTCACCAGAAGGGCCGCACATTCCCCTTTCTTTCAAGTTAAACTTCGAAGTTACGAATAACCAGGCAGAGTATGAAGCATGTATTGTTAGAATGGAGGCTGCTCTTGAAATCAGGGTGAAGAAGTTGGAGGTGATTGGGGATTCAAATCTGGTGGTTTCCCAAGCCAACGGTGACTGGAAAGTGCGGGAAGAAAAGTTGAAGCCATACCACAAAGATCTCGACGATCTGATTCATCAATTCGAGCAAGTAACCTTTACTCATATACCGAGGATGAAGAATCAGTTCGCCGATGCACTGGCAACCCTGGCGTCAATGGTAGAATTGCCTGTAGGGGTGAGAATGAGGCCAATCATGATCGAGCAAAGAAATAAGCCAGCCTATGAATACGTGATGAATGTTGAAGAAATTGATGATGGTCTACCTTGGTATCACGATATCTGGAATCTGGTCGAGAAAGGAGAATACCCTGAAGGAGCAAATAAGAAAGATCGAATAGCATTGCAAAGGCTGGCGTCACAATACATCATCTGTGGCGGAAGGTTGTATAAAAGGTCATACTGTGGCATGCACAAGCTATGCATCTATGGTGATGACACAAAGAGGGTAATGGAGGAAGTCCATGAAGGAATCTGTGGTCCCCACATGAGCGGATTAATGATGGCAAAGAAGATTCTGAGGCAAGGATATTTTTGGTTAACCATGGAAACGGATTGCGTTCGGTATGTGCGAAGATGTCATAAGTGCCAGGTCCACGCTAATCTCATGCATGTTCCGCCATCTGAGCTCCATACAATGGCAACGCCTTGGCCTTTCTCAGTGTGGGGAATAGACGTGATTGGGAAAATCACGCCGCCAGCATCAAATGGACACAAGTTTATATTGGTGGCAATCGATTACTTCACGAAATGGGTAGAGTCAGCTTCATATGCTACATTAACCGCGGTACAAGTGGCCCATTTTATCAAGCAGAACATCATTTATCGGTACGGAGTCCCTAATGCCTTCGTATCAGACAATGGTGTGCATTTCAAAGGAAGGGCAGCAGAAACACTCGAAGAGTTTAATGTTCAAGTGCACAAATCAACGGTATACAGGCCACAAACTAACGGAGCCGTGGAAGCAGCAAACAAATCAATCAAAAATATCTTAGAGAAAACCATCGAATCATCTAGGGATTGGCATGAAAAGCTGCCGTTAGCATTGTGGGGATACCGCACCTCTATCCGGACTCCAACAGGCGCAACACCCTATTCTCTGGTCTATGGTATGGAGGCAGTACTTCCCATTGAGCTTGAAGTGCCATCTTTAAGGGTGATGATAGAAAGTGAAATCGATGAGGCTGACTGGTTGAGCGACAGATTCGCAGAACTAATGCTGTTTGATGAAAGGAGACTGCGGGCCTTGTATCACATTCAAGGGTATCAGAGAAGGATTGCCCGCGCATTCAACAAGAAGGTGAAATCCAGGGATCTGATTGAAGGAGATATGGTGGTGAAGGAGATTCGGGAAAATTGCGGGAAACAGCCTAATAAGTCGAAAGGAAAATTGCGCTAATTTCTTCGGCGTTGTGCCCTCATCTGCATCCTTATCCAGTCTCTGTAATGTCTGTCCAGATGAATAGTTGGGTAGGGATCAGGAGCCCAAACAACCCTGTCCCGCCAGGTAGTACGGTAATGCTCGAAAACAGAATGTTTGAATGAAGGAAGGTTGAAAGTGGCAGGAACAGCATACTCCACCTCTTGGCGGATGCAGTATTGGCGAAGAATGCGCTGTGGAAAATAGTATGCGTATCCCTGTAGTCCCGCCAAAATCACCCATGTGTCTCCCATATGATTGGCCGTCATGTCCGGCAAAGGTAACCAATGGCATCTCCATACAATATGATCCTCCTCCAATGACCTGAAGAAGTCAGTCCATTCATCTTCATCAGCCTCATCATGCACAAACGGTCTATCCACCCAAGTTCGGGGTTCGTAAACCCAATCACCTGCTGGCTCCCTCAGAAGCCCAACCTTGTCACATAACCACATCTGCAATCCAAAATATCCAAACCAAAGTCAAAACCAAGCCAACAACCAAAATTTCCAAAAAACCATGAAATCAAAACATCCAAATCAAATAAACCGAACCTGAAGCAGGAGTGGACTCCCGGCAAACGTGTCTGTTCTCCCAGCCTTGACCGCATCCAAACCCATGATTGTCTCAGCCAAGACCATAGGAACCACATCCCTCCGCTGTTCAACCTGAGCAGCAACACCGACAATGGCGGAACTAGGGTGGCCATCATAGGGGACCAACAAGTACAATGCCAAGAGACACATGCAAAGTGCAAACATGCGCCGATTTTGGACAGCGAAATCCAAGAGATCACCTGTAGGGCCATAATCCGCGAAGAGACGGAGGACATTGAGGGTCTCATTGCGAATCAAGAAACGCGCAGCGCCGTTCCCTAGACCAAGTTTTCTACTGAGAATGTTGGCGTAGTTCTGGCGGATAGGTGGTATGACGGGATCTGCGAAAGCATTACCGCCAAGGTATGCGTGGAATTCCTCAACGGTTGGACAAAGCTCCTGCAGGCCAAAACGGAACACGTGGAGCTCTGAATCCCAACAACGAACGGCGGCACGCAAAAGATCTTGGCGGATAGGGAGAGTGTGGAGGTGGCGAAGAGCATTGAGCCCGAGACCTCGAAAGTTGAACCAATCAATGTTATCGAGGCTAGCAACCCAAGTGTTAATGACGGAAGGGTCAAGTGCAGCCATGTGGAAGTGATGAAAAACGGACAAAGGAAATATATGGAGAAAGGAATGAAAAGTTGATATGGAAGTGGTGTGTGAGAAAGGCTTGATTATACATGGTATTTATAGGAGAGTTGGGAGGAATCTTACAAATTTGCCATGCAACATTGGAAATCGTAGGTTACATTTTCAAGATGGTCAAATGCATGTTTTCAAAGTATTTTTGTTGGAAAATTTGAAAAATGCATTGGAAATACATGGCATTTGTGGAGAAAAGGTGAAAAGACATTGGAAAGGTGATGTTCAAGGCTTGGGGGATGTTATAACAGAGCAACAAGTCGATTGGGGCAGAGAAAACCATGCAAAAGGGTCCAAAAATGCATTGGGAAGCAGCACCACAAATCTGCCCAGCACAGACATTGAGCGCTCAAGGCCAAAGAGTTGAGCGCTCAACCCCTTCCAACCACCTTGAGCGCTCAAGGTGACGAGCTTGAGCGCTCAACCCGCATTGAGCGCTCAAGGCCTGCAGAACAGCAGCAGACAGTAGCAGCAGACCCTTGGCCCCTTTGATGCCCAAAACCTCTTCTAAGCTTATTAACCCTCAACCAACACCCGAGCCAAGTCCCAATGGACATTTGTGACTCCACGAGCGTCCCGTTCCTCGAGTTAACAAGCCGATACGTGTTCGGACACGGGATACCCATATAAAGAAGTTTGAAACTAGAAAACGGCCGTTGAACATCCGAACCGGTTTTCTAACCAAGTTAGCTATTTTCAATCATCGAGGCATGTGTCAACAAGCATTTGTGACTTGACGAAGAGGTTCTCGAGGCAATTCTTTGGGTATACAAGGTTTTGAGGTTTCGACGGCCAATTCAAGCAATGGAACAGCGGCCGTCATTATATCAAAAATGGATCCAAGGATTTCCTTACCAAATTGTGACGATCACAAGGGCATTTTCGTCATTTATGACTTGGGCAAAGCAGTAATACGGCAATTCACCATTTAAGGCAGGCTCACGAAGCATTTTTATTTTCAAATATGCTTTATGAACATCAAATTCCGTTCTAAGGTCATTTTGTGTAATAGATACCGGTTGTACATATGTAAGGAATGTGTCAAGTCGCATGGCATGTAAATACATCTTTCAGTTGTACATAAATTCAAATAATCATGTTTCGTCCAAATTCTCGAACATGTTAGCTTTTCTTTGAAGTTAAATTTTAAACTTTGTATTTGGATACTTGGATTCAAAGTTCTGTGAATAAGTTGTATACGTTCAACAGCAGGTTAGCTCATTTGTACTTCAAAAGCGAGAGAGCAATGCAATAAACAATGAAAGTGCAAATCATGTATATACTCTGATCAAAATCCATGAGAAAAATCAAAGCATCAAGTCTGGACATCATCACGAACTATCGGGGCACACGACGCCCAATGAAGGAATCTGCAACTGGGGCACGCAGGCCCAACCCACCTATCTACCGGGGCACGCAGGCCCAATCAAAAGAAAAGACAAAAAGTAAAAGCGAAACTCTAAAGCTACTCTATGTCTACTATGTACTACTAAGACTCATCCATCGTCTCATCCGAGCTCTCAGTCTCATCCCCGCGCCGCTGTTCCAGTCGCTCCTGCTGGGAAGAGGGGTAGTTAGTGTCGCTGACACTGTCATCATCACTCGAGCTCGCCTCAACTACTCCCTCAGGAACTACCTCCACCCTTTGACGAGTCGATCTCCGCGGCCCTTCCTCCTCTACAGGCTTTGAACGCCCGAGTCGCACGGTCGTGTCTCCAGGACCGCCAGCTCCATCGTGGGGTCTCTTCCTGATCACAGGCGGCTGCATCATCAAGCAAACAAGAAAAGGAATCAGTACACGATATAATCAAGGAATTGAAAGATAAAAAAAATGTAAGTAATGTACTGGTGCAACTCTCGGGCGAGAAGGCCCAGGGGTAGCGGGAGGTGCTGGATCGCCCTCCAAACGGATGGCAACCTCCTGTCCCGCTAGGAGGCGACGTATCAGGACACGAAGTCCCCGGTTCTGCTCGTACATCGTCTGTGCCGCCTCCTGTGAAACCTGCAAGCAAAGTCAAGATTTAGTTCATTAGTGCATTTGAACAATCATTATCAAGGCATGCAATATGGAACAAATGGAATGCTTCTTACCGGTGCCAAGAGTGGCGGGAAGTCAGCTGGTGGTCTCGGTATGTCTATGACCCCCGCCTCCCCACCAGCAGAGGTGATGTGCACCCACCACCTAGCCGCCTCTGTCTCCTCAGTCAGAGTACCAGTACCCTCACCCCGACCGCCTGCTACTCCTCCAGCCGAGGCGCGCGCCTTCGCGGCCTTCTCTCTCTCCACTTTCTCTCTCCACTCAGCCGCCCTCAGTGTAACCAGCCAGATACCTCCTCCGGTAGTCAATATAGCTCAAGGCTGGTCGCAAGTGCTGGCTCAGGTCAAGATCAGGCGTCGTATAACGCTCGATCTCCGCCAGTGTGTACCGGGACGTCATCAGCACTCGAGGAGGAAGGCGCCCTGGAACCTGAGGTACCTCAGCCCGCATCAACTGGCGCAATACCCTGTCACCAAGGTACCAGAACCAGCCATACTGGCACTCCAGTAGGACCCTCCCCCTCGTGATCTCTCTACTCCGAGCAAGGTAAGGCTCGTCGACAGCATCCCACACATCCCAACGGACCTGCAAGGAGTATTCAAACATCAGCAATTGAATGCATGGCTATGAACAAATTGAAAGTAAATTGAATACATGTGAGAATTCAACGCTTACCAGAGAAGCAGGGAGTCTGTCCAGTGAAACACGAAGGACCTGGAGGTTCCCCCGTGCTAAACCACCGTAACGGAAACCCTCACCCCAGCACAGTGCTCGAGGGATGACATCCGGATTCGGGTGGCGTGTCTCAGGGGGATGTAACCCCAGCACCTCGTAAGCCCAGAGCTGCAATACAAACAACAAGTTGGTCAGTCACATACCAGTTTTGATAACCAAGTGCAAGTATTGAAATGCATGCATTTTCAAAGTTGAAATCAAGGTTTTGAATTCTACCTCCCAAACGCTCCATAGTCCTGATACGCCAGTCCCTTTCCGCCTCGAGACGGCATTCATGAACGCATAGCAGCTCCTGAGCGCTGCTCCACCCCAGTCATACTTCGCCGCCCTGGCGAAGTCCCTCAACCCTCCAAGATAGGAGAGGTGCACCCTGTTACGCCTATTGGGGTACAGAGAAGCCCCAAATAGGTATAACAGGTAACACCTCGCCTTCCGTGCTGCATCCTCCTCGTCTGTCGGCACACCCAGTCCAGTCAACTTGAACTGGCCATATGAGGACGTCTCTCCCTCCCTGGTGGGCACGAAGCCCAGAAACCACCTCAGCGCAGCCTCGTCCCTGCCTATCCCTGAGTCGAACGGGATCGGGTCTCCTCCTACCCGCAACCCCGTGAGTGCTGAGAAGTCCAGCGGCGTCATCGTCGCCTCTCCGAAGATAAGGTGAAAAGAACTCGTAGAGTCCCTCCACCTCTCTGCCAATGCCGTCACCACGGCATGGTCGTGTTGTGTGCTCGAGAGAGTCGGGATGAACGCCCCGAACCCTGCCTGATCCACCAATGCCTTCACGGAGGCATGCAGTTGCTGGTAGATCTCCCAACTAGAGCCCATACCTCCATGAGCCTTCAAGCGTAAGTTCCTCTGCAAAACAGACAACAAACAGGCAAACAATCAGGCGTTAGTCCAATCAATCGTTCAGTCATCAATTCAGTCATCAATCAAGCAGTAATTCAATCATTCAATGCAAATTAGGATTTCTAGCTATTGAAAGTGCGTGGAAGCAATAAATTGGAAATCAAAACAAGCATACCGTCAGGCAGTCAGTCAAAAGGTGGACCTCGGGGTCCAGTAACACCTCCTCTCCAAAGTACAACTCCCGGCGGGGAGTGTAGTCCTCTGAACCAGACGGCACAAAGAGGTGCACCGGTGGAGCGTAAGTCGCTGCGTCAAAAGCTGGCCTCCCCCTCCTCAGCCGCTGTCTCGCAGCCTGGACCACTATCACCCTCAGTCCAGCTGCCCTCTCCTCCTCCTCAGCCTGCAGCCTAGCCTTCTCCGCCGCCTCCTCTGTCTCAAACTCCTCCCAAAAGGCCCTCGCTGCCGCGTCCTCATCTGCCGCCTCCCGTAACAGGGCTGCCTCCCTCTCTCTACCCTCGACAATGGCCTCCCTCGCCTCGTCTAGAATCCCCGGGGCATCCGCTGCTGCTGCCATCACTACCTCCTGAGGTGCGTGCTCGAGATAATCCTCCCGAGAGATCCCTACCGGTCCCTGAACCGACGGCCCACCACTCGTCCTCTGAGTCGTCGACTCATCACCTATCACTACCGCCTTCCCTCTATCTTCCCCACTAGGCTGCTGGCTGGGCCTAGGCTCTACTCTCCAACGAGGTGCCCTAGTCCTAACTACCCCGCTCGTACCCTCCACCCTGTCACCACCACTACCACCACCAGTCCCTCTCTCATCAACCGTCTCCTCACTACCACTGCTACTAGTCTCGCTCGCACTCACAATCTCCACCACCTCCCTACCTCTCGCCTCAACCCTCTCCAACATCGCCGCATCATCACCACCACCTAAACCACCACTTCCACCAACAACACCACCCTCACTTCCACCAACATCACCACCCCCACTTCCACCAACATCACCACCACCACCATCTCCACCAACATCACCACCAGCCACCACCGTCTCGGTGGCTGGATCTCCATCACCGCCGGAGGCCACCTGATCACCACCACCATCACCACCGGCCTCCTCCAACTGATCACCACCACTGTTGCCCACTCTCTCCTTCCCACCTTCTGCATTCCCCATCATCTTTGTGACCACAGGTGGCGGAGTAGCCCCTATTGGACTTGTGCCAACCACCGGATCAAAGCCTTGAGCGCTTGAACCCGCCGGTGGTGGCACCGCCGTACTACCACCACCTCTCTCCGCAGTCGGCGAGGCCTCCAGAGGCCGTGAGTCGCTGGGGTCCTCCATGGAAACTGATCAACACCTCGAAATCGAACCCTAATCGGCCGAAATTGAACCAGAAACCGTACAAACGAACCCTAGGATTTGGGGGTTTTCGATTTTGCAGAAATTTGAGTGAGAAAATGCCTGGGTTTGGTTCGGAATCACGAGAGATGTTTGAGGATTTGATTTCTGAAGTTTCTGAAACGTTATGAAGGTTGATCGGAGTAAAATCAGAATTAAATCGAACGTTACGATTCTGAACCGTCGTCTCCGTTCAGGGGTTCAAGCGCTTAAGTTGGACTCTTTGAGCGCTGGAAGGCCAAATCGAGGTTTGAGCGCTCAAGGCTTTGAGGTTGAGCGCTCAAGGTAGGGTTGAGCGCTCAAAGGGGATTTCCTGAGCGCTCAAGGCCAATCCTGGCAGAGTTTTTTGGCTTCTTTTGCAAGCTTTGCAGGGGCATTTCAGGCACCCCTTGTGCTTTGTTGGTGAACTTTGGACTCAGTAGTCCCAATCATTTGAATCCTCATTTATTCATGAATCTTGGTATTTAATTATGCTGGATCAAAGCGTGTTGTGTACGTGTGTTTCGCGTTAGCGTATGTACGAAGATACTTCAAAATCATTTTCCTGAGAGCTTTATGCTCGTTTAAATCATTTCCTTGAGAGCTTTATGCTTGTTTAAATCATTTCCTGAGAGCCACGTGCTCGTTTAAATCGTCCTGAGAGCCACGTGTTCGTTTAAATCATTTTCTTGAGAGCTTTATGCTCGTTTAAATCATTTTCCTGAGAGCTTTATGCTCGTTTAAATCATTTCCTTGAGAGCTTTATGCTCGTTTAAATCATTTCCTGAGAGCCACGTGCTCGTTTAAATTATTTCCTGAGAGCCACGTGCTCGTTTAAATCATTTTTCCTGAGAGCTTTATGCTCGTTTAAATCATTTCCTGAGAGCCACGTGCTTGTTTAAATCATTTCCTTGAGAGCTTTATGCTCGTTTAAATCATTTCCTTGAGAGCTTTATGCTCGTTTAAATCATTTCCTGAGAGCCACGTGCTCGTTTAAATCATTTCCTGAGAGCCACGTGCTCATTTAAATCATTTCCTGAGAGCTTTATGCTCGTTTAAATCATTTCCTGAGAGCCACGTGCTTGTTTAAATCGTCCTGAGAGCCACGTGTTCGTTTAAATCATTTTCTTAAGAGCTTTATGCTCGTTTAAATCATTTTCCTGAGAGCTTTATGCTCGTTTAAATCATTTTCCTGAGAGCTTTATGCTCGTTTAAATCATTTCCTGAGAGCCACGTGCTAGTTTAAATTATTTCCTGAGAGCCACGTGCTCGTTTAAATCATTTTTCCTGAGAGCTTTATGCTCGTTTAAATCATTTCCTGAGAGCCACGTGCTCGTTTAAATCATTTTTCCTGAGTGCTTTATGCTCGTTTAAATCATTTTCTGTTTGAGGTGTATTACGGAGGACAAGTTGGGTTGTCTGTATCTTGGACGTCACTCATACCAAAACAATGGTATTGAGTCTCATCCAAGAGGGGCGACTGTAGACACCCCAATTTTGAACCCGATATGCGCTCGAGCATTTCCAATGATGAAACGGACCAATCATGGCTACCTGGAACTTGTGAGAGTGACTTGAACTTGATCAAAATTAACCAAACAGCAACCAAAATAGCTCAAACCAACCCAAGCAGTGTTGAACCAAGCCAAGCCAACAATTGCCCTCAAGCACCTTGAGCGCTCAAGCTCTTGGCCTTGAGCGCTCAACCCTGGAAAGACACCTTGAGCGCTCAAGCCCGTAACCTTGAGCGCTCAACTCTGAACCAGTCAGGAATCTGCAGAATATCTAATCATGAGATTTTCTGCATGGGAGCGTCTAAGGTGATCTTCTACGATCCTTATACGTACTATACAGCCTAAATCTACTCCTAAACTACTCCTAAACTACCCCTAACCCACTTTCAAAAATCAAACCCACTTCCTCTCTCTCCTCTCTTCCCTCCCACTCACTGTATAAATCCACCCATTACCCCTGGTTTGAGGGGTAATCAGTTCACACACTCCATCTCCCAAAAAGAATCCAGAAAATCGATCATCTCTTTCTCTCTCTACAAAACCATTCTTCTATCATCAAAACCACTAGAAAAACCACTCTTTAAACCCAGAAATCCAGTTCTTGATCATCAACCAACCATCCACATTATCAAATTCACTCCAAATACTAGTCACAATACTCACAATCGTCCACCCAAAAGCCCGGAATCAAGTTCAAATTCACAAGCATTTCCAAAAGGTAGTAAAAATGTGAAAACCTCACTGTTTTGGTTCATCTGAGGAAGACCAGTGAGTTCAAGCAAGTTCTTTGTACTTGCATTGAGCTTACAAAGGTCTAAGAATCGTTTAAAAAGAGTTTTCGAATCTGCAGTTGTAGCAGGGGTTGAGCGCTCAAGCTTCAGGCTTTGAGCGCTCAAGCCCAGTTCTGAACAAATTCCTTTTTGTTGATTTTATGTCTTCCTTTAGTTTCGATCATCATTCAATGTTTATCAATGTTCTTGGATTTCCCAAAACCGCTTATTTGTGTCATAAAACCGTATGCATGAACACTGTTTAAACCATTTTATGATGATCGAAAATCAAAACCTTTGTAAGCCGTATCTTAGGGTGCGAAGGAGTGACTGGAATCATACTCTTATGCTTCTGTTTAAATTCCAGAAGGTCCTGAGAATCATCAATCATCCTTTTTCAAGTCAGAAATTGGTAAGCCAGCTTATGGCTTGAGCACTCAAGGTCAACAACCTGAGCGCTCAAGCTGTTCTTGGGTGTTTTATTGATTACTTCGCTGTTTCAATGATGGACCATGGTTTAGCTTGCTGGAGGTGTATGTATGTTGTTATTATGGTGTTTAGAGTTTGGATTTCTCTTTTCAAAAGTATTGCCTTGTAAATTTATGGGGATTCTTTTCTCTTCCTATTCTTTTAAGGATCAATCAGTCTTTTTCACCTGATTTCCTTTGAAAAATGTTTGATTAATGTTGATCTTGTAAAGAATGAGAAGAGAAGCTGTGAAAAAGAGAGTAAAATCACAGTTGCCTGGAACTGGATTGAGCGCTCAAGCCATGGGCCTTGAGCGCTCAATCTGGTTTGAAGGGTTTGAGCGCTCAAGCCTTTGTCTTTGAGCGCTCAACCCCTATTCCGGAATCCAGTTTTGCAAAACAGTTTGTTGGGCCACAATGTTTGTACTTTCTGGAATTGTTGTATAATTTCTGTAATTTCGCATTTCCTGTAAATATTTGTAATCATTTCACTTATCAACATCATCATCATTCATATAGATCATGTGCATAAGCATCCGCTTTAAATTTATATTGTCATGCTTTATCGTTGTTTACGTGATTCCCCTCCCCGTTTCCTATTTTGTGAATAAATTAGACTTCAAACATTTTCAAAATCCCACAAAACATTGAGTAGAGACCGGTTCATGGACCGGGCGAAAGGGGTGCCGTAAAACCCTTCCCCTCTCGTAACCAAACCCCCGAATCCGAGAAATCTTTGGTTTTATCGAGATCAGTAGAATCTTTTTCAATGGGCATCGAGTCATATTTTTTTTATCGGTTTCTCGGGTTCGGACCTAAAATCCGGGTGGCGACTCAAACAATCAATCTTTTTAAGCGCGAAATCGCACCGATCTCCGTGGGCTGTCCACACTCACATTGCAAAGGCTTATGGGGCGAAACATTTTTATACTCTCGGGTTTATCAATTTTGGGAATGAGTGCAATAAGAGTTTTGTTGACCTCCGAAGGAATAGAGCTTTCAACAAAACACTTTTTGACAAAGTCACATATATCTTGACCCACAACATTCCAATATTTGTGGTAGAAAACAGCTTGCAAACCATCCGGGCCGGGGGCTTTATAGGGGGGAATGTGTTTAACAGTGTCCCAAATTTCAGAGTTGGATATAGGAAGGCAAAGATTGTCATTATCCTCATTCGAAATTGAACTATGAGGGTTTACTACGAAGCAAGTACCCGGGGTATCATCATGGTTCCGAAAAATCTCCTTAAAGTAGTTTTGGATCAGCTCTTTAATATCTATGGGATTATCAATCCAAATATTGTTATCATCTTTGAGCATGGAAATCCTAGACTTACGTCTTCTAACTATAGTAGAAAGGTGAAAATATCTAGTATTTCTTTCGCCCAAAACAATCCACTTAGATCGGGATTTTTGAAACCAGAGCAGTTCTTCTTGAGTCAGGATAGTATTATAATCAGTGATAAGCTCTTTCTCCAAAGCTAAAGTTGTTCTATATATGCACATGTATTTGAAATGAGTAAAAAAAATGGATCAGAAGTTTGACCACAATATTTCTCTCTCGACTATAGAGTAAGTCAAACAATTTCTTGGGTGACAATGAAGACGGACACAAGCAGCAAAATGCAGCGAATGTTGTGGTCTTAGAGCATTCTTATCAGACTCAACAAAAAAAATACCAAATTTAACCTCAAAAACACCTTTTATAATTTAGCAAGTCACTTTTTAAAAAACTCACAAAATCAGACTCTCTATTCTAATTTCACTATATTAAACTATTCCCCTCAAATCTATATAAAAAAAAAAACTTCCCCATAAATTACACTTTTTCGGCAGTGTAGTGCAGGGGTATTCCCCCATTGATTCCCCCCCCCCCCCCACCTGACACGTATACCTGTCGGCAGTGTAGTGCATGAACAATAAGATTGTCCACTAGGTTTTGTCCGGAGATGGCTTTGTGCGTTAACTCCTCTGTGCGTGAACAGTACCTTAGCCCGTGAACAGTGCATTTACCCCAATACCGAGTTACTGTAGCAAAAATATAAATTTTGCAAATTAGCCAAATGTTTGTTGAGGCTGATTTTGGGATGTTTTTACCACTTGGACTCAACAAAATAACCATTTGGGCAAAATAGCAAGCCAAATGAGGATGCTCTTACGCTTGTGGAAATGAAAGGCACTTGGAAACACAGTAGCAGAGGAATAACAATCATGAGATATAGGTCAACGGTTCGGTTTGGTTTGGGTAATAAAAAAAATCAAAATCAAAACCGTATCCAAAACTGTCGGTTTTTTTTTAAACTAAAATCAAAATAGTTGGTTATTAGTTCGGTTCGGTTTTTCACCAAAACCAATAGTTAACTTTTTAATCACCCAACCTTAATCGACCAGATGAAAGGGGTTAGGGAAAAAAAAAAGAACAATGTCAATAATACGTTCAATTAATACAAAGAGAATACATCTTTCAAACACAGAGACAAAATCACCATAAAGCATACAACGGTAATTTTCTTCATTTTCTTTGTTCAGACAGTAATACAACCAAAATCAATCGAAAAACCTATGTAAAAGATATATACTACAACATTTTTTCGTTATTACATTGCGGTTCGGTTCCGATTTCAGTTATGGGTAGGTTTCATTGCGGTTATCATATACAACGAAAATGAAAACCAAACTGGTTTTTTTTTTTGTAAAATTAAAAAACAAAAGTCCAAAAGCATAACCGCAAATAAAAGATCAATTAAATAACTGTCCCGATCAACTTTGGGTTTGGATAACCATAGTTTCAGATGGTATTGTCATCCCTAATTGTTACTCCCTCCGTCCCAAGGACGGAGGAAGTAGTACTAGTAGTTAATGCGCAGGTAGGAAGTTGCGCCAACTGTGAATATTCACTAGCTAGCATTTTCAGCTATTAATAAATTTCATGATCCAAATGGTCCTATGTTTTTTAAGGATGCTTTTTAAGGATTCACAAGAGAAATGATGAAAAGAAAAGAAAAAAAAAGGACTGGGAAAGGGATCAACATTTCATAAAACTGTACATATGCGGTTTTTATGAAAAATTATTTGGATCAAGCCCTTCCTAGTCATTTTTTTAATGATTCTCGCGTGGACCCTTAAAAGCACATTGTTAACACATTAGACGGTTCAGATCATAAAAATTTGACCGAGAAAATGAAGGTGTGGACGGAGTCCGCATTTGAAGGGTGTGGACTAGGTCTTGACTGTATATTTCTATACAGTCCTATTCTAATGAAGGATCCCTCACTTTGCTCAAAATGTGGATCTCATAGTTCCCGACCATATTTTGATGATCTGAATCGTTCAATGTGTTTAAAACGTGTTTTTAAGAGTCCACACGATAAATAAACAAAAAAATGATCAGGGAAGACTTGATCCAGGAAAATTTTCATAAAAATGCATATATCGATCGGGAAATGGGAGGTCCGCATTTTAACAAAGTCGGGGATCCCTTATTAGCTCATTGGTGTAGTGGTGTTTAAAACATGTTTTTAAGGGTACCCAAGCAACAAAAAAAAATGACCGAGAAGGACCTGATTCAAACATTTTTCCATAATGGGTACCCGTAAAAACATGTTTTAAACACATTGAACAATTCATATATTAAAATATGGCCGAGAACTATGAGGTCCGTAGTTTAACAGATCCTGACTGGTGTGTGTGTGTGTGTGTGTGTGTGTGTGTGATATGTATATATAATATGTATATATATACTTACCGACTGAATCACCAAAAAATATATATATATTTAGGAAGTTTTGGAAAATCCTACGGGTACAGAATGTTAATGTTAGGAACCGAAAATGTACCGAGCTTCTTGTGGGACCCACTTTTGGGTCTGACACGAGCGATCCGAACCGTTCATTACTCTTAGAAATTTTTTTCGAGGGGCCCCACAAAATTTGAGCTCAATCCGACGGCCAAAAGTGCTTAAACCAAAGTCCCACTGTTTCAATCAAATTTTTTTGGAGTGAAACGGTGGGACATTGGTTTAAGCACTTCTAGCCATCCGATTGAGTTCAAATTTTGTGGGTCCTCTCGGAAAAATGTTCTAAGAATAATGAACGGTTCGGATCGCTTGTGTGGGACCCAAAAGTGGGTCCTCCAAGCAGCTCGGTACATTTTCTGGTCCTAACATTATGTACCCCTAGTCGGGTCCGGAAGTTTTGTTACCTTTTCTGGTTTTATTTTTCATTTCCTAATATAACTCATTAATACTTCTTCCGCTCCCAATCTTTAGTCCCAAATGTAGCCTTTTTTAGTCGCAAAAATTTTATCCCAGTTGAAAAATAATGAGAAAAAAAGTAATGAGCTTACTTTTTCACCATTTTTTTTGGAAAAAAAAAAACATGCAATGAAAAATAATGAGAAAAAAAGTAATGAGCTTACTTTTTCACCATTTTTTTTGGAAAAAAAAAAATGCAATGATGATGTTTTATAGGGTAAAATGAGAAAAGAAAAAATATGAGCAATGCGGTGCACAACAAAAATGGACAACAAGGTAGACAACACACTCACATAGTGTGTGGGCTTCGCACACACTACACACTGAACTGTGTGTGGAGTGTACACATTATGTGAGTGTGTTGTCCATTTTTGTTGTGTATCTAGCATTTTTGAAAAAGTTGACAAGGGTAATAATGCTGTTTCTCTAATAAGTTAAAATACCAAAAGAGGCAAATAAGTGATGTTTTGGCTTAAAAAGTCAACTTAACTTTTTCGTTTGTCTTTATTTGATTTTTTTTTTGGTTAGTTTTGCATCGATTTTTTGAGTGTTATTGGTTCGTCTCGGCGAGAGGAATCCAAAAAGGTAAAAAATTATGACCAGAACTCTCAATTTTTTGAATAAGATAAAAAAATTGTAAAAAACTGTCTTTTTGGCTTGTCTTTATTTAAAAAAAATTATGATTCGATCATAATTTTTTACTTTTTTTATTCTTCTCGCCGAGACGAGCCAATAATACACAAAAAGTTGATGAAAAACTAACAAACACAAAAAAAAATTCAAATGAAGACGAAAAAACAAGTCAACTAACTTTTTAGGTCAAAATACACCTTAATTGAGATTTAGGGAGTACATGATGGGAGCCATCTATTCACGTTTGCTAATAAAAAAAAGTGTGTAATTAATGTTCATCCACTGTTTAAGTGGGCGAACATAGTTGCTCTCAGATTGAAGAAAGGAAAGTAAAGACAAAGATTGATGGGACATGGTAAAAGGAAAAGTAAGAGTGCTGGAGCCTGCAGGAAAGGCAGGGAAGGAAAGAGACATGATAGTAGCTCTGTGAGGAACAAGTTAGATCAAACTAAATCAGATCAGATGAACAGGAGGAGGCATCTCAATCCCCATTAGAAACAGAATAAATTTTTACCAAAAACTAGTTTGCAACTTTGCATGCCTAGTTGTTGTCCAACAGAATCCAAAAGATGGGCCTTGTTTGTTTTAGGGTTTTAATTTAGTTTAGTTTTGTAATTATTATTCAATTTTTCTTCATTCATTACTCATCTTTTCAGTTTTTACTCTCATTTTTCTCTCTATTTCTCTCTGCTCGTTACTCTTATATCCAATTATTACGATATTTCTCTTTCCACTCATTACCAAAACGAACAAAACAAAACAAAACAGATGTTTCATCTGTCAAATTTTCCCATACTTTGCTTGATGTTAAATAATGGAATAATGATTTAACAACAGTATAATGGAAGCCATGGATAAAGTTTCATTTGGTAAGTTTTTCTTCTTTTAAGTCTTGTCTTTAATTGATCCTTTCTTTAATTGATCCTTTCCTTATAGTTTTTATGTCTTGTCTTTAATTCATTTGTCTTTAATTGATCCTTTCCTTGTACTTCAATGCAATATTGGATACTGTCGATCCCACGAGAGTCATCAGGAGGACCATCAAGCACGCCATTCTATCCTTTTCTCCCTTCCCTCTTCTTTTTTCCTTTTTCGATGAGGCAAATGCTACACACCACCCGAAGGGTTGTTGATGGTAGAGGACACGGAGTCACGGACTGGGGTGCTGTGCGCACCGTGCTGTACGCCTGTACACATTCTGACCGTTTAGATTTTATCCCATCACGCGCGGCAATAAACAGCTCGGGTACAAAGGGGCTGAGATAAAATCTGAACCGTTCATCCGAACAATGGACGACTGGGTGCACACGGTGCCGCAGAGCACCCCGGATTCAGAAGACGCGCGCCTCTCATCGTTGGATAACGTCATTTCAATGCCATCCTTTTTCATCAAAAGTCATTGCAGTGTTAGATTCCCATCAGATTATCTACTAGACTGATACACTTAATTCACTGGAAAATGAAATTATATAACTACCCCTTTTCCATTTGGGTCTTGTTGTATAAGCACACAAAAAAAATCATACACCTTTCACGTATTTCAGCAAGCTTTTCAATTTTAACAGAAGCCCACTAAATATATGCTAGCATTTTCCTTTCAATTGGGTGAAAGCAAACTAATTTTTACACCATTTACTAAAAATAAATATACCTCTTTTTTGTCTTTTAATGAAATTTGGTGCAAAAAAATATAAAAAATTATTCACCGAGATACTTTATTTTTCGATCCGAAGGAAATTGTAAAGCCAAAAAAAAAAAAAAACTCATAATTGCACTAGCAGTATTGGGGTGGGGTGGGGGGATTAACTGGAGTAGGAAGGTAATTTTAACAGGGGTATTACGGGGTCATATAAATAACACCCCTCCCATTTTTCCTCTCAAATCATTCTATAACAATGGGTCTAGGATTACTAATACCCCCAATTTTATTACCCCCATAAGAAGAACCCATTCAATCGGGCCGGAAAAGTCAAAAAGTGAGCTGCCAAACACCCCTGCAAGTAGAGTTTTTTTTTTTTTTTTTCAATTCTTATTGAAGCGGTTTGTTGAGGATAGAGGGACAAGGAGAGGGTGAAAATTTTGAAATATTCAATAACCAAATAACAATGTTATGGGTACACCACAAACGCACACCAAATACACACTAAACTGACTCTTACATGGAAAACTCTTACCTGGAAGAGTTAACTTGGTGTGCATGTGCGTAAGTGGTGTACCCATTGCGTTTTCCATAACCAAAACTCAGTATCAAAATGTAATTAAAATTACTTTGCTCACGCACATCTATGTATGCACATGCACGGACGGTGTATCTTAACCGTCAAAAATAATTTTGGATGGTCCAGATGTTAAAACAAATTACCGGTCAAAATTGGTTTTAAGATCCAATGCAGTTAAAATGCAACGTCTGTGCGTGGATGATACATATGTGGGCTTGCGTATGCATAGGCGCGTTGAAATGTAATTGAAATTGACAGTTGCCTGAAAATAAAACGACAAACTGACTCTTGTGTTACTGTTCGTTGAAAAGTGGTGTACCTTTCCGCTTGGATTCCATCGCCCAAACCGGGTGTTTTATAGCCGGACCCTTTTAAAGGATGAAGTATTCATGTAATGGAAATGATACGCGTATATCACATGCATTATAGTTGTAATGCATCTTCAAGGGGGAAAAGGCTAAGGGGGTGTTCCGCTAATTAAGCTAGTTTTTTTTTAATAAATTGATTTTTTACAATTTTTTATATAATGTATTGTGAGAAAATGATCTATTTCAATTTTTGAAAAAATTAATTTTTTGTTAGCCAAAGTTCCAGGCACAAGTTCAAGAAGTTATGGGTTTCGGGCCCACAAGAAATTTTAAAAAAAGAGACCCCAAATTGATAAACCCATTTATATAGTTGGTCCAAAACCTAACTTGGTGGGCATGGTGGCATAATTTTTAATGTTTTTGCATATAAATGAGGTGCACTTTGATCCTCGAAGCCCAAAACCTAACTTTATGGCATAATTGCCGTATGGACGGTGATGACTATCAACTGATGTGTAATTTTAGTTTTGATTTTTTAAACAATTGGAATCATAGATAAGTGTATCTTTGATTTTTGGTTTACATAATGCTAGTTTAGCTGTTAATGAGTCTTTGGATTTAATTTTCATCCGGCATTGACAATAACTTATTGGGCTAAGCTTGTTTTGGTTTGTTAGGCTAACATTTTTGGTAATTTAGTTGGAATTTCATTTATTTTAATTTTGCACGAGTGACCCAGCGTTGACAATACTAAAAAAAATTAATTTATATTGCATCTAAATTTTATTTTTTTTTAGTGCATTTTTTGAACCCAACAAAGTCACTTTCTGGTATAAGAGTGGAGCCGCTACTAATTGGTGTTGTGGTTAATTGTCGTGTTGCACGTATGTATGTAATACTGCTGTTTCTGTTTTTTGTGCTATTCGATGTGCACTTATCAATTAATAAATCTCATACATATGGTGCATTAATATAAACCGAAAACGAAAACCAGATGGCTGTTCTTTTTTTCAAATTTAAAACCAAAAGTCCAAAAGCATAACCGCAATAAAAAAAATTGGCTAATAACTGTCCTGGTCGATTTGGTTCGGAATACTATGGTTTCAGATGATATTGTCATTCCTACTTGATAATGAAAGCCGCCCTTCAAAGAAAACTTATAGATATAAGCTCAGCTTTCGAAACCATTTTCAGCTGTTAATAAATTTTAGTAGTAGTAGTAGTAGTAGTAGTTAAGGCGTAGGTAGAATGGCTAATAGAAAATAATTAGCAACAATATGCATCTAATTTTGTTTAATTTTGCTAGTTTCATCCGAAGATTTAAATATGTTTTATTTGTTCTCGGTGGAAGATTTATTTTTATTTTTTTTTGAAACTAAGCATATGTGTTAAAATATACCTGTCGTGATTAAGCATGCAAGTTTCCACAGTTGTGAATTGTAATGGGATTAGCATGTAATAATCAGAGATTATCCATGAGGCATAATTGGTTCTAGGTTTCAGAATCAATTAATGGGCCCCGCCCAAATCAGCCGTAACCCACCACAAAACAAAAGAATATTGGAGAGATGTAATTTATGAGGCTATAATTTAGTGGCAAAGAAACCACCATTATTGCTTTTGAGTTGTTGTAATTTGCTGGCCTTGAAAGTGTGGTGATTAAAGTATTTAATAACCCTTTTTATTTTTATTTTTATTTTTATTCTAAACTAAGTGAATAATTAATTCAGGTTGTACAGCTATATTCCCAATGGACTACGTGCATTGAAAGAGTACATAACCCAGGCATGCGCTTGGGTCACTCTGAATAAGAAATTAGAAAATTCTAAGTATCCAGAATATACTTTTTCATAATTTTTTGAGTAAATATTCTAGGTACCTAACATTGCTATTTTGTTTTTAAAGGGTAGGAGAGTAAAAATATGAATTACAAGAAATTGGAAAAACCCGCACGTAGGTAAAGAGATTCGAAACAAAGTCTGAAATCACTTTAAGTTCAACCTAACTAAGATTTCCATCAAGGGGACAAATAGCGCAACAAATACAATGAAAATAACATCCATAAGCAGGTACGAAGATTCGAGCTTCTGACCCCCGAGTCAGATGTGGGAGTATTTTTTTATTTTTTATTTTACTGTCAAACTTTATGCATATTCGTCACCTCCAAGTTTTTAATTAGTAAAAAAAACCTAAGTACAAGCTCAATAACCCTTTGAATAGTAATGTTCCTAGTTTTGAAGCGACCACAGGTATTCTTGCTGGACAATATTATCTAAGATAGGAGTATTTTATTTTGGGGGTGAATGTAATTAAATTAACTTGTTTTGGAATCGTATTTTTTTAGTGACACATGTGTGGTGTGGACGGACACGTCTCCACATCTTAAGAGAAAAGAGGCATCCCTTCCCTTACGACTATTTGGAAAGTCACCGACTAGCCTATATATCATTCATTCATTTTCAAAGTGTTGATTTTCTAATATTTTCATTTACTCAGAGTTTTCATTTGAAAGAGTACAAAAACAATTAAGTTCAGCTATCTTCCAAAGAAGTGTCAAAAAAAAAAAGTTCAGTTCCACAAATTCATCAATTGTAGTGTTGTTTTTGTGTGGCATTCAATTAAGTAATTTAAATATTTTTGTACTTCAAATTGTTGTCAAATCAAATGACGTATACAAGAAGAATGACTTATGAAAAAATATCAACAATATCAAAAATATCTTAGTGGAAACTCAGAATAAATTTTATGTCTTTTCAATTTTACAGTGACGTGCAAGTTATCATTCTTAACCAACTCTTATAAATTATAATCACTAACCAAATGCATATTTTTATCATTGCTAAGTCTATTTAATTTATCATAGTTCGATCCGTCCTAGGTATCACACTATCACTATCACCTAACCCACTTAAGCGTTAAGCCTCCCCTCCATGTATATATTTGAACCCATGGAGGAGTATTGTGGGTTTGAGATTGAGAGGAAATATGGAGGGAAGAAGTATTGCTGGTGGCAGCAATGCTAATCGTATTCAGTGGTTTCGGAGTAACAGTCGATTCCTCCTTCTGTCGTTGTTAATCGCTTTCTGGACTTGTGCTGCATTCTATTTCCAGTACTACTACCGGTCGTCTTCGTCTCATAACTGTCATAAGGGCGACAACGAAGTTTTTCTTGGAAAAAGTTCTGAATTCCGAGCGAACAATCATATACGGGAGTACTACTTAAAGCCAAGTAAAAAAAGTTCTTCTGATGGAGTAATTGTTGAATGGGGAAGAAATAGTAGTACTCCCGGATTGATTGTGGGTCCATTTGGTTCGACAGAGGACCGGATTTTGGAGAAGAGGCCAACGGGAAGCTGTGACAAGAAGGGGGAGTTTGCGAGGATTGTTCGGTCGAGGAAGTTTGTGTTGGTGTTCCATGAGCTTACGATGACCGGAGCACCGCTTTCGATGATGGAGTTGGCGACGGAGCTCTTGAGCTGTGAGGCCACGGTTTCTGTAGTTGTTCTTAACAAAAAGGGTGGGTTGATGCCGGAGCTTTTCAGGAGAAAGATCAAAGTTGTTGCGGACAAAGCGATTGTCAGCTTCAAGACTGCCGTGGAGGCAGATCTTGTCATTGCTGGATCAGCTGCTTGTGCTTCTTGGATTGGTGAGAATATCTTTCTAGTTTCCTTTTATTTTATTTTTTCGAACTCTGTCAAGATAATCAACCTTACACAAATATTCATGAATACGTTTTGACTCGTTAAGGTCCGCGACTGTGTAAGCCTGGTCATTATCTGTTTGAATGTAACTCTCCGACGCTCCGGATTTAAAAATAAAAAATAAAAGCTCATATTTGATTGACGATTGTTTTGGTTTCAGAACGATACAAGGCCTATTTCCCGGGAAGCTCAAGCCAAAATATTGCATGGTGGATAATGGAGAACCGAAGGGAGTACTTCGAAAAGTCGAAACACGTTCTAAACAGAGTGAAAATGCTCATATTCCTGACTGAATCACAATCCCAGCAGTGGCTAACTTGGTGCGCAGAAGAAAAGATCAACCTCCATTCTCAAGAGATTTCAGTGGTTCCCCTGTCCGTAAACGACGAGCTGGCTTTCATAGCAGGGATTTTGGGTTCTTCTTCTGGCCCTGAAGTTATGCTTGAGAAGAGAAAGGTGTTGAGAAATGCAGTAAGGGAAGAGATGGGGTTGAAAGATAGTGAGATGGTTGTGATGTCTTTGAGTAGCATTAACGGTGCAAAAGGCCAGCTTCTGGTTCTTGAATCCGCTCACATGGTGGTTGAAAAAGAACTTTCTCGGTATGATTTATAATATATAACCAAGGTTCTGAATAACAGTTAGAGTATCGGTTTTCTTAATGATACGGTACGTACCGGTACTGGTAGGATATCGGATACCGTTTCGGAGTTATCGCTATTAGTGTTATTTTCCAACATCAAAGAATTTAGAATCACAAATACACTTATCGAAAAGAAAAATAAATATAAAAGTAGTCAGTACTGTTCGTTATTGACCGGTACTGGCCGGTTTTGTCCCGATACTGACGGGTATTGACCGGTACACAAAATGAAAAAATAAAATTTGGTACTTTCCGGTATATGCTGGTATGGCTGGTACCCGACTGGTATGACCCGGTATTGGAGGTTCTTGGTACCGTTTTTTTACAAAACTGGTAAGTACCGGCCGGTACGATACATCTTTCATAACCTTGTACATAACAACTATTTGGACACACATCCTTCGTTTTTAGTAGAGTCTAACACTATTTAATTCTCACAATCACAACTCATAAGAGTATCTCCAACCCAATTCTTCATTTTGAAGGATTAAAATATCATCATTTATTTAAAAATTGAATTTGAAGAATGTTACTATTCACTTATACTTTAACCACATTCTCTATTGTGAGAACATTCTTTACACCGGCAGTGTAAACTAAAGTTTCCTCTAAATCTATTACATTGCGCAATGTGTCCAAATAGTAGTCCCAAAAGGTAGAACATGGCGCAATGCAATCGATTTGAAAAAAACTTTTATATTCACCGCCGATGTAAAGAATATTTTCTTTTCTCTATTATCTATCTTCATTTTTCAAAAGCACGCTCAAAACTCAATCATCTCTCATTTTCCCTCCAAAATTTGAAATATCAAATTTTTAACATTAACCAAATAAATTCAAGATTGGTCTTATTTTAAAGATATTGGTAGGATTTTTTTAATGGTACTAATTTTATGAATATTAAATCATAATGTGAAAAATTATGCATAATTTATTGTGTAGAAATATATGAAGAACATTTTTCAAATTTTGGACAAGTCTTCAAATATGAAGAGTCAAACTTGATTCTTCATTTTGATGAATGAAAATGAAGGATGGTTGGAGTGCTTTAATTCTTCATTGTGAAAAAATTAATGAAAGTATGGTTCGAGATGCCTTGAGTAAAATGTGTTAGCATGGAATAGGGGTTTGCAGCCTGTTGTCCCTAGGGATGGCAACGGGGCGGCTTGGGGCGGGTTTTGATGATCCCGGCCCCAACTCTAAAATTCCCGAACCACCCCCTAACTCGACCGGGTAATTTATGAGTACCCCCGCCCCCGCCCCTGTTGGGTATCGGGTTTACCCGCTCCACCCCTATTTTTTTCACAGATTAGTAAAATATATTTTAGACTCCAATATTAGTGAGCACAAATGATAAGAGTTCACAAATAACTTTCACAACTTATTGAAAATCTACTATCTAATGTTATATTTTAGTCGTAAAAATAAAATTATAAGAATACAAATAAAATTTGATGCATATAAGGGAGAAAATATAATTTCATATATATAAATATAATTATACATATGTTGGGGCAGGTAATATCGGGGCGAGGTGACCATACCCCTGCCCCTACCCTAACCCTGACGGGTTTTTCAAAATCACCCCCTGCCCCTACCCGTTACCCAAAAAAATAGGGAAAAAAAAAAACCCTACCCTATCGGGACGGGGTAGGGCGGGTTCGGAGCGGGACGGGTTGAATTGCCATCCCTAGTTGTCCCTTCAGTATAGGACTCGTCCCAAGTTCAAAATTTTTATCCAAACGATTCATAAGTCCCAAAAGAAAAGAAAAGGGGAAGAGAGGTATCCATATTTTAATAGACAGTAAGTAATATGTAAGGTAGTGCTATTGGATTTTTGAAAGAAAAAGTGACCATCCAAATTATAAAAGTAGGATGTTCATTGCTAATTTAATTAGCTATTCCTTGTGGAATATGCCCTAAAGGGCTTGCATACCAATAAAAAACATTAGATAGTCATTTTTCATCATAGACTTCAACAATGCTAGCCATTATACCTATTATTGATTAAACAGTTATAGTATTATTTTTTGAGAGTCAGACTTTGGGTCAATCGGTTTAGTCCCCAGCTACATTTGGAAAGGCACTGTAACATTTTCTAAAGTGCATAGTCATATAGCTAGACTGTTGGATCACATTTCTGGTGAAATGACTCTGTATTTTACCTAAAATAGTGATATAAAGAGGCTTTTGTTCTTACTCGGCAAGCTATGTCTAGCTAGCCAAAGTAGCAATAGGCGGAATGTCTAGCCAAATAGCTAGCCTATTGGAGAGAGAATAACTCTTCCAGACCTCTTTTACCTAGCTTGTTAGAGTTGCTCACTTGAGCTTTTCTAAAGTATCATGTTAGACACTTACACCCAACTTGTTGGAGGCTTCACAGTTGGAATACTTCCCTGACAAGCATAAAAAATTTGAGTAGTATCCAAGTTTCAACCACTTTTATGGACTTTTTACACACAAAAATTCTGAGTAGTATCCAAGTTTCAACCAATAGGAGGTGGTTCATAGAACCATGTTGTCTGCCCTTAGAATATGTATGAGAAAATCGTATACAAAGACCAATACACTTATCGAGTAGCATCTTGACACTCGTATCTGAGTTCATGTAACATACATCACGACATTTGTTGACGACTCTGATGCCGCGATCTTTGACAGCGAAGGCAAAATAAGACAAGTGGTATCTGAAAGGGGAGGAGTACTGCAAGAACAGGCGCTCAAAGTTGTCATTGGTTCGGTTGGGTCTAAGAGCAATAGATTGGTTTATGTCGAATCAATGCTCAGTTTTGTAAATCAGCATCCAAGCCTATTCAACTCTGTGCTGTGGACTCCAACAACTACAAGGGTTGCCTCACTTTACTCTGCCGCCGATGTGTATGTCATCAATTCTCAGGTAATGCGGTTCTTTCTAGTTTTAACAGGGAAGCTATGTAGTACGTCTCTAAACGGAGGAATTTTTCATTGGTGAGCGGGTATGGCTGACGTGGTACCCGGTCGCGGCGGCCCAAAAAAATATACGACGGATAGCCTGAATGAAAACACACTTTTCCTTTTTTCATTTTTTAAAAATCTATCCGGCACTTTCAATCCGGGCGGTCCGTTGCATTTTTAGACAGTGAGATGTACGCAAGCAGGCACCACGTGGTATCCGCTCGGTATGGAAATATTTTTCCTTTGAACGAATAAGATGACTAAAATGAACTTTATTTTCTCTGTTTACTAACACTGGACTCAACAGGGGATCGGAGAAACATTTGGAAGAGTGACGATTGAAGCAATGGCATTTGGTTTACCAGTACGATTACAACCAAATAATTAAGTTTCCCCATTTGATCTCATCCTTGTGTTTCAATAATAAATCGCGATAGATAATCATACAAATTTTTTTTTTTTTTGTGTAACATTTTCAAAAGTGTGGTGCAGGTATTAGGAACAGATGCTGGGGGCACAAAAGATATTGTTGAGCATAACAAAACGGGTCTCCTCCACCCTCTGGGCCGCCCGGGAGTTCAAGTTCTCTCTGAGAATCTTCGGTTTTTGCTTAAAAATCCTTCAGCGCGGCAGGAGATGGGGAATAGGGGAAGGGAAAAGGTCCAGAAGATGTACCTGAAGCGGCATATGTATAAGAAATTCGCGGGGGTACTATCCAGATGCATGACTTAGAATCGAAGTAGTTAATGCCTATGCATGGATACTCATACGGGATGTGTCTACAACACGGATACGGAGATACGAGAAATTTACAGAAAATAATAACCGGATGAGGCCCCATTTCGCTAAGGCTCTTTTTGTTTTTTTGTTTTTTAGATTTTTGACCTTTTTTTTGTTGATGTATTGTGAGAGAATGACTTATCTTGAGGTTCAAAATAAGTTGGCTTAAAAATAAGTTATCTTAGTGGAATGGGGCGTTAGTTACAGAAAAATTTAAAGGTGGGGTAAAATAATCCATTGTCGCATTTTTGCAATTGTAATTTGTTGTGTTTGAGAAAAAATGGCGCTTTGAATTTGCCACACATGGTAATTTTACGCATTAAATTGTGCCTAGACTACAAGTTTATTCTGTATTTTTAGACTATAAATTGTCAAATCAATTGATGTATGCGAGTAGAATGACATTTTTTGGAATTGAAATAAGCTGCCATTTTAACTTTTTGAATTAGTGAAATTGGGCCTAAGTTGTCCGGAGACGGCCTTATGCTAAGGCCAAAGAGGCGGCTGCCTTAGGCTCCCAAAAAAATGTAAAATTAAGGGGACCCAACAAGTTTTAATACTCAACATATATGCTCACAATAATGTACTACATAGCATACCCAAAATGGAAAATTAGGGCTCCTTTGAAATTTGCCTTAGGCCCTCGAAATGTCGCGTCAATACTGAAGTTGCAATCAAATTGTTGGGTAAACAACATCAGTGCGGAACCAAGATTTGGATACGGGGATGGCAATGTTGACTAGTAATCTAGTTGTGCGGAAAAATATGAAAAAGGAAATTAAGTGTGAAGTCTTATAATCAGTAGGTTTTTTTTTTTTTTTTTTTGTGAAAAGGTAACAAACTCTTGCTTTAACTCTCTTTTGGTATTTAAATGAAAGACATTAACTTGTCAAAAGGGCAAGATACTCCCTCTCTCCCTTCTTTAAGGGTGTTGTTTGGTAAATTAACCTATTAAATAAATATCATCGTTACTCCTTTCACATCAACTTTTTCACATGTTTTAAGCTTTTTAAATCAATTTTCACCTCTACTTTCCAAGATTTTCCTCCACTTTTACTTGTTAACTTGTCAAACGGGCAAAATAATAATTGTACAAACTTTTAGTCATTAACTTTTCAAAACCCACACTTATGAAAGGACGGCCCAAAATGGAATATTCAACCATTAAAAAGGGACGGAGGGAGTATTAATTTTTCTTGATATGCACCGACCATTAACTAAATTAATTGCAATTTTTACAGTATTTGTATAAAGTAGTATTAGGTTTTTACCAGTAAATACGTAGTCGATCGGACTACATTAGTCTATAAAAAAATTACGTGTTCAAAAGTGCGGGTGCCACCTATCTCACCCCCTTTTGTGGCTCCACTTAGAACCAAGGACGGATCGAGGAGCGGATGAGCCTGACCGCCTTATCCATGTTTTACATTTCTATGATTTGTATAACCATAGTTAGTATCATTTTTCATATGTTACAATTTGGAAGCACGTCGAACTTGAACCACATGTCAAAGTTGCCGTCGTTTGCTATTGCCGAGCGAGATCGAAGTGGATTTCTACGAAAGCTTTGTTCATGAAAGATCTAATTTTATTTTACTAGCACTGGGGGTGTCACAGAAGACGTCAATTAGGCTCTGTTTTATTTGTTGAAAACTAAAAAAAATAAATAAATAAATTGGAACAAGTTCAAGGGGTGGCACGTATCACCTCCCCTTATACTTTCCACCTCTGAATACCATCAAGCCACGATTAATTTGTTGGAAGTCATAGCCTTTTTTTTCCCTCAAATTTTTGGTACAGGAATTAGGAACAAAAGCTGGAGGCACAAAAGATATTGTTGAACATAACAAATTCGCAGGGGTTCTATCAAGATGCATGGACAGAATCTAAGTACAATCAACTCCTATTTATGTAGCATGGATAACATACCAGTTTATGTAATACGATTAATGTAATACGATTGTAATAGGGATACGGCGATACGAGAAAATATAAAAACTATACTGACACGGCTAGAATACATCATCAGACAATTGCAAATATTTTTGTACGCAGTAATTATTTTAACACTGTACTACACATAAGTATAAGAATGATGAGGAACTGTTACATTCATTCTTTTCTTTTTTTTTTGGCCATTCGTCAACTGTTATATTCATTCATATAATGCAAAAGTGTTGTACAATTTTTTTATTATTTATTGATTAAGTAATCACTACACTCACATGGCCAGTAGAAACTTCTAAAGGACAAGTTGTGGAAAGAGATATGATCCATTGATGTACAACCATTCATTGTTTGAGTTTTTGAGCTTCCGTAATGTGAACACAACAATCAACTGCAACGCCAACCACAACACCAACCACAAGGTTTTAAATTTATGCACACATAAATGTGTGTGGAACCCACTTAGATGTGCATGGTTGTGGTTGGTTGTTGTGTCACTTATATGTAGTACTGCTGTTTCTACTTTTTGTGCTATTCAATGTGCGGTTTGTTGTGGTGTGGAGCATAAACTAACTTGTATATGCATCATAATATTAAGAAATACTAGTCTGTTACCATAGAATCTATAGTAAAGCATATGGTATGATAATTTGTGTTTTAAAATGGAAGGACACACAAGAATATCAATTAATAAATCTCACACATATGGTGCATAAGAGTTATTAATTACTCCCTCCGTTTATTTTTTAGAGGTTCAAATGTTGAATATAATTATTTTTTGGGAGACGGAGGGAGTATTGGTCTAATGTGACTCTATCTTAAAATTTATTTTTATTTTAAACTAATGAATAATTCAGATTAAACTACCTATATTCCCAATGGACTACGTACATTGAAAGAGTACATAACCCAGGTGCGCGCTGGGGTCACCAACTAGGCCATATATATTGCATCATTTATTCATTTACAAAGCATTGATTTTCTAATATTTTTATTTAAAAGAGTACAAACACAATTAATCCGATTGTAGTGTTGCTTTTGCGTGGCATTCGATCAAGTATTGTCGCGAAATAGACGTTAGTGTAAATCATAAGCATCGTAGTGGGAAGGAATATGTCTTAAGTACAGATTGCAACTCTCTCTCTCTCTCTCTCTTTCTCTCTCTCTCAAACGCTCCATCTTCTCTTTAAAAAAACTCACTTCCGGCTTCGGTTTCACCTGGAGTGGCGCCGCCGATTGCCAGCCCCCACCCCCTCCTCTCTTCTCTTTTTTTCTTCTTTTAGGGATGGATCGGCAGTTATGGAGAGAGTTTGGCAGGGGCGGTCAGCGGCGGCGGATGGGATCTCAGTGGCTTATCTCCTGACTTATGAAAGAATACCGAAAATACCTTAGTGGAAACTCAGCCTAAATTCTAGATGTCTTTATAATTTTGAGCTCGAATCGGAGGTCGTACTACAGTGACGTGCAAGGTATCATTTCTAACTCTTACAATCACTAACCAAATGCATATTTTTATCATTCCTAAGTACTATTTAATTGCTTAATTAATCCAATAGTTCGACCCGTCCTAGGTATCACCTAACCAACGTAAAGCTCCCCTCCATGTATATTGTGGACTATATTTGAACCCATGGAGGAATATTGTGGGTTTGAAAGGGAACATGGAGGGGGAGTTTGCGAGGATTGTTCGGTCGAGGAAGTTTGTGTTGGTATTCCATGAGCTCACGATGACCGGAGCACCGCTTTCGATGATGGAGTTGGCGACGGAGCTCTTGAGCTGTGAGGCCACGGTTTCTGTAGTTGTTCTTAAGAGAAAGGGCGGGTTGATGTCGGAGCTTTTGAGGAGAAAGATCAACGTTGTTGCGGATAAATCGAATGGCAGCTTCAAAACTGCTGTGGAGGCTGATCTTGTCATTGCTGGATCAGTTGTTTGTGCTTCTTGGATTGGTGAGAATATCTTTCCAGCTTCCTTTTCTTGTTTTTTGAACTCTGTCAAGATAATCAACCATTACCAATATTCATGAATATGTATTAACTTGAGGTTGGTGTAGGGTTCGATTGTGTGGATAGGGTGTCTCCCTCGTTTATCACTCTAACATATTCTAACTTATTAACGCGGAAATAATAATCTTTTATTTTTTATTTTTCAACCATAAAGGAACGATAAACTTCTGTATAAGCTAAGTTATGTGTCTCCCTTTTGAGCTTCGTCGCAGATAAGAAGTCATTTTGCTCTCACCAAAGAAAGAGTTGTGATTCGTGCTCGCTCTTCGTCCATCCTTCTTAATAAAAATAAAATGAAATTTTACTTCTCTATAGGAGTCATTTATTGTTCATTTATTTCCCGTATAGCACTATGCCCTGATTATGTGCTATGGTTTGATTTTGAGTTGTTGCGACCCTTGCATAATTAAATTTTCTCCTCTGTTTGAATGTAACTCTCCGACGATTGTTATGGTTTCAGAAAAATATAATTATGGTCTCATCTGACTCGATTGATGATTGTTATGGTTTCAGAAAAATGTAAGGCCTATTTCCCGGGAGGCTCAAGCCAAAATATTGCATGGTGGATAATGGAGAACCGAATGGAATACTTTTTTTTTTTTTTTTTTCAATCGATAGCCATTTTATTGATTACGAAATATGCGAAATATCAAAAAGAACTTCCCTACGCACCCAGTCCGGACAAGTCCCCTCCCAGGTTGTAGGTTGCTCAATAGATAGGGCGTGCTTGGCCACGACATGGGCCACCCTATTACAATCACGAGGAGTAAAAGAAAAATCACAAAAAGAAGTAGAAAGTCTAATGATATCTCGAATGATAACCGCTAAGCTTGAGCTGATTGCCTTCTCTCCTTTAAGCATCTGTATGATAAACTGCGCATCTCCTTCAAAAGAAAAGCGTTTGCCCCCTTTCTCCTTAGCCAAAGTCACTGCCCATCGAAATCCCAAGGCCTCCACAGCCTCTGCCGAATGAGTGTTTGAGAGTGGAATAGCTGTGACCCATTTCACTTGCCCCAAGTAATCCCTTGCTACCAGACCTACACTGCCTTTCTTTCCTGACCCGTCAAATGCTCCGTCAGAGTTAATCTTCACTACCCCATGGTTCGAAGGATTCCATTTGCTAATTGTTTCCTCCATTGGCTGCCGTGGCTCTCTAGTCTTTGACGTGGCTGCTACAAAATCATGAAACTCATTAGTCCCGTAACCCAAGATTTCCTGCTCTCCAATCCACTTCTTATTGAACACCCAATCATTCCTGGCCTTCCAAATCTGCCAGCAAACAAACACAAAAAACCCCAGATTCTCCTTCTGATTCCCTCCTTTCGTAACAGATCCCATACTTGTCCACAACTCACCAAATTGGGAAGTAGCTAAAACCTCTGGTCGAAATCGAAAGGGTGACAGTAACCACACTTTGCAAGCCCGTTCACAGGTCATCAACACATGAGTTGTAGTTTCCTCCACCATCCCACAAACTGGACATGTCATTGACACCGGTACTCTCCGTTGGGCTAACAATTTGTTAACGGGAAGGATATTGTGCAAGCTACGCCATAGAAAAAGCTTAAGTTTATTAGGAGCTTGAATTGGCCAAATCCATTTCCATTTATACTCATCGACATTACTTCCACTTGTTTGCCCCCGATCAACATTGTTGTTTGAACTCTGTTGTCCCAACTTTTTTGCAATCATATATGCCGTCTTAACTGAGAATTTCCCATTCGGCGTACTCCGCCAAATGCGCTCATCCAGTTGGTCGGTAGTACTTAATGGTATACACAAAATTTGCTCAGCATCTCTGTGATTAAACACCTCCCTTATTACTGACTCCTTCCATCCGTTGCAACCATGATCAATGAGTTCGCTAACTTTCTCATAAGGCACATTCTCCGGTCGAGGGGATAAAATTGTTGGTAGTAAAGGATCCTCAAGCCATGGATCAGACCATATCGCAACTTTTGCACCCGTAGCCACTCTCCACCTCCAACCTTTCTCCACCACAACTTTACTTGCTAAAATACTTTGCCAAGCCCACGATGCCGTAGGTTTAGCCCGTGCTTCCAAAAAATTTGAGGTGGAAAAATATTTGGCTTTGAAGACTTTGTAAAACAATGAGTCCTCCCCCTTGAGCAATCTCCACCCTTGTTTAGCAAGCATTGTTAAGTTAAAAGCTTCTAAATCTCTAAACCCCAAACCCCCCTCACCTTTGATCTGAGTCATCTTCTCCCAACTTAACCAGTGAATTTTCCTATTCTCATCATCGCCAATATTCCAAAAGAACTTAGCAATCAGCGAATTAAGTGAGTTGCATAATCCAGTTGGAAGCTTGATACAAGCCACTGTATACGTGGGCAACGTTAGCAGAACAGATTTCGCCAATACCTCCCTCCCTGCGGGGTTGACATGCTTTCCTTTCCAATGTTTAGCTTTATTCATCACACGCTCCTTAATATACCCCAGAGCTGCATTTTTGGAGCGCCCAATAATAAAAGGCAGCCCTAGGTATTTTCCTTCCTCCGAGCTCCTGCTAAAACCCAAAATGTTACGGCATATCCCTTTACTTTCCACAGTCGTATTGGGGCTGAAGAAAATTGATGATTTATTTTCATTCACCAATTGCCTAGAAGCTTTCCGGTAAGTTTCCAAGACACACTTAACCACCTCACTATCACGGCTTGTGGCTGGGCAAAATATAAGAGAGTCATCAGCAAACAAGAGGTGTGAAATAAATGGCCCATTCTTGCAAATCTTAACACCTTTCAGATCCCCCCGTCGCTCCTTTTCCTGTAACAAACTAGATAATCCTTCAGCACATAACAAGAATAAGTATGGGGTAAGAGGATCCCCCTGTCGTAGGCCCCTCTGGGGTTTAATAAACCCATGATGCTGACCATTAACAGTCACTGAGTAAGATACCGTGGTAATACAATTCATAATCCAAACCCGCCACTTCTCATTAAAACCCATGGACTGCATACTAAACAGAGTGGAATACTTCGAAAAGTCGAAACACGTTCTAATAAGAGTGAAAATGCTCATATTCCTGATTGAATCACAATCCAAACAGTGGCTAACTTGGTGCGCAGAAGAAAACATCAACCTCCATTCTCAAGAGATTTCAGTGGTTCCCCTGTCCGTAAACGACGAGTTGGCTTTCGTAGACGGGATTTCGGGTTTTACTTCTAGCCCTGAAGTTATGCTTGAGAAGAGAAAGGTGTTGAGAAATGCAGTGAGGGAAGAGATGGGGTTGAAAGATAGTGACATGGTTGTGATGTCTTTGAGTAGCATAAATGGTGCAAAAGGACAACTTCTGGTTCTTAAATCCGCTCAAATGGTGGTTGAAAAAGAACTTTCTAGGTATGATTTATACATAACAATTATTTAGACACGCATGCTTCGTTTGTAGAATATAACACTACTTAATTCCCACAATCACAATTCATAAGTCAAATGCCTTAGCAGGGAAGAGGGGTTCACAGCCTGTTGACCCTTTAATACGGACCCGTTTCACGTTCAAAATTTTAATTTGACTGTTCATAAATCCCGGTTAGGAAATGAAAAAGGAAAAGAGAGAATATCTACATTTTAATAGACAATAAATAAAGTAGATATGTTATTGGAGTTTTGAAAGAAAATGCGACGAGCTAAATTACAAATGTAGGAGTATCATCACAATTCTGTTTTAGTTTAGGAAAATAAATTTAGTTTCCCACCTACAAATTAAAAAAAAAAAAACCCTACAAATAAAGAAAATAAAGAGTGAAGGTAAAAGATCTGAGGTGATTTTTTTTCAGATGGGACTAATGTGTGCTTTTTATACGTTATTTACCTAGTAACTGTTGATCTGGACACATGCCAGCCGTAGGATATAGTTTTAAACATGTGATCAATGGGTTCAAGAGGTTTTTCTAGCAGTATCATCACACTAGATGTTTTTCCAAAAAGTGAAACCATAAAATTGAGGTTTTAAAATTGAGGTTTTGAATAATGAATAATCTATTCTCTAATTTTCTCAGGTTGTTGTTGCTCACAAGGTGAAAGAATCGGAGATCACCAACGAGCAGGACTTGCTTCTTCTGGTATACTATTCAGTTTACCTAGATCATAAAATGTGTCATTTCAAGCAACGAACTGATCTCTTTGAGAGCAATTAGGGGCTCATTCCGTTATGGACTCGACTCGACTAGTTACTGACTCGGACCTTGAGTTTGAAACTTGTTTAGTAAAAGAGCGACTTCGAGTTAGCTAAAATCTAGGCTCGTTTGTAGAGGCTTGTTTAAGTAAGCAAACACAGCTTGAACACCTCATGCAAAACGAGCTCGAACACAAGGATACTATTCAGCTTCCGATTGTTGTCTAAATACATTTGATCCAAATTAGATTGTTTTCCTCGTCTCCATTTCTTCATTGCCGCTTGGTTGAATTCGGAAACCTTTGTTATCAAATTTTTTTTATTTTTGCGTATTTGGAATTGGTAATGAATTCTAGGGTGCTATCTATATGCAAATCCTATGATCTATCCGCTATTGATATTTACTAATGCATTCTTATTTTGAGCGTGGTGAAATATCAAATTCTACTCAACATCATTGATCGTTGTGGAGTCGTGGCCTAAATTTGACAGTAAATAGGCTAGGAGTTCAAATGGGTGCTGTTTTTTCTGTTTTGGTCAGAAAATTATTACGATTTAGGTGCTATTGATATTTACTGCTGTAAAATGAAGACAGAAATCTCCGGATTTTGGATTGGCCAAATTTTTGGTATGCTTATTTCTTTAGCTCTTCTTTGTTTATCTCATGTTATCTATGGTTTTGACCTGAGGCAGATGAGGAACCTGCTACGCATAGTCCTATTCATCTCCAATAGAAAGGAGTAATCACCTCTTTTCTCCCCTTATATGTGATCAGATAGTCACATGCTTACCTATGTTGCAGCTTGTTGATTACGGGCCTCCATTCTTCAGAGGCTGCACCGAACAAGAGGCACATAAACCATGGATTAAAAATCCTCTGACAATGGAGGTTGAGAATGTTAACAACAAGCCTTTTGTATATGCTCACAAGGTAACGATCGAATATAACTTGAACGACAAGACAATCTGGTTACTAGAACAAATGTTCAATTAGTGCTTATTTTGTATGGAACTTGTGCAGATTAAAAATGTGCTTGATACTCGAGATCCAGAGGAAGATGAACAACAAGTAGGCTGGGTAAAAGACTGGATCAACTGTTACCAACTTGGCATGGTTGAGCTAACTGATGTTCTCTCAAATTTCCCTGACATCTCACTCGTAAAGGCCTTTTCCTTTATTTGGTTTAGCTGGTCTTAAGATAAGCTTGGTTATTTAGATTGTATTTTGGAACAGTTTCTCAGTTTTGCAACCTTATGACATTGGTACAGAACTTAAGGGTGCAGGTACAAGTAGCTGTTTCTAATATCGTGTCTGAATAATGAATAATCTATTCTGGAATTTTCTCAGGTTGTTGCTCACATGGTGAAAGAATCAGTGATCGCTGAGCAGGACTTGCTTATTCTGGTATACTATTCAGTTTACAAATGTCATTTTCATACGAGTTCTCAAAATTAGATGTTTATTTCCTCGTCTTAGTTTCTTGGTTGTTGTTTGGTCGAATGAGGAAAACTTGATAATGAAATTTGTTGGTTCAAGCAACAAACTGATCTATGTGTGAGCAATTTGAGGCTCAGTTCGTTATGGACTTGACTGGACTATTATGGACTCGGCTCATATATTTATTATCTGTGCTTGACCTACCTCGAGCTTGAAGATAGTTTCGTAAAGAGTTGAATTCAAGTTAGCTAAAAGCTCGGCTCACTTGTAGAGGCTGTTAAACAGACAATCCGAGCTCGAACCCCTCTTAGTTTCCTTGTTGTCATTCGGTTTAATTTGGAAAACCTTGATCATAAAATGTGTCACTTCAAGCAACAAGCTGGTCTCTTTGGGACCAATTAGGGGCTTATTCCGTTATAGACTCGGCTCGACTATTTATGGACTCGGACCTTGAGTTTGAAGCTTGTTTAGTAAAAGAGCGAGTCGAGTTAGCTAAAATCTCGGCTCGTTTGTAGAGGCTTGTTAAGTAAACAAACACAACTCGAACACCTCATACTAAACGAGCTTGAACACAAGGATACAATTCAGCTTCCAATTGTTGTCTAAATACGTTTGATCCAAATTAGATGTGTTTTCTTCGTCTCAATTTCTTCATTGCCTCTTGGTAGAATTCGGAAACCGTTGTTATGAAAATTGTTTGAGTTATGCGTATTTGGAATTGGTAATTAATTCTAGAGTTGCAAATCCTATTTCGATCCCAAAAAAAAAAACTAAAGCTATGCAAATCCTATGATCTATCAGCTATCTATGCAAATCAATAGCAAAATTCACAATTCTGGTACTAATCCATTCTTAATTTTTTTTTGGATAAATAATCCATTCTTAATTTGCGCGTGGTGAAATATCAAATGTAAATACTAAATATGCTCTACTCAACGATCACTGACTGTTGTCGAGTCGTGGACCTAAATTTGACAGTAAATAGGCCAGGAGTTCAAATTGGTGCTGTTTTTTCTGTCGATTTTGGTCAGAAAATTATTATGATTTTGGTCGGTTTAGCTGGTCTTAAGATAATCTTGGTTATTTAGATTGTATTTTGAAACAATTTCGCAGTTTTGCAACCTTAGGAAATTGGTACTAAACTTAATGGTGCAGGTACTAATAGCTGTTTCTATTATCTTGTCTGAATAATGAATAATCTATTCTGTAATTTTCTCAGGTTGTTGCTCAGAGGGTGAAAGAATCGGAGATCACCGAGCAGGACTTGCTTCTTCTGGTATACTATTCAGTTTAGCAATGTCATTTTCATACGAGTTCTCAAAATCAGATGTTTATGTCCTCGTCTTAGTTTCCTCGTTGTTGTTTGGTTGAATGAGGCAAACTTCATAATGAAATTTGTTGGTTCAAGCAATGAACTGATTTATTTGCGAGCACTTCGAGGCTCAGTTTGTTATGGATTTGACTAGACTATTATGGACTCGGCTCATATATTTATTATCTGTGCTTGACCTACCTCAAGCTTAAAACTCGTTTGGTAAAGAGTTGAGTTCAAGTTAGCTAAAAGCTCTGCTCGTTTCTAGAGGCTGTTAAACAAACAAACCAAGCTCGAACACCTCTTAGTTTCCTCGTTGTCATTCGGTTGAATTTGGAAAATCTTGATCATAAAATGTGTCACTTCAAGCAACGAACTGATCTCTTTGGGAGCAATTAGGGGCTCATTCTGTTATGGGCTCTGTCTCTTCTATTATCCTCATCCTCATTTGATTTATCTAACTCACTATCATCCCATTTTTTCAAACTGTAAGCCTTCCTCTTTAACATCTTATTAGCACAATTTTGGGCTATATGACCATACCCAAGACATTCAAAACATTTGGTTCCCCATTTTTCTTCCTTTTTCTTCTTACTCATTGGCTTCCAAGAGTTAAAATTTCCACTATCCAATAGAGTCCTATGGTTGGAAGGGTGATTTGTGTTCATTGTGAAAATAAAGGATCCGCTCAAGAAATTAAAAACACTTTCTTAATCAGAAGAGCGACCCGCTCTGAAACCAAATGAAAAATCCTATTTTGCTAGCAGACGAATAGTCGAGCAATAACGGGAATTAAAAATTAAACGATGAACACACAATATACGTGGAAAACCTCGAATAGGGTGAAAACCACGGGAATGAATCAAAACACTAAAAATAACGTTGCGCGATTACAATCGACCTATACTTACAATTGAAAATCCTCTCAATTGACCCAAGAACCGATTGCCGAATCCACGTTCATCGCACCAAGTGTTTGATTGCTGCACGCCTTGAATCCTCAAGCCTTCCGAGATACTTCCAGAAATCCACCGGAAAAGTGAATCATATGGTTGAATAAAGATCTTGGAGTATTTGATTGTGTAACTCAAAACTTCATGTAAGAACTCCAAGCCATAAACCAAATACCAAAGATGCAGCTCTCTCCTTCTTTTTCACGTCAAAATAAAGGCTGCTGAAGTTATATATTTCAAACCCTAGCTGCTGGCTTTTATAAGCTGCTGATCCGACTGCTCAAGCACAATGAAGGTTGCTCGAGCAACTTGCTGACAGTCCACTTGCTGGACGTGTGAAATAAAAGTGCTTGAGCACTTTGCTTGGACCGATGTATTTAGCTCAAAACACTCTATAACCTTGGATTACATCGAAGCATAGACACACTAGAACATTAACAGTTGATTTCCTTCCACAATCCTAAACAGACGCATCTAAAAACAATAAAAATAAAAAGTACAACTCGATAATAAGGATACACGTAAATGTGTGTTTTGTCGTGAGATTTGCCAATACAGACAGACTGTGGCCTATGGTCCTAACAGGCTCAACTCGACTAGTTAAGGACTCGGCCTTGTGTTTGAAGCTTGTTTAGTAAATGAGCTAGTTCAAGTTAGCTAAAATCTCGGCTCGTTTGTAGAGGCTTGTTAAGTAAACAAACACAGCTCGAACACCTCATGCTAAACGAGCTCGAACACAAGGATACTTGTCACTTTCTGATCGGATTATTGTCTAAACATGTTTGATCCAAATTAGATGTGTTTTCTTCGTCTCAATTTCTTCATTGCCGCTTGGTTGAATTTGGAAGCCGTTGCTATGAAAAATGTTGAGTTATGTGTATTTGAAATTAGTAAGAATTCTAGAGTGCCATATATGCTAATCCTATGATCTATGAGCAATCTATGCAAATCAATAGCAAAATTCAAATTGTTCTACTAATGCATTCTTAATTTGAGCGTGGTGAAATATCAAATGTAAATATGCTGCACTCAATAATCATTGACTGTTGCGGAGTCTGTGGACCTAAATTTGACAGTAAATAGGCTATAGGAGTTCAAATTGGTGCTGTTTTTTCTGTCGATTTTGGTCAGAAAATTATTACTCCTACGATTTAGGCGCTATTGTTATTTACTGCTGTAAAATGAAGACAGAAATCTCCGGATTTTGGATTGGCCAAATTCGTGGTATGGTTATTTCCTTAGCTCTTCTGTGTTGATCTCATGTTATCTATGGTTTTGACATGAGATAGATGAGGAACCTGCTACGCATAGTCCCATTCATCTCCTCTCCCCTTATATTTGATCAGATAGTCACATGCTTACCTATGTTGCAGCCTGTCGATTACGAGCAGAGGCTGCACAGAACTACAGGCACATAATCCATGGATTAAAAATCCTATGACAATGAAGGTTGAGAATGTTAACATCATGCTGTTAAAAAAGAGAGAGAATGTTAACGGCAAGCCTTTTGTGTTGACTCCCAAGGTAAGAATCGAATATAACTTGAACAACAAAACCATCTGGTTACTAGAACAAATGTTCAGTTAGTGTTTATTTTGTATGGAACTTGTGCAGATTAAAAGTGTGCTTGATCCTTGTGAATATAAAAATGATGATATTCAAGATGATGCAGTAAGCTTGGGAGCTGATTATGAAACTAAGGTAGATGTTGGAAGCTGATTTACCATATAGCACAGTATTGCTTTTAACTGCTTTTCAAAACTTCCTCATCCATTTCAGGTTGGTCACTCAAAAGGTGAACACTTCACGGCTGTACCAACAGGTAATTCCATGTATTCTGGCCTCATCTCCTTTACACGTTACTCCCCTTAGTTTTCTTAGTTTCGACAGTGAATTTACATTAGTTATTTCGACAGGGAAGCAACAGACTAGTGAAAAAGTTGGAATGAGTGATCAAGGTATTTTCTGCTGGAGAAACCCATGTGCCTATTTAATTGAACAGTATCAAGGCCATAACATATTCCCAATACAGTATCCAATGGCACAAATAATAGTCAACATCCAGAGGAAGATGAACAAGAAGTAGGCAAGGTAAAAGACTGGATCAACTGTTACCAGCTTCGTATGGTTGAGCTCACTGACGTTCTCACAAATTTCCCTGACGTCTCGCCGGTAAAGGCCTTTTCCTTTATTTGGTTTAGCTGGTCCTATGTGTTTGTACCATAATTTTTAATTTTTAACACGTGGCAGTAATTTTGGCCAAAAAGATTTTTAATTTGAATTCGGATTTATCCCTAAGCCGAATTCCCTACAATTTAGGAGATAATGCATCTTTTTGAAAATGATAAGGTGGTTACCTAAATTGTAGGAAGCAACGCGTATCCTATGATTTTTTTTTCAAGAGGCCAAAATTAACATGTGATAATTAGATATAATCACAAATAGTTAATTTCGGCCATATGGGACATTTGTAAGCACAATATCTCCTAGGAGATCCATCCAAATTGCTAGGAGATATCATGGATATCTTCTGCCAAATCTGATGATATCTTCTGGAACGAACATCTTCTGCCATGTCAGCACTATATCTTCTGGTACGAATATCTTCTGCCACGTGGCGAATTGTGAGTGCATCAGACATTCTTTCAAATGCATGAAGCTTAAATCAAGGAAAGTGGGTAGTTATTGCACGTGGGATAAAAGCCTCCAAGAAGTTAGTTACCACTTTTTGTGGAAAGTGGTCAGTAAACTAATTCCTATTTCTAAGGAGATAATGGCTGTGGAAAGTGGCTCTATTCATTTGCACATGTGGTGGTAGTTATGGAAGTAGTGGGACACTTGGCGGCATAGAAGTTAATTTCAGGAGCTAATAAAAAGGGATGACCAAGTCAAAGGGACACTTGGCAGCTCTAGAGAAGATTTCTGAAGAAAGTGGGCAGAAGATGTGCTTAGTGGGTCCGAAAATCTTCTGAACCATTCATAGGCAAATGATGCCTATAAATACAAGTCATTGTGCAACATTGCAAGGGTTCCAACACCAACAACGCTCACAGCAGCAAAGTAAATTTAGCATTATCTCCTAACTCTCGCAGTTAGTAGATCGATCCCCTCTTATTCTTCTCCTATCTCCCACCTATGTCTATCTCCTATTTCTCCCCCGTTCTTTCTTCTCCCTCCTCTGAATTCTCTTCCTCTTCTATGTAATTTTCTTCAGTTGTGGAAGTCCTTGTTCAAGGCCCCCACGAACCGTTGTAACTTTAGCTCGAGTTTCGCAATTGCTTGAAAGAAGTTAGTCAGTATTTTCAGGCGCTTTTCTACATTTCTCTTGGAGATCCGTATCTCCTGGCACGCCCTCGCATCTTCTACACCACCCGGTGTTGACCACCCCCCGTTTCTCCTGTCCCTGGAGGAATCGGTGGCAACACTATGATAATCTTGGTTATTTAGATTGTATTTTGAAATAGTTTCTCAGTTTTGCAACCTTATGACATTGGTACGAAACTTAATGGTGCAGGTACTAATAGAAGGTAAATGGAGGACCTTAAACATGTTGAAGCTTGTAAAAGAAGACATCCAATTACGTAGTAGAATACTTATAATTGTTTGGATTCTTTTTGACTGGTTTTCAGAGACTATTGTCAAGCTTCTTCAGGAAGGTACATTGTCTAAAGCTGGATTAGACCGTTACACCATTATGAGGCAAAAGGTTGTTTACTCCTTTGCACCGTTGTGTAAATTCTGCGTCCGTGTAAATGTTGGCTTATATTGTTTTTTTTTTCTTTTGTGGAAAAACCACAATGCTAGAACCCTGAATTCGACTCTGTTATGGAAGAAATGGATGGCCATGTCGTTGCAAATGGCAAGAATGCTCGGCAGGATACGGGTGACTACCACATGCACAAGAAGGTAAGTGTAATTAATTACTATTAGGATTATAGTCGAGTTGATTAGCTGACATGTTTGTTTTATTGTTTCTCCTTTCTGTGTGGGTACAAGTTACACTTGCCTTTTTTCCGTTCTTAGTGTTTTGGCTCATTTTTTACGGACTTGACTCGACTAGTCATGGACTCGGACCTCGATTTTTAAGCTCGTTTAGCAAAAGATCGAGTTCGAGTTAGCCAAAATCTCGGCTCGAACACCTCATATTAAAGGAGCTTGAACACAAGGATACTGTTCAGCTTCCTATTGTTGTCTAAATATCCAAATTAGATGTGTATTTGCTTGTCTCAATTTCTTCATTAACGCTTGATCTCATGTTATCTACTTGTTTTGATCTGAGACAGACGAGGAACCTGTTGCTATTTTGTGTGTTTCTTGTGCTTGGCACTTGCTCCCTCTCTTGTTGAGGGGCAAGCTGCAGTACAGTCTGCACTGGTGTTGCAATGGACCCCGACGAAGTGCCATTATGAGAACAACAAATGCACCATTGCATTCTTTTATGCTGAAGAATTCATGATACACAGATTATGGATGCAAGACGCTAAGGGTAGGACAATAAAGTGCACCAAAAAGGTTACGCCAATTGGTACTCCATATTCTCAGGTAATCTTTTGTAAAAAAAATTGTGTTGCCCTTTTACGTCTTTCCCTTCATATGTTTTTGTTTCTTTTTATTTTTTTTATTTTTAAAAGAACTTTTCTTTATCATTTTCAGACATCTCTACGGTCACTCTCTCAAGATCTAGCAAAAGTGTGGCCCAATTTGTTTGGACCTAACGTAGGGTTTTGGAAGAGAGAATATGGAAAACATGGAATTTGTCACTTCACAAGCTCCAACGAATACCTCGAAGAAGGGATGGCTATATATGCTGAGGTAAAACGAGCTTTGATGATTCAGGATCCGTTCTCATTCTTCCCTGAATTCTCTTCCAGTACCGGTATGTAATTTTAGGGTTTTAAGTAGATTTATTTATTTAACGAGAGTATGTGTTTTGTTTTTTTGATAACTTCTTGTGTTTTTGCAGGGGTTGTAGCAGGACAGCGTTATACGCCTGTGGATCTTGCAAATACAATTTTGCAATTATCCCAATCACAATTAGGCTGGGTGATTGTCCGATGTAGGGCGGTGCAAGGGATTGGACATGTCATACGAGAGATTGAGTTCTGTGCCCTAAGTCAAGGTCAAGGTTCCTAGCAATTGACAGACTGCCTCGGGCCGGCTTTTCCCGCCTGCCCGAATTCCAGCCAAGATCCAACTTTGTTACCTCTCGTTCCTCCTTAACCTCCAACTTCTTCCCCTTCTCCACCACTGTACCCCCTCCATCTCCTATTGCTTCATCTCTCCCAGTTGCAACTCAAGTCTCCTAGCCTCCAGCTTCTCCTCCACTTCCAGCTTCTCCTCCTCTTCAGTCTCCTACCCCTCCAGCTTCTCCTTCCCTTACTTCTCCTCCCTGTCCACCGACATCTTTGTCTTACCTATTACCGTAGTTCATGGCGTTGTTGGTTTTTTCCGTTCTCTGGGATCTTTCTTGCCATATTATGGTGGAGGAGGAGGAGAAGAATAAGAAGAAGAAGAAGAAGTGCAGCCTACTTACTCAATGCAGTAAGCTTAACATCATTATAACAGGATTAAGCAACAATGACAAAACCATCGAGTATCGCCTTAAACCAAACAGTACATGTTGTGCAAGGAGACTGAATATTCAAAGAAATGGTCACTTGAAGCTTCTTAGCAAGATCAACAAGACCATCTACAGTTTCTGTTTCTGTTCCTATTCTTCGTCTTTCTTCTTCTTCTTCTAAAGATCCCAGAGAACGGCCTTCTTCTTCTCCTTCTCCTTCTCCTCCACCATAATATGGCAAGAAAGATCCCAGAGAACGAAAAAAACCAACAACGCCATGAACTACGGTAATAGGTAAGACAAAGATGCCAGGTGGACAGGGAGGAGAAGTAAGGGGAGGAGAAGCTAGAGGGGTAGGAGACTGAGGAGGAGAAGCTGGAAGGGGAGGAGAAGCTGGAGGCTGGGAGACTTGAGTTGCAACTGGGAGAGATGAAGCAATAGGAGATGGAGGGGGTACAGTGGGTGGAGAAGGGGAAGAAGTTGGTGGTTAAGGAGAAACGGGAGGTAACAAAGTTGGATCTTGGCTGGAATTCGAGCAGGCGGGAAAAGCAGGCCCGAGGCAATCTGTCAATTGCCAGGAACCTTGACCTTGACTTAGGGCACAGAACTCAATCTCTCGTATGACATGTCCAATCCCTTGCACCGCTCTACATCGGACAATCACCCGGCCTAATTGTGATTGGGATAATTGCAAAATTGTATTTGCAAGATCCACAGGCGTATAACGCTGTCCTACTACAACCCCTGCAAAAACACAAGAAGTTATCAAAAAAACAAAACACATACTCTCATTAAATAAATAAATCTACTTAAAACCCTAAAATTACATACCGGTACTGGAAGAGAATTCAGGGAAGAATGAGAACGGATCCTGAATCATCAAAGCTCGTTTTACCTCAGCATATATAGCCATCCCTTCTTCGAGGTATTTGTCGGAGCTTATGAAGTGACAAATTCCATGCTTTTCATATTCTCTCTTCCAAAACCCTACGTTAGGTCCAAACAAATTGGGCCACATTTTTGCTAGATCTTGAGAGAGTGACCGTAGAGATGTCTGAAAGTGATAAAGAAAAGTTCTTTTAAAAATAAAAAGAAACAAAAACATATGAAGGGAAAGACGTAAAAGGGCAACATAATTTTTTTAAAAAAGATTACCTGAGAATATGGAGTACCAATTGGCGTAACCTTTTTGGTGCACTTTATTGTCCTACCCTTAGCGTCTCGCATCCATGTGGATCATGAATTCTTCAGCATAAAAGAATGCAATGGTGCATTTGTTGTTCTCATAATGGCACTTCGTCGGGGTCCATTGCAACACCAGTGCAGACTGTATTGCAGCTTGCCCCTCAACAAGAAGAAGAAGACGAAGAATAGGAACAGAAACAGAAACTGTAGATGGTCTCGTTGATCTTGCTAAGAAGCTTCAGGTGACCATTTCTTTGAATATTCGGTCTCCTTGCACAGCATGTACTGTTTGGTTTCAGGCAATACTCGATGGTTTTGTCATTGTTGCTTAATCTTGTTATAATGATGTTAAGCTTACTGCATTTAGTAAGTAGGCTGCAATAAGAGGAGTTATAGTTGACCTATCATTTTTAAGGTTTCTGCTCTCACTGGGATACTTCAGTCCCAGGAGCCAATTCTTCCTTATTTCTTGATTTTCAGATGTTTTTCTTTTTTAACACTTTGTCGTTAAGTCCCCAGTCTCTTTAAGAAAAATAATTATAATAGGTAGAAACAAATACCTGTCATCCAATGGTTCCTTGTTTTTCACTCACGTAACTACTGTTTTTTCTATTTTAGTCTCCCGTTGACTTTATATCTGTTTACCCATGTTGTCCATCTGCATTATCTCCTTTTGTCTATGTTGTACATCTAAGCTAGGACATGCTTCGCTCTCCTTAGTTTGCCTCATATTGAATGCAGCTGTTGCACCTAAATTTTATGGGGGAAGGTGGCTGTTTAAGTGAATGGTGGAAGAGAGAGCGATGTGATAAAGGACAAAAAGTTGGGCATTGTGTATGATTTCAGTCGGATCAATTTTATTGCTTAATGTGTCTGCGAATACTTCATTCCTGTTCTGAGACTAATACGGTATTCTACTTAGATTCAAGGTATTTGCTCTTTTGCAGAATGACCTAGTTAAGGATAGTGTGGTCAAAAGGGTTTCAAGGAGAGTGTCCTTTCACATTTTGCAAGGTAGATGAACTCATTTCTTTGTCTTGTTCCCATCTACTGGAGAGCCTTCCAATTTTGTTTATATGCATATTGTACATCTTGTAGGCTTTAAGATTGGATAGATCATAATAGACAGCTTAAGTTGATTATTATTCTCACTCTTGCAGGTTAGGAAAGGGCCTTGCAATTCTGAAACCAGATGGAACCGAGGATGAAGTAGAGATAACAATGAAGATAGAGATACAGTGAAGGTGGAGATGAAGAAATGGACACAAATACTTGAACATCTAAGGCTTTTTTATTTTTATTGTTGTTGTCTATATTTCTAAGGCTTTTTAACTTAATGGTACTAATTTTATGAATATTTAATCATAATGTGAAAAATTATGCATAATTTATTGTGTAGAAATATATGAAAAACATTTTTCAAATTTTGGACAAGTCTTCAAATATGAAGAGTCAAACTTGATTCTTCATTTTGAAGAATGAAAATGAAGGATGGTTGGAGTGCTTTAATTCTTCATCGTGAAAAAATTAATGAAGGTATGGTTCGAGATGCCTTAGTCAAATGTGTTAGCATGGAATAGGGGTTTGCAGCTTGCTGTCCCTTTAGTAGAGGACTCGTCCCAAGTTCAAAATTTTAATCCAAACTATTCATAAGTCCCATAAGAAAAGAAAAGGGGAAGAGAGGTATCCATATTTTAATAGACATTAAGTAATATGTAAAGTAGTGTTATTGGATTTTTGAAAGAAAAAGTGACCATCCAATTTATAAATGTAGGATGTTCATTGCGGAAAATGCCCTAAAGGGCATGCATAACAATAAAAAACATTAGATAGTCATTTTTCATCATAGACTACAACAACGCTAGGCCGCTAGCCATTATACCTATTATTGCTTAAACATTACAGTATTATTTTTCAAGAGTCAGACTTTGGGTCAATCGGTTTAGTCCCCAGCTACATTTGGAAAGGCACTGTAACATTTTCTAAAGTGCATAGTCATTTAGCTAGACTGTTGGATCACATTTCTGGTGAAATGACTTTGTCTTTTACCTAAAATAGTGATATAAAGAGGCTTTTGTTCTTGCTCGGCAAGCTATGTCTAGCTAGCCAAAGTAGCAATAGGCGGACTGTCTAGCCAAATAGCTAGCCTATTGGAGAGACGATAATTCTTCGAGACCCATTTTACCTCCCTTGTGGGAGTTGCTCACATGAGCTTAATTTTCTAAATGTATAAAATCTCATGTTAGACACTTACACCCAACTTGTTGGAGGCTTCACAGTTGGAATACTTCCCTGACAAGCATAAAAATTCTGAGTAGCATCCAAGTTTCAACCACACTTTTATGGACTTTTTACTCACAAACATCAAGAATAACTTACATCAAATAAGGGGTGGTTCGTAGAATCATATTGTCTGTCCTAAGAATATGTATGAGAAAATCGTATACTAAGACAGATACACTTATCGAGCAGCATCTGACACTCGTATCTGAGTTCATGTAACATACATCACGACATTTGTTGACGACCCTGATGCCGCGATCTTTGACAGCGAAGGCAAAATAAGACAAGTGGTATCTGAAAGGGGAGGAGTACTGCAAGAACAGACGCTCAAAGTTGTTGTGACATCCCGACTTTTTCTATTAAAAAAATATATAATATTTCTGATACAGATAATATACTCTTCAATTTTATGTTCTAAACGTTCTCTTAGATGAAAATATATATATATATATATATATTTATTAATTGTGTACTACATTTATTTTGGAAATTTTTCTAAACTAGAATAACTTACTTTTTATTTTTATCCATATAATGTTTAGCTATTTTGAATGTGTAAATGTATATGTGAGAATATGTATTTATTGGGCCGGTTAGTTTTAATATACGATGGGCTAATTCTTAAATTTCATAACGGGCCGATTAGTTAGAATAGTATTTAATTAGACAGTCCCTAATTAGAGCTAGGGTTCTTTTTATTTTAAGCACCGAGAGAGAGAGAGAGAGAGAGAGAGAGAGAGAACAGCCATGGGGTTTGGCGAAGGTTTCCGATTGATTTCTTTGGGTTAGTGTATCTTCTATTCTTAAACAATATTTTCCTGCTATACGTTAATCTCTTGCCAGTGGCTTTTACGAAGAGTAAATGGATTCTTGTTTGGTTCATGGGTTATAGTTCATGGGTTATCTTGTGTATCATTATATAGTTCTTATATAATGGGTTATAGTTCTTAATGGTCGTAGGGTGCAAGTGTAGAAGAAATAGAATACTTAGATTATTATAATCAAGTTCATGGTGTATTAACATGAGGATGTCCATGGGTCTAGTTAGGGCTAATTAAGTTCATAGTACCAAACCAAACCAAACCAAACCAAACCAAGCCTTAAGTTCATAGTCTGCCATTATATTTTATTTAGTATATGAATTCTTTTTGTCTCAGACCTAGCGCCAAGTATTCGAGCATTGCATTTTTGGATCTATCATTTCGATCGAGGTGAGTGGTTAAGCATGTGATCCCTTCAATTGGAATCCTCTTGAGCCTATCAATTCTTGACAATCCTTTATTTTGTTCTGATTCTATGAATATTAATCTTGCTCGTTGAACTCAACTTATTTGACGATTGACGTACCCTTGGGCATACAAGGTTTATTGGTTCTATTTTTGATTGATCGATTTCTCTTATTTCGCTTATTGTCTAATCATTGAATTCATTATGTTATTGAGATTCTGCAACGGCACAGGTAATATCTCTGCTAGTCACTCCCGTTTGCCGCTGTTCTTGTGTGATTAGGACCATGTATTGTACTTGTGAAAGTCCAAGGGAAAGTCCCAGGCGCCATCCTGTGGTGACTTTGGCCACTAGGGAAAAGACTTGTGAAATACCTTGTGACTCTAGTGCTCAACGGATAGGGAAAAGACTTGTGAAATACCCTGTGACCCTACTCCGGATCGGCTTAGGGAAAAGACTCAGGCGCCATCCTGAGGTGACTCTATGTACGGTATTGGATCCAACGGGCTAAGCCCTGAGAAAATAATTGGCTTTTGGCAATGGTTATTATTGTTATTATGGTTCCCAAGTAATTTGGTTAAGACTCCCTATTTGTTGTTGTTTGTCGTTTTGATATTCCTGGACAGACTGACTGGTACAAAGGCATATTTGTTTTTGTGAATCAATTATTGTTCCTACTATCGTTAATCAGAAATTCTCCTCCTTGATACTACTTGTTGAGCCAGCAACCTTATTATTTGAAACCATTTCTTTGGAGCTCCCGCTATCGTCTTTTATATGTATGCCACATTGTGCTCTTAACCATAGCATACTTAACTATTCACTGAGCTGTGAGCTGACGGATTTTATTCCACATTCTTTTCAGGTTAGTTCGGGGAGCATCATAGTGGACTCTGAGATAGTGTCGGGACCCACCGTTTGGACCTCTAGGGCATTCGCATTATCATTTTCTTTTAGTTTTGTTAACAGCTTCCGCACTTTTGCTTCTTTAGAATTTTTGTTAATAAATTGGGAGTATGGAGAATTTGAGATATTGTTCACTGGCTACAAAAATGTTGGTTTCGGTTTCCAATTTAATTTTATAATCCAGGATTCAGTTTAATTATTTTGAGTTGTGATAAAAAAATATATTTATTATTTTTGTTTAGGCTTCGTGTTCCAGGAATTGTCTCCTGTTTCACGGCCGGTCATGTTTCCCAATTTGGGGCGTGACAGTTGTCATTGGTTCGGTTGGGTCTAAGAGCAATAGGTTGGTTTATGTCGAAGCAATGCTTAGTTTTGTAAATCGGCATCCAACCCTATCCAACTCTGTGCTGTGGACTCCAACAACTACACGGGTTGCCTCACTTTACTCCGCCGCCGATGTGTATGTCATCAATTCTCAGGTAATGGGGTTCTTTCTAGTTTTAACAGGGAAGCTATGTAGTATGTCTCTAAACGGAGGAATTTTTCAGTGGTGAGCGGGTATGGCTGACGTGGTACCCGCTCGCGGCGGCCCAAAAAAATATACGACGGATAGCCTGAATGAAAACACACTTTTCCTTTTTTCATTTTTTAAAAATCTATCCGGCACTTTCAATCCGGGCGGTCCGTTGCATTTTTAGACAGTGAGATGTACACAAGCAGGCACCACGTGGTATCCGCTCGGTATGGAAATATTTTTCCTCTGAATGAATAAGATGACTAAAATGAACTTTATTTTCTCTGTTTACTAACACTGGACTCAACAGGGGATCGGAGAAACATTTGGAAGAGTGACGATTGAAGCAATGGCATTTGGTTTACCGGTACGATTACAACCAACTAATTAAGTTTCCCCATTTGATCTCATCCTTGTGTTTCAATAATAAATCGCAATAGATAATCGTTCAGGTTTTTTTTTTGGTAACATTTTCAAAAGTGTGGTGCAGGTATTAGGAACAGATGCTGGGGGCACAAAAGATATTGTTGAGCATAACAAAACGGGTCTCCTCCACCCTCTGGGGCGCCCGGGAGTTCAAGTTCTTTCTGAGAATCTTCAATTTTTACTAAAAAATCCTTCAGCGCGGCAGGAGATAGGGACGAGGGGAAGGGAAAAGGTTGAGAAGATGTACCTGAAGCGGCATATGTATAAGAAATTCGCGGGGGTACTATCCAGATGCATGACTTAGAATCTAAGTACTTAATGCCTATGCATGGATACTCATACGGGATGTGTCTACAACACTGCTTGCGACCTTGGATTGTATCGTAGATGGTGCACCCCAAGCGTAGGGCTAGGTCGGCGGTAGCATAATAACCGGTAAGACCGGGTCGAATCCACAGGGACCGAACGCACCTGGCGTGAGAGTTGTCTTGCAAGTGTAGGTTTTAGCCTTAAAGAGGCAAACTTGGCTTTTTGGAGTTTGTTTGGTGGAATTCTCTCGACTTCGAGAATGACGCGGAATTTGAAAAGACTAATTAACAGAAGGCAAGGTTTAGGGGATTTTAACAACCATAACCTAGGCTAATTCATTCCTCTCTCAATGAGACTAGGATTCTTGTAACCATTTGGCAAACATCTAGGTTGACATCGCTCCAAGCATCACACGTGAAAAGGAGAATCAACCCTTAACTACGAGAGATCAAAAAGATTAACAAACCTAGACTTTGGTACCTAAAATTGATCCTAACTCTTTGAACTAAAAATGATGTTCGATAAAGTTTAGGGTTCTTGAGCCAATTAGACAAACTTTTAGATTGACATCGCCCAAAGCGTCACCCGTACCTAGCTGAATTAACCTTTGGCCACGAGAGATCAATGAGATTAACAAACCCAAATTTCGATACATAAAGATGAACCCGTGACTTTATTAAACAAGAAGTGTTTGCAATTTGGCGAGAAGAACGAATTGAACCTAAGTCATGGAGTGCTAATCACCCCATGACCGAGCCTAAAATGACTACTCGATCATTATGCTAGAAAGACAGCCTAGGAATTTGTAGAAAACCAAAAACATGCTTAATAAACTAGAAAACTAATTTTTAATGAAGATTATAAGTGTACCTACAACAATAACTCTAGAGAAAATCACAAACAACAATTACTAACTTGAGTTTAAGAAGGAAATGACTAGAAAAGCATGAACAAGATTTAACCGACGAAAACGCAAATAAACTAGATTTATACGAAGATCCGAAGAGTAGCAACAACATTAAACAACGAGAAATTAAAAGAAAATGAAGACTTACTTGGTAATCTAGAGAGAGAAAGCTTGAAAAACCATGGAACTGAAAGAAAACTTAAAGTACCTAAAGCTAACTAATGGAGGAGAGAAAATAAGTAGGGAGAGAGAAGGGTGTATATAGTCTACCACTTATCTCTCTAGATAATATCTCCAAAAAGCTCTCACATGAGAGGCAAACTTACTAAAAAAGGAAAGTACAAAAAGTAGACAAAAATGCTCCTCGGGTGGATTTTGGATCGATCCACATAATTCCAGATCGATCCGGATTAGTCTGCTGAAGTTTGGAGCATTTTTGGATCGATCCAAAATAATCCGGATCGATCCGGATTGGTCTGTTCAAGCAGATTTTTTTATCCAACTTCGCGGGCATGCCCCGGCTTCGTCCGAACTCGGAATGAGGCGATTCTTGAACCGTTGGAAAGCTCTATGAGTCTACTTTCTAACCCAACTAACCTCATCTTCATAGCTTTTGTATCTTGAGAGAAATGAGCCTTTTTCTATCGGTTGGTCAGATTTTCTCGAGGCTCATAACTCCAAATTTCTTGTTCCTTTGTTCCGGGCCTTCCTTGAACCTTCCAAAGCTCTTTGAATCGACTTCTAAGATCCGTTGATTGTCCTCCACGGCATTGCGGGACCTTGGGGTACTTCCGGATACAACCGGGGATTATTTGGAGCTTTGGACACTTTTTAGCTCCGATTTTCTGAAACTCATCAAAAACACAACTCGCGCAAAATCAATCGTATAAAGGCACAAAATGCACGTGTGTGTGATCACAACGAGCGAGATAAGCCCGGATATATACAACATTTGGGGCTTATCAAACACAGATACGGAGATACGAGAAATTTACAGAAAATAATCACTGGATGAGGCTCCATTCTGCTAAGGCTTTTTTTGTTTTTTTTGTTTTTTAGTTTTTTGACTTTTTTTTTGTTGATGCATTGTGAGAGAATGACTTATCTTGAGATTCAAAATAAACTGACTTAAAAATAAGTTGTCTTAGTGGAATGGGTCGTTAGTTACAGAAAAATTGAAAGCTGGGGCAAAATAATCCATTGTCGCATTTTTGCAATTGTAATATGTTGTGTTTGAGAAAAAATGGCGCTTTGAATTTGCCACACATGGTAATTTTACGCATTAAATTGTGCCTAGACTACAAGTTTATTCTGTATTTTTAGACTACAAATTGTCAAATCAATTGATGTATGCGAGGAGAATGACATGTCTTGGGAATTAAAATAAGCTGGCATTTTAACTTTTTGAATTAGTGAAATTGGGCCTGAGTTGTCCGGAGACGGCGCGCCCTAGGCTAAGGCGCTGCCTTAGGCTCCCAAAAAAATGTAAAATTAAGGAGACCCAACTATTTTTAATACTCAACATATATGCTCACAATAATGTACTACATAGCATGCCCAAAATGGAAAATTAGGGCTCCTTTGAAATTTGCCTTAGGCCCTCGAAATGTCACGTTAATACTGAAGTTGCAATCAAATTGCTGGGTAAATAGCATCAGTGCGGAACCAAGATGGATACGGGGATGGCAACGTTGAATAGTAATCTAGTTGTGCGGAAAATATGAAAAAGGAAATTAAGTGTGATGTCTTATATTCAGTAGGGATTTTATTATTTTTTTTTGTGAAAAGGTAACAAACGCTTCCTTTAACTCTCTTTTGGTATTTAAATGAAATACATTAACTTGTCAAAAGGGCAAGATACTCCCTCTCTCCCTTCTTTAAGGGTGTTGTTTGGTAAATTAACTTATTAAATAAATATCATCATTAGTCCTTTCACATCAACTTTTTCACATGTTTTAAGCTTTTTAAATCAATTTTTACCTCTACTTTCCAAGATTATCGTCCACTTTAACTTGTTAACTTGTCAAAAGGGTAAAATAATAATTGTACAAACTTTTAGTCATTAACTTTTCAAAACTCACACTTATGAAAGGACGGCCCAAAATGGAATATTCAACTATTAAAAAAGGGACGGAGAGAGTATTAATTTTTCTTGATATGCACCGACCATTAACTAAATTAATTGCAATTTTTACAGTATTTGAATAAAGTAGTATTAGGTTTTTAATTACATACTAGTAAATACCCAGTCGGACTGCAATAGTCTATAAAAAAATTATGTGTTCAGAAGTGCGGGTGCCACCTGTCTCACCCCCTTTTGTGGCTCCGCTTAGTACCAAGGACGGATTGAGGAGTGGATGAGCCTAACCGCCTTATCCATGTTTTACATTTCTATGATTTGTATAACCATAGTTAGTATGTTTTTGATATGTTACAATTTGGAAGCACGTCGAACTCGAACCACATGTCAAAGTTGCCGTCGTTTGCTATTGCCGAGCGAGATCGAAGCGGATTTGTGCGAAAGCTTTGTTCATGAAAGATCTAATTTTATTTTACCAGCACTGGGGGTGTCACAGACGTCAATTTGGCTCTGTTTGGTTTGTTGAAAACTAAAATAAATAAATTGGAACAAGTTGAAGGGGGTGGCACGTTTCACCTCCCCCTTATACTTTCCACCTCTGAATACCGTCAAGGCATGATTAAGTTGTTGGAAGTCATAGCCTTTTTTTTCCCTCAAATTTTTGGTACAAGAATTAGGAACAAATGCTGGAGGCACAAAAGATACTCCCTCCGTTCCTTTTTTAAATGATTCATATGGGAATACATGCAATTTCAAACCCCTAAAAAACATATTTCTCTATATAACTTTTTAAATTTTTTATACCAAATTAAAGTGCTCATTGAGTACTTTAATTTGGTGCCAAAAAAAAAATTAAAAACGATATATGAAAGTATATTTTTAAACGTCCGCAAAAATACACGTTTCCCAAGTAGATCACTTAAAAAGGGACGGAGGGAGTATTGTTGAACATAACAAATTTGCAAGGGTTCTATCAAGATGCATGGACAGAATCCAAGTACAATCAACTCCTATATATTTATGAAGCATGGATAACATACCAGTTTATGTAATACAATTAATGTAATACGATTGTGATAGGGATACGGCGATACGAGAAAATATAAAAACTATACTGACACGGCTAGAACACATCATTGGACAATTGCTAATATTTTTGTACAGAGTAATTATTTTAACACTGTACTACACATAAGTACAAGAATGATGAGGAACTGTTACATTCATTCTTTTTTTTTTTTTTTTTGCCATTCGTCAACTGTTACATTCCTTCATATAATGCAAAAGTGTTGTACATTTTTTTTTCTTATTTATTGATTAAGTAATCACAACACTCACATGGCCAGTAGAAACTTCGAAAGGACAAGTTGTGGAAAGAGAGATGATCCATTGATGTACAACCATTCATTGTTTGAGTTTTTGAGCTTCTGTAATGTGAACACAACAATCAACTGCAACGCAAATCACAACACCAACCACAAGTTTTCAAATTCATGCACACATAAATGTGTGTAGAACTCATATAGATGTGCATGGTTGTGGTTGGTTGTTGAGTCACTTATATGTAGTACTGTTGTTTCTACTTTTTGTGCTATTCAATGTGCGGTTTGTTGTGGTGCGGAGCATAAACTAACTCGTATATGCATCATAATATTAAGAAATACTAGTATGTTACCATAGAATCTATAGTAAAGCATATGGTATGATAATTTGTGTTTTAAAATGGAAGGACACACAAGAATATCAATTAATAACTCTCACACATATGGTGCGTAAGAGTTATTAATTACTCCCTCCGTTTATTTTTTAGAGGTTCAAATGTTGAACATAATTATTTTTTGGGAGACGGAGGGAGTATTGGTCTAATGTTACTCTATCTTAAAATTTATTTGCATTGCAATGATAAAGTATTTAGTATTAAAGTTGTTCTATACTTCTATATACTTACAAGTATTTGAAATTAAGTGAAAAAAGATCAAAAGTTTGACCACAATTTTTTTTCTGTAGAGTAAGTTAAGCAATTTCTTAGGTGACAATCAAGACGGGCACAAGCAGCAGAATGAAGCGAATGTTGTGGTCTTACGCTTGTGGAATTAAAAGGCATTTGGAAACACAGTAGCAGAGGAATAACAATCATGAGATCACTGGCCAACGCGCGGCTCGGTTTGGATTTAAAAAAAAAAAAAAAACGGTATCCAAAACCACCGCAACGTAAAAAGGGGAATCCTATCAACTTGTTCCGACCTAGGATAATAAGCTCATGAGCTTTGTTTTTTTCTACTAAATCATAATCATAATCGTTGGTTACTGTTTCGGTTCAGTTTTTCACCAAAACCACTAGTCAACTTTTTTAATCAACCACCCTTAATCGACCAAATGAAAGGGTTGGAAAAAAAAGAACAGTGTCAATAATATGTGCAATTAATACAAAGAGAATCTATCTTTCAAACACAGACAAAATCTCCATAGAGCTTACAACGGTAAATTTTCTTCCATTTCTGTGTTGAAACAGTAATACAGATTAGACCCTGAAACCAAAATCAATCGAAAACCCTATGTAAAAATGGCATTTTTGGTAACTACGTTGCAGTGCGGTTCCTATTTTAGTTTTGTCGGTTTCGGTGCGGTTATCATGTAGAACGAAAACGAAAACCAAACTGGCTGTTTTTCTTTTTCAATTAAAAACCCAAAGTTCAAAAGCATAACCGCAGTTAAAAGATTGTTTAATAACTGTTCCGATCGATTCGGTTCAGATAACCATGGTTTCAGATGGTATTGTCATTCCTACTTGTTAATGAAAGCCGCCCTTCATAGAAAATTTATAGATGAAAGCTCAGTTTTCGAAAGCATTTCAACTGTAAATAAATTTTAATAGAGGTAGTTAAAGGCGTAGCCAGGAAGTTGCACCAGCTGTGGATATTCACTAGCAAGGCTGGTTTGGATGGCTAATAGAAAATGTTTAACAATATGCATCTTATTTTGTTTAATTTTGTTCTTCATATTGTTTAATTCAGGTAGCTTCATCCGAAGATTTAAATATGTTACTCCCTCCGTTCTAAAATACGTGTCCATTTTGGGACTGCGTGCCATTTTCAATGACTTATATCTTTTAATGTGAATCTCAAAAAATATGCATTATGGATCTTGTTTGATATATCTTAATTAATTCTACTGTAAAAAAAATTTTAAATCATAAAAATATTATAAATTAAAGGATATAAGCCGTTAAAAATGACACGCAGCCTTAAAATGAATACTTATTTTGGAACAGAGGAAGTATTTGTTCTTGGTGGAAGAAAAAAATATTTTGGAAACTAATCTTATGTGTTAAAATATAGCTGGCGTGACTAAGCATGCAAGTTTCAACAGTTGTAAATTGTGATCGCAATTCGCATGTGTTATTAAATTATGGATGGATCAAGTCAAACAAGATTCTCCAGCAGAGATTATTATATATATCCATGAAGCATAATTTGTCTCAGGTTTCAGAATCCATTAGTGGGCCCAAATCATCCGTAAACCTACCACAACAATAATTGAATTTTTTGATCTCCAAAACAAAACAAAGCAAAAGAATTGGAGAGATGTAATTTATGAGACTATATATAATTGAGTGGCAAAGAAACCACCATAATTGCTTTTGAGTTGTTGTAATTTGCTGGCCCTATAATTATGGTGATAAAAAAAAATTGTACTATGGGCGCCTTTTATTTTTATTTTAAACTAATGAATAATTCAGATTAAACTACCTATATTCCCAATGGACTACGTACGTACATTGAAAGAGTACATAACCCAGGTGCGCGCTGGGGTCACCAACTAGGCCATATATATTGCATCATTTATTCATTTACAAAGTATTGATTTTCTAATATTTTTATTTAAAAGAGTACAACCACAATTAATCCGATTGTAGTGTTGCTTTTGCGTGGCATTCAATCAAGTATTGTCGCGAAATAGACGTCAGTGTAAATCATAAGCATCGTAGTGGGAAGGAATATGTCTTAAGTACAGATTGCAACTCTCTCTCTCTCTCTCTCTCAATCTCTCTCTCAAACGCTCCATCTTCTCTTTAAAAAATTCACTTCCGGCTTCGGTTTCACCTGGAGTGGCACCGCCGATTGCCAGCCCCCACCCCCTCCTCCTCTCTTCTCTTTTTTTCTTCTTTTAGGGTTGGATCGGCAGTTATGGAGAGAGTTTGGCAGCGGCGGTCGTCGGCGGCGGACGGGATCTCGGTGGCTTATCTCCTGACTTATGAAAGAATACCGAAAATACCTTAGTGGAAACTCAGCCTAAATTCTAGATGTCTTTATAATTTTGAGCTCGAATCGGAGGTCGTACTACAGTGACGTGCAAGTTATCATTTCTAACTCTTATAATCACTAACCAAATGCATATTTTTATCATTCCTAAGTATTATTTAATTGCTTAATTAATCCTATAGTTCGATCCGTACTAGGTATCACCTAACCAACTTAAAGCCTCCCCTCCATGTATATTGTGGACTGTATTTTAACCCATGGAGGAATATTGTGGGTTTGAGAGGAAACATGGAGGGAAGAAGCAGTTCTGGGAGCAATGCTAATCATATTCAGTATTGGTTTCGGAGTAACGGCCGATTCCTCCTTCCGTTGCTGTTAATCGCTTTCTGGACTTGTGCTGCATTCTATTTCCAGTACTACTACCGGTCGTCTCCTAAGGGGGTCGACGAAGCTTTTCTTGGCCACGGAAGGATTCGCAAACCACATGATCATGGAAAAAGTTCTGAATTCCGAGAGAACAATCTTATACGGGAGTACTACTTAAAATCAAGTAAAAATTCTTCTGATGGAGTAATTGGTGAATGGGGAAGAAATAGTACTACATATGGATTGATTGTGGGTCCATTTGGTGCGACAGAGGACCGGATTTTGGAGAAGAGACCGACGGGAAGCTGTGACAGGAACGGGGAGTTTGCAAGGATTGTTCGGTCGAGGAAGTTTGTGTTGGTATTCCATGAGCTCACGATGACCGGAGCACCGCTTTCGATGATGGAGTTGGCGACGGAGCTCTTAAGCTGTGAGGCCACGGTTTCTGTAGTTGTTCTTAAGAGAAAGGGCGGGTTGATGCCGGAGCTTTTGAGGAGAAAGATCAATGTTGTCGCGGATAAATCGATTGGCAGCTTCAAAACTGCTGTGGAGGCTGATCTTGTCATTGCTGGATCAGCTGTTTGTGCTTCATGGATTGGTGAGAATATCTTTCCAGCTTCCTTTTAGTATTTTTTTTTTAACTCTGTCAAGATAATCAACCATTACCAATATTCATGAATATGTATAAACTTGTTAAGGTCCGCAACTGTGTCAGACTGGTCGCGTACCCCCTTTTTGAGGTTGGTCTTTGGTTTGATTGTGTGGATAGGGTGTCTCCCTTGTTTATCACTTTAACATATACTAAATTATTAATGTGGAAATAATAATCTTTTATTTTTTATTTTACAACCAAAAAGGAACGATAAATTTATGTATAAGCTAAGTTATGTGTCTCCCTTTTGAGCTTCGTCGCAGGTAAGAAGTCATTTTGCTCTCACCAAAGAAAGAGTTGTGACTCGTGCTCGCTCTTCGTCCATCCTTCTCAATAAAAATAAAATGAATTTTTACTTCTTCTCTATAGAAGTCTTTTATTGTTCATTTATTTCCCGCATAGCACTATGCCCTGATTGATGTGCTAGGGGTTTGATTTTAAGCTGTTGCGACCCTTACATAGTCAAAAATTTTCCTCTATTTGAATGTAACTCTCCGACGATTGTTATGGTCTCAGAAAAATATAATTATGGTCTCATATGACTCGATTGACGATTTGTCATGGTTTCAGAAAAATATAAGGCCTATTTCCCGGGAGGCTCAAGCCAAAATATTGCATGGTGGATAATGGAGAACCGAAAGGAATACTTCGAAAAGTCGAAACACGTATTAAACAGAGTGAAAATGCTGATATTCCTAACTGAATCGCAATCCAAGCAGTGGCTAACTTGGTGCGCAGAAGAAAACATCAACCTCCATTCTCAAGAGATATCAGTGGTTCCCCTGTCCGTAAACGACGAGCTGGCCTTCGTAGCAGGGATTTCGGGTTATTCTTCTGGCCCTGAAGTTATGCTTCAGAAGAGAAAGGTGTTGAGAAATGCAGTAAGGGAAGAGATGGGGTTGAAAGATAGTGACATGGTTGTGATGTCTTTGAGTAGCATAAATGGTGCAAAAGGTCAGCTTCTAGTTCTTGAATCTGCTCAAATGGTGGTTGAAAAAGAACTTTCTAGGTATGATTTATACATAACAATTATTTTAGACACGCATACTTGTTTTGGGGAATATAACACTACTTAATTCCCTCAATCACAATTCATAAGTCAAATGCCTTAGCTGGGAAGAGGGGTTCGCAGCCTGCTGTCCCTTTAATATAGACCCGTCTCAAGTTGAAAATTTTAATTTGACTTTTCATAAGTTCCAGTGAAAAAATGAAAAAGGGGAAGAGAGAATATCTACTATAATAGACAATAAATAAAGTAGATAAGTTATTGGAGTTTTGAAAGAAAAAGTGGCGAGCTAAATTATAAATGTAGAATGTTCATGGCTAGTTTAGCTATTTCTTGTGGAACATGCCCTAAAGGGCAAGGGCATGCATAACAATAACTAGCTAAAATTTCTAGGCAAAGTTCCCAGAGAAATACTTTAGCTTTAGTCATTTTTCGTGAAAGACTTCAACAATGCTAGCTGGCGTTATTCCTATTCTTGGGTCAATGGTTTTGTACTTTTGTTCACCGGAGAAGAGAGAAGAAGAGTAGCATGAAAGAGAAATTATTTGTTTACTTTTACCTTTGCTTGCTAGTCCCATACTTGGAGAGACGCCGTAGCATTTTGTAAAGTACGTAGTCATATAGCTAGCCTGCTTGATCACATTTCTGGTGGAATGACTCTATTTTGAGGAGTGCCGAGCGGTATGGCTAACATGGCAGCTGCTCGCGCACATCCGACCATTAAAAAATGCAACGGACTACCCGAATTAAAACACACTTTTCCTTTTCTTGTCTTTTTTTCTTTTTTTTAAAATCTATCCTGCACTTTCAATCTAGGACATCCGTTGCATTTTTGGATAGCCAAACATGCGTAAGCGGGCAACATGTGGTAACCTCTCAGCATTGAATTTTTTTCCCTCTATTTTACCAAAAATTGTGATCTAAAGAGGGGCTGTTGGATCTTGCTCGACCGGCTATGTCTAGCTAGCCTATGCAATAGGCGGAATGTCTAGCCAAAAAGCTAGCCTATTGGAGAGACAATAATTCCTCCAGGCCTCTTTTACTTAGCTGGTTGGAGTTGCTCACATGGGCTTTTCTAAATGTATAAAATACCATGTCAAACTCTTAACACCTAACTTGTTGGAGTTGCTCACATGGGCTTTTCTAAGTGAATAAAAAATACTCCCAAGTTGGAGGCTTGACAGTCGGAATACTTCCCTGACAAGCACAAAACTTCTAAGTATCCACTAAAATTCCGTAAAGGCATATGGTATCGTATTTTAGAAGGGTCTTGCTTGGGAGAATGTAGTGCCGATAACATATCATCTCCATCAATTTTTAGATTTTTCGAAGCACTTTTAAGTTTATCTATCCACATTTTAACCACCACAAAGTCTAGGTAACCAGAATGTACCCAGATTTTAAAATTTAACGGTTCAAATTCATTTCAAGTGAATCTGGACCATTGAATTTTACATTATGGGTATTTTCTGGGTTTTTTTTTTTTGGGTATGTAGGAGTTTAACCACTTTTGTGGACTTTTTACACACAGACATCAAGGATAACTTACATCTAATAAGAGGTGGTTCATATCGTCCGCCCTAAGAATATATACGAGAAAATCGTCTACTAAAACTATATGAATTTGGTGTGTTTTTCTTGTGTTATTAGACAGATACACTTATGGAGTAACATCCAACACTCGTATCTGAGTTCGTGTAACATAAATCACGACATTTGTTGACGACCCTGATGCTGTGATCTTTGACAGTGAAGGCAACATAAGACAAGTGGTACCTAAGAGTGGAGGAGCAGTGCAAGAACAGACGCTCAAAGTTGTTATTGGTTCGGTTGGATCTAAGAGCAATAAGTTGGTTTATGTCGAAGCAATGCTCAGTTTTGTAAATCAGCATCCAAGCCTATCCAGGTTTTTGCTGTGGACTCCAACAACTACACGGGTTGCCGCACTTTACTCTGCTGCGGATGTGTATGTCATCAATTCTCAGGTAATAGGGTTCATCCTAGTTCTAACAGGGAAGCTATGTGGTGTGTCTCTCAACGAATTAGGTGAATAAAATGAACTTTATTTTCTCTGTTTACTAATAGTGAACTCGACAGGGGATCGGAGAAACATTTGGGAGAGTGACGATTGAAGCAATGGCATTTGGTTTACCGGTACAATTACAACCCAATTAAGTCTCTCCATTTTATCTCATCCTCATGTTCCGATAATAAATCGCGATATCAAAAGTTGTAGAGGCTTTTTTTTTTTCTTTTTTTGTAACTTTTCAAAAGTGTGGTGTAGGTATTAGGAACAGATGCTGGGGGCACAAAAGATATTGTTGAGCATAACAAAACGGGACTCCTCCACCCTCTGGGGCAACCGGGAGTTCAAGTTCTTTCTGAGAATCTTCAGTTTTTGCTTAAAAATCCTTCAGCACGGCAGGAGATGGGGACGAGGGGAAGGGAAAAGGTCGAGAAGATGTACCTGAAGCGGCATATGTATAAGAAATTCGCAGGGATACTATCCAGATGCATGACTTTGAATCTAAGCATTTAATGCCTATGCATGGATACTCATACGGATACGGAGATACGAGAAATGTACAGAAAATAATAAACGGATTCCATTGCAGAAAAATTGGAGGCTGGGGGTAAAAAATAAAGTCCATTGTCTGTGTTTTTCCAATTGTAATTTGTTTTGTTTGAGAAAAATGGGGCTTTGAATTTGGTGGTGCTTCTCATACTTCAATAGAGTTATAAACAAGCTGAGGTGGGTTTTGTATCGGACGTGGGCTTTGTGGACTGATTCGCCAACGTCAGGTCTCACCTCTACTAGTACTTCTATGGACTGTTTCGCTCAAACAGGGCCATGTAATCAAGTGTCATTGTGAGCTCAGTTTGAATCAATAACACACAACACTACTAGTAATTCGCTCGAACAATTGATATTCGGCGCTGATGACTAGAGGAGAGCTCACACGAGAATTGTAACACTGCATTGAAGGTACGTAGAGTGACTAACACTGCATTGAAGGTACGTAGAGTGACTATCCATCGTAGTGACGTCGATAACAACCCTGCTTCCAATCCGAAAACTTCCAGCCTTCGTGTTTTGTTTTGTTCGTTGCTACCCATGGAATGATAATATGGCTAGTAAAAATCTTCTTCGGGGTTAGAAATTTCTTCGAGTGCTTAGTGTTGTGGACGATATACCAAGGTCCCTTCTAACTAAGATTTGCAATTTTAGGCAACTGACTTACCTTAAATTGGGATCCCCGGGACCAGGGTTGATGTATTCTAGAACTTCCTTAAATTACAAAAACGGCCTCCATGCCTCACCAATCTTACCCTGTTCTCGATTTGTGTGTGTCATCGTTGCCCAGCGGCCATGCTACTTTTCTCTGTATCGTTCCAATCTTACCCTTGCCGATACACGGTTGACGATGGGCCCAATGGAGGTTCTTGTTGTAACGAACTCTATGAATGCGACTAAGTTGGGAGAAAGCAAACAAAACAACAAGCAATCACACGACACAAAGATATACGTGGTTCCCCCAAGATTGAGGTACGTCCACGGGCGAGGAGAGAGAGAGTTCACTATCAATGGTAAAGAAGAGATACAAAGAGCCGGCTATGATCCGTAACTCTGGAGAGGCCACAATATGAGAGATAGCCAAAGGATCCCTAAAAGCCTCTATTTATAAGAAGCACAATCAATAGAAAATCCTAAACACAATTGGAAATCCTAAATGCAACACTACTAGTAATTCGCTCGAACAATTGATATTCGGCGCTGATGACTAGAGGAGAGCTCACACGAGAATTGTAACACTGCATTGAAGGTACGTAGAGTGACTATCCATCGTAGTGACGTCGATAACAACCCTGCTTCCAATCCGAAAACTTCCAGCCTTCGTGTTTTGTTTTGACAATATGGCTAGTAAAAATCTTCTCCGGGGTTAGAAATTTCTTCGAGTGCTTAGTGTTGTGGACGATATACCAAGGTCCCTTCTAACTAAGATTTGCAATTTTAGGCAACTGACTTACCTTAAATTGGGATCCCCGGGACCAGGGTTGATGTATTCTAAAACATCCTTAAATTACAAAAACTGCCTCAAAACCTCACCAATCTTTGCCCTTGCCCTTGCCCTTGCCCTTGCCCATACACGGTTGATGACGGACCCAATGGAGGCTTTAAAGAAACTACAAAACCTAAAGTGCTTCGAATTGTTGGAGCAATCATACTTGGGGAAGGAACTTGACGCAGCTAGAAACGTGAACAAGGACAAAGATCACCCTCACGAATAAGAAACAACTCTTCTACAATCTAATAACCCGCAGATTAATAGAATTATAGGAAAAAGAGATACTCTCTCTTGTGAAAAAACTCAACATATTAATCAACTCCCTTGCCCTAAGGCTTACATCAATTATTTATACTAGCCGCAACCCTAAAACTAAAAAGGAAATAAAATTACTAGCTAGCAACCCTAATTCTTGTAAAACAAGGAAACATAAAATAGGCAACCTCAATCAAAAGAAACTAGGAAACAAAATACTTCTAGAATATTTTGACTAAATTATAACATATTAAATAAAAATACTAAATGTAAATCAATATAAATAAAATATGACTTTTCTTGAAATCCACCCTGCATCAGACTCCCCTTGTTGAAAAAACTCGTCCTCGAGTTTCATTGCTTGAAGTAACTTGATAAAGCATTTCTTGTCGGCATCAATTTTATACTTCAAATTAATTTTTTTGAACCTGAATTTTGAAAATTCTTCAAAAAGTAAGGGAACGATTTTCTTCCAAATTCCGTCCAAGTGAGCAATCCATATATTCTTGCTTATGGAGTCTTCGATGAATTCCCAAAACGGATCAACAAAATCATTAGCACTCTTGTCAATTGCACTGTCTTCAAGCTTTTTATAAGAATCAAATCCAATTGATTATTCTAAATCTTTTTCTAACAACGCCAACGAAGAAACCACTTTTTCTTGCAACTCTTCTTGATTTTCTGTAATTTTCTCCACCAGTTCTTCGTCAAAAACTGGTGGCTTACTCCAATCCACTACTGGATCCGGAATATTATTTGTAGTTAAAGGCCACTCAATGGTAGCCTCTGTTGTCTTCTCCCTCGGCTGATAGTTGCCCGCCAAGGGTTTGGTGATAGAAACGTCATCCGATACCTCCTCCTCTTTCGGAAACCGAGGTATAACAAGACGACGGCGAGGTGGATTCCCCCCAACAGTTAGGGCAGCAATCTGGTCGGCTAGGGCAATCAAGTCCGACACATGCTGTTCTAATTGCTAGAACCGCGCCTCTAGTTGTGCTTCTCGCGCGGTATCATCGTGCTTGTACACATACTCGACGTCAACTTGTCGATCATGACGATATCTTCGTGCCATGATCAATTAGGAATCGAGCCTAAGCTCTGATACCAACTGACGCAGCTAGAAACGTGAACAAGGACAAAGATCACCCTCACGAATAAGAAACAACTCTTTTACAATCTAATAACCCGCAGATTAATAGAATTATAGGAAAAAGAGATACTCTCTCTTGTGAAAAAACTCAACATATTAATCAACTCCCTTGCCCTAAGGCTTACATCAATTATTTATACTAACCGCAACCCTAAAACTAAAAAGGAAATAAAATTACTAGCTAGCAACCCTAATTCTTGTAAAACAAAGAAACATAAAATAGGCAACCTCAATCAAAAGAAACTAGGAAACAAAATACTTCTAGAATATTTTGACTAAATTATAACATATTAAATAAAAATACTAAATGTAAATCAATATAAATAAAATATGACTTTTCTTGAAATCCACCCTGCATCAGAACTAGTTTTTCCTCGAGAACCTGGTAACTTTCCTCAACTCGAAGTAGTGGAAATTCTTTTACTGCTCCAACTGAAGATGGTGGTAGTCAAGGAAGGAGGAATGGCAAGACTAAGGGATTTTGGAAAAGCTGTAATTTTGCTCGTCAGATCACTCCTAGGTGAGTCTCTTAAAACCAAAGTGAAAGACTGGAATGGTGAATGCAAATATGCACTTTTAGTGAATGAATTCCTACATCTTGATCAACTTGATTTTCCTACACCACCGGCCCGGTTGCTATTTTTGGTTTTTTTTTTTTACTTTTCTACGCCTGGAACACAAAGAGTGACACCCAAAGGCCAAAACCCAAAACGGCCGCGACACACTGAGACTCATTCCAAAGAAACAATTTGGGATTTGTATTGTAATTAGGATTGTTTATTCTCTTCCGCCAAACCAATAAAGAATTCTAACTTTGCTTTTTAAAGATTTATTCTTTTGCTCATTTCCGCCGGCCACTACGATAATACACGTTATTTTTTTCAACTCGTTGAGGGAGAAAGTGGGACACCTTTGCATCCCTCGTTAACATTAAATATGTGAATTTGTTTTGTTGCAGTTATGCAAGGCTCCCCTCTTTGAATTACTTCGTATTGATTGTCTACTTGATGGTTGGTTCATTTTTTCTGCTTGCTAAGGGCGAAAGTGATCCCTTGCATCCCTCCTTGACATAAAAGGTGTGATTTTGTTTTGTTGCAGTGCTTGTCAAGGGAGAATCTGTGATGCAAGGCTCCCCTTTTAATTACTTCGTATTGATTATCTACTTGATGGTTAGTTCTTCTCTTATGTGCTTGCTAAGGGCGAAAGTGTGATACCCTTGCATCCCTCCTTGACATAAAAGGTGTGATCGATTCTGTTTTGTTGCGGTGTTTGTCAAAGGAGAATGTGTGATGCAAGGCCCCCCGTTTAATTACCAAGTCTCGAAGCTTTATAGCTTCATGGTTCGATGTACATCCGTCGTGGCTGGAATATTAATCTTTTTGGGTGCCACTTTCAACTTCAAATCTTGGGCTCCACCACTGCTTATGTAAACCCAGCCAAAAGTTACTACTCCCTTCGTCCCAATTTAGATATCATCTACAGAGAATCAGGCTTTTTAAGAAGTTAAAAACTTTTCCTCTAATTTTCACTTGTCCTATTTTCTTATTTCTTTAGATCCTATGAAAACACCAACATAGATAGGTTGAGTTGAAATGCAATACTAGCACAATTTTCATTAGACATCTTTTCATATTTCTTGATATCCAATGAAATTTTATGTTTTCCATATGCAATTTTACTTTTGCATTCCAAAATGTATTTCATCCGGCAGTTAGATTAAACAAAATGAGAATGATAATCTTTAAAATACAGTACAAATATCACAAGGTAAAAATACTAACAACCCTAAAAGTAAAATGTAACGTTTCTTGACTATCTCATGAAGTGGCCTTGACACAACACGTCGATCGACTGGAATTCATAATCGAGATCGATTAGTAGCACTTGCTTAGCCAAGGGGGGAAAAAAAAAAAAAACTGAGATCAGTAGCCCTCATAACAAGCACAAGTGGCCTAACAAGCACGAGTGTAGTCGTAAACAAGATTTAGGTTTTTCACGGAACCAATGTCAGCATCCATGTAACAAATATAAACACACACGGTGCTTTAAAAAGAGCTGGGAAAGGCTAGTAAGACATAATCAAACTATCTAACCTTACCTTTATTCCATTTAGTATTTGTGTAGCCATGGAACCCCAATGTCAGCATCCATCTCAACCGAGACTAGGCTCTCAACGTAGGGATGCACAGCAGAAGACCCTAAATCAATAGGACTCGTAGGATAGGTAAATGTGCCATCTTTGGGATTGTAGCGAACTAAACGCTTATTGGTATCCAGTAAAATTTCACCATTCTTCAAAATGCATACTGGTATAGTATACTTTAAATCCGATGAAGTATCAAAAGATATCACTACCAACTTGGTCCACGACTCTCTAGTACCATATTCCTTCATGACCCATACGTCAGCATAAGCGCGGTAGTCATACAGAACACCTAGGCATCCATGGAAATCACACAATGTCTCGTACAAATGACCATGAGCTCGATCCTTATTAGGTTTCGAAACCTCTCCATAGGTCTCCTTGGCCAAATCAAGAGAAACAATATTCCCATCGGTCTCCCTGGCATTCCAATGGAGGGCCCCGTTAGCAAACACCCCCGAACGGTTCTTAAAAGTAATATCACAACGAGGAAAGTCACCGATCCTTCTCCACGAATCAGACCTCAATGTACACACTTTGGCTCCATAAAAAATACCGTCACGACACTCATAAAGGAATCCCACCACCTTGTAATCATCAATAGAGGCGTCATAACCAAACCCATAAACAACTACATGACCGAGCGGCATGTCATAACTAGGCAATCTCTTGGATTTCCTCGTCGAGGGGTTCCATACAAATAACGTTGTCTTGGTTTCGATACACATTAACCCATCACAGCATCCTAAGACCCTGACTCCTAGATGTCCACCACGGTTGTCACGACACATAGGGTAATGATCAATATCAACAACATCAGCATCATAACAACAGTTCTCATTCAAGATAGAGGGGAGAGAACAAGACCTGACAACGGCAAACGCATTGGCTATCAAGAGTCTGTGGTGGGTGTAAGCGGTGTCGATAGATGATGCTAGACGGAGATGGGTTTTCGCGAATTCGGGGTCGGAAATCAGAGCACGCCATGACTTGGAAACGCACCTGAATCTCAGCAGAGACTTGACGGGAAGCCTGGACAGTATTTGGGCCATGATTTCTGGCGGCAGGAGTTGTATTGCTGGGTGAGAATTTTGTTCTCCGGTGGCCATGATTTGGTGCGGTGGCGGAGGAACTTCTTATTCTTCTTCTTCTTCTTCTTCTTCTTTCGGAAGAGGGATTCGAGAGGTCTGGTTGGGGGATTGGGATGGTGAAGTACGCTTGAGGAAGAAGCTACAGATTCGTCTGATCACACCCATTTTTCCCGCTTCGATGATGTCGCTGACTTGACTATGGCTCTGCTATAAGCACATCCATATAAGTAACAAACTAGTGTTTACCCGTTCAATGAACAAAAAAAAAAAAAAAAGCACTCCCCCGTCTCAAATTGTTGGTCTTGTTCGGATTTGGATACAATTTTTAAATTGTTTATATCTTTCAATCTATAATGTATTTTATGTGCAATATTGATCTTATTTGATAGATTTCAATTAATTCTATTATATAAAGTTTTTAAAATCTCTAAAATTATTATAGATTGAAATATCTGAACATTTTAAAAATTGCATTGAAATCCGAACATGACCAATAATTTGGAATGAATGGAGTATATTGAGATTTTTCTGATCCAATAATCAAACGGCCACAGTGCTAGTTTAACTAAAATAATCACTGTGTCAATATAAACTGCGATGAACATCATCCGAATCTAACAGCGTATAATATTGGAGATATCATAGAGTGGAACTTAATTTTTTAGAATAGTCTATGAGGGGCGAAGAATGTTTTGGGTTGAAAGTCAAGGATAAAAACGAGGTGGGAGTGGAGCATTTTATGAGTGGACGGTTGAAAATTCGTGAGAAGAAGAGGTAAAACAAACTAAATGAGACACATGAAAAATTACCAAAAGAAAATGAAAAATCTAAGAAATTAGGGGAAATTTCGGTAACCTCCCCTGAGGTTTCTGACACAAACACAAACCTCCCCTGAGGTTTCTGAAATATCACTGGCCTCCCTTGCTTTTGGGTTTGTGTAAAGGAGACCCCCCTCCCGCCAAAAACACGCAAACGGCGTGAATTACCCCATTAGCTGGTAAGGAATGGACCGAAATACCCTCTGGTATATAAGTAAACACTTAGGGCTTTTTTTTGCTCATTCCCCGATTATTCGTCCAACATCACACACACACACACACACAGAGACGAAGAAGATGAAGGTGGTACTCTGATCATTACCAGAAGCGATGGCGATCACGTAGAGAGCATGAAGATCGCAATTTGTACAGAAAAACGTGAAGATCTTGGTTTGATTGTGTAGAAACATACCGATTGAAAGGAGAAAGGCAAGTTCAGCCATTAACCCGTTCTAGATCGTTGCTTCTTCATCTGAAATAGGTAACTTCAGCATCTGTAACCATCTGTAAATCCTGTATGTAAGTCATGCAACTCGTTTTTCTGCATTTTTTTTTTCATTTTTTGCGTGAAATCCCAAATTTAGGGTTACCAGAATTTGGGGGTTTTGTGATTTATGGTAGAAATGGGTTGCTAATCCCATATTTTGGCGTTAATCTTTTGTAAATTAGGTTTCTATACTTGTTTTGTTTTCAATTTCCCCTGAATCCGAAGTTAGGGTTCTTTGTCACTGTCAAATGGGTTTCTATAATCATCTATATATATTTTTTTTTTTGGTGTTTATTTCTGACAAATTCATGTGGTAGATGGGGTTGTTACAAGTATTATCTGTTATTAATCGAAGACTTTTTTTCTTGTTTTTCATTTCAGCCATGCCTCCTGCAATTTTTGATTTGATCATCCATCATAAGGGAAAAGTTGGTAGGATACATAATGTTGATCCTGAAATGTATTCCTATTTTGACATGTTGGCTGATGTTAATGAGTCTGTGATGTCTGCTTATCCCTCTGGGTTAGGGTTAGCCTTCTCTGTGTTTTGTGAACTTGCTGGTAGTGGGTATAGGGTTCACCTTGACAGTGACAAAGCCATATTAGACTTGTTCTCTATTGATGGTTTATCTAGCACTTTAAACTTGTTTGTTGAAGTTGAAACCCCTAATTCAAGTCAGGTAGTAAACCCTAACCAACTTGAGGTGAATGGAGACCAGGATGATGTAGGGGACAAAAATGAAGGTGATGACCATGTATATGGTTTTAGTGATGAAGATAATGACTGGATTGGGGATATGGAAGGGGAGGTGGAGTTAGATGATGCAGGTAGCCTTACTGTTGAAATTATTGGGGAAGATGAGGGGCTGAGTGACTACCAATCACGTGATGATGAGGGCTGCAATTCTAGTGGCAGTGATGATGCTATTGAGTCTAGGATTGGCTTTGACACAAGTTATGGTGGAAAAGAGCCATTCTTAGATTCTGAAGGAGAAGTTGTATTGGAGGAAAACATGATATATGCTGATGTACATGCATTTAGGGCCAAGCTAAGAGACTACACAGTAGAGAAAGGGTTTAAGATAGTGAGGGACCAAAATGAGAAAGGGAGAGTGACTGCACATTGTGCTTTTCTGGGTTGCACTTGAAGGATTCATGCCTCACCACTTCCAGATGGGGTTACATATAAGATAAAGAAAATGAATGCTGACCACACATGTTCTAGGGTTAATCAGAACGAAGATGCTACCTCTACTTGGATATCCAAGAAACTTCTCAACGATTTCAAGGAGAACCCAAATCTTGATTTGGATGGGATGCAAGAGAAGTTAAACAATAGGTATGGAATCGAGGCCTCAAAGATTCAACTATATAGGGCTAGAAGAAAGTGTATGGATGTGCTTGAGGGTAGTTTTGGTGGCCAGTAGAAACTCCTTCCTACATATGTTGTAGAGGTTAGGAAGACTAACCCTGGAAGTTTATTCAAAATGCAGTACAACAGGCCATGTATCACACAAAATCCCATTTTTATGAGACTGTTTGTATCTTTTGAGGCTATGATAAATGGCTTCTTAAATGGATGTAGGCCTTTTATAGGTGTGGATGGTTGTCACCTTAAGGGTCCTTATGGGGGTGTCTTAATTTCAGCTGTGGCATTAGATGGTAACAATGGGCTTTTTCCTTTGGCTGTGGCAGTGGTGGAGAGTGAGAATAATGACAGTTGGGGGTTTTTCCTTGATCACATTCAGACCATAATTAGGTCTACTAGAGAGAATAGGCCATGGACCATTATGAGTGACCAACAAAAGGGCCTAGATGGGGTTGTTGCTAGAATATTACCTGAGGCCTCACATAGACATTGTGCAAGACACTTGTTTCAGAATTTCAAGGCAAAATTCCCTGGTCTTGCACTTAAGAAGCAATTTTGGATAGCTGCCAGGGCCTATAACCATAGAAAATTCAATGAGGCAATGGCTACAATTAAAGAGCTGAACACAGAGGCACATGATCATCTACTGAAACTGGCTGTTAGCTCATGGGCAAGGCATGCTTTTGATGAAAGAGTGAGGTCTGATCACATTACAAACAATGGGGCAGAGTCCTTTAATAACTGGCTTGGCAATCTTAGGGGGAAGCCAATTCTGACCATGCTAGAGGGGATAAGGTGCAAAGTAATGTCCAGAATCCAAACTAGGTATCAAAAGGGAGTGGGATGGAAACATGGGATAACAACAAATATTAACAAATTAGTGACAAAAATACAGAGGGTTGCAAGGCATTGCAAGGCTTTTGTGGTGGGACAGAGTATGATGTGATGGACAATGGGGTGAGACACTTGGTGGACTTAGGGAGGATAATGTGTGTGTGTAGGCAGTGGGAGATATCTGGTATTCCATGCAAGCATGCAATGGCTGCAATTGTAAAGGATAGGAAGAATGTGGAAGACTTTATTCACACCTATTATTCTAAAGAGATGTACTTGAGAGCACATGGGAGGATGATACATCCAATCCTTGATCATACAATGTGGATTACAGTTCCTGGTGACCCATTAGACCCACCACCACTTAAGAGATTGCCTGGTAGGCCAAGGAAAGTTAGGAGAAGAGCAGCTAATGAACCTGCAGCTGGCACAAGTGAATCAAAGAGGTCACAAACTGTTAAGTGCACCTGGTGCAAAGAGTTTGGGCATAATAAAAGGACTTGTCAAAGAGGACCTGTTAGGGGCAAAGGTGGACCAAGAGGAAACACACAGAACAATGGGAGAGTTGGTACAAGTGGCAATGAAATGGGAGGAACAGTCACAGCAGTAAGTACTACTAGCACAAGTAGAGGTAGGGGCATTTACAGGGGAAGAGGTGGAGGGGCAATTAGAGGCAGGGGCAGTACTAGAGGTGGGGGAACTAGAGGCAGGGGCAGTACTAGAGGCAGATCCACTACAAGAAGAGGCAATAGCAGAGGAAGGGGACCAAATGCAACTTCCAAAAATCAAGTAAGAGTTTACTTAACTTATTTACATGCCATTTTATGGACTATTTTATACACCATTACATGTACTTGTTAATGTTTTACAAGTGTGTACTTGTGTTGCCAAAAAAATAGGGAAATCAAGTGGGTACCTCACAGACACAACCTTCACATGTGTCACCCAAAGCCAGCCATCAGACTGGTCCCTTTTCTAAGTGAGTAAAATCTTTTTTTTTTTTTTTTGGTTGGGTATGCTTTTAATCTTGTAGTTGAACATAACACTAAAGTAGCACCTGATATATTGACATGCAGATGATGATCAAGTTTGGGGATTTTTTTTGCTGAGCTGAATGGACATATTCAAGATCACTTTTTGTATATGGTAGTATAGGGCTATAACTTTTGCAAATGCATACTTAGAGCAATGTGTTAATTGTTGTATAGGGCAGATTAGACTCACTTTTTGTTGCCTCATACTGTAAAGCTCTGTTTTGTATAGCCCTTTTTTGACTTAATCTGGTATGTAATATGTAGTATTGTTGACTGGTATTTGGATGAATGCTAAGAGAAAAACTTGAATTGCTATTTATCCAAAAAAAAAAACTTGAATTGTTGACTGCTATGATGTATGTCTGAGTTTTCTGCACCAGTGAGAGATTATTTTCTGCAGTAGTTAGTTGTGAGATGTATGTTTGTGGTTGAATTATTTTCTACACCAGTTAGTTGTGAGATTAATGTGAGAAACCATCAGCTATTATGGTATCCTATTGTGGCCTTGGTTTTATGTAGAATTGTGCCATCAAGGATGGGCTTTATGTAGAATTGTATGTTTCCAGAACTTGGCATTTTCAGATGATTTTTAACATGTATAGTAGTATGTTGTTTGTTTTGTGGTCATTACAAATTTGCATTTCAGATTTGGATGGAGATGTATCGTTTTACATCTGCTGTATATTCTTTTTACTAGTATATAAGTCTACATTAGAGTAGTAAATTGAATAAATTTTCAGGTACATACTTGGTTCCGACAAACTGTATGAATGTGTTACCTCTGGTTATGCAAGGAGTGGAATGTCCATGGGTCTCCACTGGTGTATAGATATTTGATTCTTGGTTCCTTGCAATGGGTACTAAACCTGGGGTTTAAATTGAGAGATGAGAGATCCTCCTGCATGATATCCATCTAGTATATGATATCTCCAGTTGTGAAACCAGAATAGTACTACTGTAAGGGTGAGGGTAATATGAGTATATTAGAAGTTTGTGGACAATGAGATCATCAAAAACTGTTAGCTTCCTAACTTCTGTTAAGGGAGGGGAGTCTCCTTTACACAACCCAAAAGCAAGGGAGGCCAGTGATATTTCAGAAACCTCAGGGGAGGTTTGTGTTTGTGTCAGAAACCTCAGGGGAGGTTACTAAAATTTCCCCACGAAATTAAGATTGGAGGTTTGGAGATTTTTTCAGGCTAACACATTTCTATATTAGAGAGGTTTTCAAATCTTATGTCTTATACAAACATAAATTCTCACCCTTCATTTTTCAAGAGCTAGATTGAACAATAAAGCTACGTACACAATCAAAGAACAACCAATACACAACCACAAGCAAAACATCATTTTGCTATTAACAAAAAAAAAAAAAAAAAACCCTCAAAATCTGAATTGTCTTCCCTTTCCCCTCATTTCAGTCGATACACAATGAAAGAGAGTGAACTTGGGCCTCCACCACGAGATGCCACCGGCGACCACCACCACCATTATCCGCGAGAACCTCCTGGGTGACACCATATCCCACCACAAAAGTATCTCGATCGATCGAACACTGCCTCCACCATGAGAGGCCACCGGCAACCACCACCACCATACTGAAAGCAAAATCTTTAGAAGCTTAATTATTTACTAAGTGACAAAATATTAAAAACGTACAGGTCAGGATCCAAACCGGAGTCGCTCTAATCCATATCAAAATTAGAGGTGTGCACCACTTTCAAAAAAGGAAAAGGAGCTTCAGCACCAAGTTTACCTGAACAATTGCTGGGGAAGAAAAGCTAAACATTTCCATGCCATCAAGACTCCCAGGAGGCTGTAGAGGGGGAAGATTCATCCTTCCCAACTCATGCTGCTTCGTGATCTCTTGATTCACTCTCTCTCTCTCTCTCACCATTTCCCAGCATTTTGCAGCGGAAACATGAACAAATACCTCACTTGGACAATACTCAATGGAAACCTGAAAAATATCAGAATTCAAAGCTTAAAAGCAGCGCCAGTATATCAGCTCTTCTTTGACAGCAGTTCATATAACCAAGATCGCAACCATATAATCTGAGCCCAACCATTTCAGTCAGAATCTTATTTTCCTTTCTTTCTTTTCTTGCACGTCATTCGGTTGAAACTGAACTCTTATCATGCATTCAAACAGTATTACAAGTAAACAAAAGAGCACAATCACTACAAGAAATGTGACTTTTTATAGAGGGCAAAAAATGCTATTAAAGGTTATACATAGCGTTTTGGAAAACGCTGGGCTAGGCAAGCAAGAAAAAGGTCCGGGTTTTCTTTCGTATTCTCGGATCTCTATATTTGGCAATTGGCATACTTTCCATAGCATTTTTTCGGATGCTATAGTTGATATTCTTACCAATAGCGTTTTGAGCATGCTATGTTAGGTCTAACTTTCAATTGCATTTCTGGGACTCTAAGTTTGACATACTTTTTAATAGCATTCTGAGAATGCTGTATTTGAGGTTTAATTAGTAGCTTCCACATAATGCTACTCCCTCCGTCCCTTTTTAAGTGATCCATATCGGAATACGTGCAATTTCAACCCCTAAAAAACATATTTCTTTATATTAAGTTTTTTATACCACTTAAAGTGCTCATTGAGGACTTTAATTTGGTGCCCAAAAAAAAAATTATAAACGTTCTACGGAAGTACATTTTTTAACGTCCACAAAAATACACATTTCCCAAAGGTATTACTCAAAAAGGGGCGGAGAGAGTAAAATGTTTACGAGCTATTTTTTAATAGCATTTCAATGTTGTATCATTACATCTTGAAATCTGTCCCGAACACTTTCAACAACATTAATCTCATTCAAACCAAGCTCATGCCAAACTATACATGTATATAAAGCAACTGAATATCCATTTATAAACAGTGTACCACAACATTCCAAAATCAAGTACTATATTAACTCTAAATACAAGGAAATTATTAGAGTCCACGTCCACCCTAGACATCTATATCCCAAAAGTAGACTAAAAGACTTGACAACAAAAAGAAAGTAATTTACTTTAAGGAAAAGACTTCAACTATGTCCAACCAGTACTGGCATATGTTCATATCTATAGCTCCAGCAAAAAGTCACGAAATACCGATCTTCTCTTCAACCCACAAAACTACATGTGAAAGAAGAAAAAATTTCAATTTGAATGGACAATCAAAATTCCCCAAGTTCCTACCAATGAACTTCATGAACATCAGAGTCTACAAACTCGTTTGAGAAGATTGCCAAGCCTGTATTCTCTATGCAGAAAATTCCATCATTGGTTAAGCAACATGGTTTATCAATAGCATAACAATGGGTACTAGTCGTCACAAAACCGGTAGGCGCCCTTCTTCCACCTGACTAGTGCCTAGCCATTTTAAAACATTGGCAGCAACCATGAGCCCAAAGACAACAGCAGAAACAAGAACCAATATCAAAAAACTTGAGTTTGGATCTTTGGACCTATGTTAGGTAGACTCCTGCTGAGATATAGCATAAATGTATTAAGTGATGAACTCAATGAACTGTTTTATTCTCGTGCCAAAGACACTAGAGCACTACAGAATATAATATTACCTTGCTAATTTCTTGTATTTTATGACATAAATTGTGTTTATAGACAAGCATACGTCCCATGGAACTTTATGTTTATGTTGGAAGATCCACAGTAAGTTTTGGCTTTGATTTGAGGGCATGATTCCGCAGCAAACGCGACGGTATAGGGGGATCACTGTTTCAGTGGTATTCTGTGAGCAGCCACTTTGTGCATTTATTGCCAAAGGTTAGGTCTGTCTCCAATCCATCTGTTTCAGTGGTATTCTGGGAGCAGCCACTTTGTGCATTTATTGCCAAAGGTTAGGTCTGTCTCCTATCCTTCCCCCGCCCATACCCCCAATTATTGGGGATTAAATGGGTTATGTTATTGTTGTATCCACAGTAAGTTTCTACCTCAACATTTTGTGGTCCAATAAAAGCTAGGCAAAAGACATCAAAATTCCAAGCAAACTCAGATTTCAAAAATTTTGAGTTACTTAATAGAAGGAGGTGCAAGACCATCGTCATCCAATTTATGATTAGAACCATGTCACATCCCCTGTAAAGTAGTTCGAGTCAGAGGGTAATTATAACAACTTTTAAGTACCTATAAAACCGGAAGAAAAGCGATCGAAAGAATCCACTGTTTCATAATAACAGAATCTTCTTTATTATATCCAGAATCGCAGGCAATGGGCAAAAATGGCATTCTAGAGCAGATTTAATCCATAAAATTGTGAGAAGTGAGAAGAACCACAGAAATGAGGAAGAAAGTGTGTAACGTATAATCAGGTACTTACAATGCCGGCAGGAAGCTGCTTGAAGTGAAGGTGCTCCATGGCTCGAGTAGTAACAAGAGGCTTCTTCTGAGGGTAGTACAATACATAGGCCAACGTATCCTGAAAAAATTAGGTAATTATAAACATCATGAATCCAAAAAAACAATAAAGATATATACGACTAACAATAGAAGGGGGAAGTTATTGAATTCTATACCATCCGAAACTGGTAGCTGGTGACATAAATACCCATGGCCTACTTAACCGTTGCCGACTGATATTTATTACGAGGGGACTGATTGAGTAAACAACAAATGAGGGACATGGTAGACTTACTTGGTTATGGTCTGGAAATGGTATAATTGAAGCACAAACACCAAAAATCAGTGATGGGTGTATTTCACAGTGCGTATAAGTGTCAGAATAGGCCTCCTCTGGATTTAGTATAGCAGAAATGAGATCCTAAGACAATAAAAGAAAAATTTGATCCGAATGCTTCATAGAAACTTCGGGTGGAGCTCAAGGAACAAAAATTCATTTCTGTTCCATCGAAGCGGCCAAAACGTTTCTGTTCCTAGGAGACCGGAAGGAAACATTGGAATCCCACAACCCCAATGTTTCCACCGACACATGTCAACACACTCAAAATCATGTAGTCTAGACATTCTTTCAGAGACATTGAAACAATGACCTGCTTCGACACTTCTTGGAAATATCCAACAATAAAATTTCATGAGCTCAAATTCTATTGATACCTCCAGCAACATTTTTTAAATGTTTCTGAAGCATTCCGAAAATGCTGTCTGAAAGGTATCCTTTTTCCTAACTAATTGAAACCAAACGAAAATTCTAATCCTTGGGGTAGCTTTCACCCAACTGAAATCATTCTTTGGATACTCACATTAATGGTCATTGAGATCATAGTAGTCTCCTCTTCTTTTGTATCAATGTGCTCTATGAATTCCTTTGCTACTAGATCATGCCAGACGCCATCTTTTGGAGTTTCCTGGAGGAAGTATAACGGATACCCTCAATTGGAATCATAATCAACATTAAGTAATCAGGGGGACAGTGACAAACTGTAAAAATATGTGGGAAAATTCAACTACCATACCCTCATGCGTAATGCTTGAATATCCTTCATTTTTATAAGAAGCCTTTGTTTCTCCACAATGAACAAGGGATGACTACAACGGCCATAATTGGTATATATCTGCAGTTCTTTTAGGCGGATATCCCTGACTACCCCAACTTCAGTATTGACATCAACCTGTGCAATTTAAAGCATTGATTAAAAGGAGGTATCAGAAGCTGAATCATAAAGCAACTATATAGAGCACTAGCAGTATATAACTTTGCCTGCTATAACTTCACCAGAATCAGAAGAACATGTAGCTAAGGTTGCAGAGTCACTACTTGAAGCTGACTAATCATCATAGTTCAATGTATGCTTACCCGTCTCCTTCAACGTCTAAGTGTCCTCACCAGCATATCCAGATCGTGATGAATACCAACCCAGCAACCATTGACAAAGATTCTTGTAGCATGGGGAATCACTGCCAGAGATATATCATATGGTCAGGCCAAAAGGTGAAACGCATATGAGACACTTCAACGTAGCAAATGAATATAACAAATAGATGGCTAAGAGGCAAAATCCACGCAAAAGTGCTAGTCCTTTCAATTCTTCAAATCTAGGTCCTCCAATATTGCAGACAAAAACCAACACAATCAATGGAACAAGAATGCTTTTAGTAGTCCGACATTGTGTTTAGTTTATCGGGAAAGTGACCTACCTGTCCTGTGCTTTCTAAAGCCCCTTGTAAACACGTCCAAACCCACCTTCACCCAAAAGGCATTCTGGCCTAAAGTTCTTTGTGGCTGCAGCAACCTCGCGAAATGTAAACGCCTGTGCTGCGATGTGTGCGGTCGGTCCATCTTTTTGAACTGCTGGTTCTTTCTGAGCATCCTTCTTGGGGTCTGAACGACTTCGGGACTTTCATTTGTCTAAAACATAAGAGAATTAGATGGGTCAGAACGACTTTGGGACTTTCATTTGTCTAAAACGTAAGAGAATTAGATACAACACTTCAGGGGGATGCAAACAAGGAATGAAGATAATATAGCCATCTAGTTGTTATAAACAGCAACATGCTTACTTACTTGGATGCTCCTTGCATGAACATTACTAGACTTAACGTTTTTATATCACAGTTTGTTATAAGCCTACTTCCAATTTCAGTTTAATAGTTGGTTGGAATATATAGATAAATAAATAACCCTTCAAAATAACTTGCACTCAAGCAAAATAAGAGGAAGAAAGAACAATTTACAATTCCACAAATAAGATATAAGATATCTTGACATCCAAAATTTACGCAGTACTAAAAGCTCCAAATAAATCCACAAGGATCACCACATTCCAGATAATCTTGGGAGGCTGTCGGCTCACTGAAGGATGCCTCATGACAGTGCACCACAGACAACCATGATCCAATCCCACATACTCAGGTCACTCGTGGTATCATGTGAATAGGCAATGCAACGAATTGATAGAAATCCTCAATCAAAAAAAAAATTGCCCATTACCAGAAGCACTCTAGATGAGAACATGTCGGACTTGTAGAGATGAAGACAATGCATTGAAAACATAAAAATTGCTCATAACCGTGACACACGGAGTGTATTTTTATGCTATTATTTCTCTTTCATTTTTATTAAAATTCCATTCAGCTTCTTATCCGCATTAGCCCAAAAGCTCAGATATTATCGAAATGAAAACTGATACCTTGATTAAAGAAAATCCAAAACCTCTATGCTTGATTTCCAGTTGATTCATGTTTACGGTTGCTGAGATTGAAGCGGCTGAAAATCAGAAATGAAGGAGAAGGTGCAAAAGATCATAGCTCATGGGATTATCTACTTCATAGATCGCCACCTATGAAGCACCGGTACGCCGGAAAATTCGCCGTACTCGTACCGGGTACGGGTACGGCTCTGGTACGGCGAAATACGTACCGGGTACGGCGAAAACGTACCGGATACGTTCGTATGTTTTGGGTACGCCATGGGTATACCTTGGGTACGTTTGGAAGAGAGGGGTACGTTTGCACAGAGAGAGAGAGTAACTAACTTTCCGGAGTGTGGGAAGCAGCCGCCGAGTGGCCGGAGGAGGAGGAATCTATCGCCGGAGGAAGAGGGAGCAGACGCCGCAGTCGGCGTTTGGGAAAGTGGATCTTGATAGATCCAAATTACAGATTAACATCTCATCTTTTACAGATTCACACCTCATCTTTTAGTTTATTGCTCTGAAGCGCCCTGTCTTGTTTCTCTTTCAAAAATGCTAGAACCACACACACTCTCACATGTGATGGGACCCACTGGGTGACTCGGGCCCCCTCTGGCGAATAAAGTCTCCAGAACCATCGGCAACTGCTATGGAGTGCTATGGGTCTTCCCGAAGAAGCGACTCGTCCTAACTCGGTAAAATCTATGTGGCTCGGGTTGACTCGGTTTTTGTTGATACTCGTCCTAACTCGGTTTTTACGCTCTGCAATGTGTTAGATGAGTAGATACTCTTGTTTAGAGGATTGAGGTTGCTTTCTTACTCTAGTGCTTTATTGATTATTATCTGTTGATTTCTAGGTTGTTTGTCCTAGTTTTTTTCAGTGTATTTCGGATGGAATTCGTTGTAAGTGCCGTTGGGCCTTCATGAATGCGAAAGCTTTTCTTCTGTTCAAAAAAAAAAAAAACTACAAGAATCTGGAAAGTAAATTTTTTTTACCATATAACCCTAAAAAAGTTTATAAAAATAACACCACGAATGGTTTGCGTATATTTTCGACATAAGATTTGTAGCATTTGCATTTCTCTAATTGAGACGAATCAGGGTAAAAAAACTTAACAAGTTCCCAAATTACTATCAGTAATGTCTACCCTACAATCTTGAGCCGAAGACAAGATAAAATTATGGCTGCAAAACTTAGAAGCAGTGTCTAGGAAACTTAGGGAGGGCAGCTACCCATCATTTTACAATTCATCAATTGCAGCAACTTAATAATTACCGGATCGATTATTCAAATAAACTTAAGTTGTTCGCTTGTTCTACTTAAATAGTCACTTTCCTTTCCTTTTCTAAATTCCTGTAAAAAAAGCCCGACAATCGTCTAGCGAAGGGCACTCTCAATACCTGTATGGCTATATTCAAGACGCTCTTTATGTCACCATCAAGGGTGGCCCCATGTAGGGGCGGGGGGGGGGGGCAGCTGACCCCCCTGAGCTGAAAATCCTTCCTGGGATATGTATATTTTTTGGTTATTTTTGTAATTTTGCTCCACAGGAGTATATCTTGTTGTCTTTATGTTGTGTTTCTTGCCCCACAAATAATTCACTAGCCCCAAATGTGCTGAAAATTTGCATGTAACTTCATAGGGAACCATCAAAATGATTCATAGGGAACCTTCAAAAATTCAAAATGAAACGAATGAACTAAATATTGTAAATTCTTGACCTCCCTAATGATAAATCTTGCGTCCGCCCCTAGTCACCATAAGTACTTACCTAATGTATGTTTGAAGTCCCCCCTCTTTTGCACTTACAAATTCCGACATGGTCTCTCTCTCTTTCCTCATCAATCGAATATCAAGTTGCAGTGCATTCACGTATATTTAATGTCAAAAAAATATGAAGTATTCTTGAAATATCAAAACTTATAGTAGTAATCATTTTGTCCACTTAAGAAAGTTGGAATTTCAAAATTGTAGTATAAATTAATAGAAGTCCACATGGGATGTATAAATTAACAAAATTGTATAAATATGAAGTATTCTTCTAGAAGGTTGAAGGAAAAGATAACAACTCCACATGGGATCGTGCTAAGTGGCCCTGTGTCAGATGCACATCTACAATAAGTACTCTGGCTTGTACTAATTGAAGTCTGTCCAAAATGCAAACTATTGAAGTCAAGTTGTTTGTTTGTGAATAATTGCAAACATTCAGAGCGTTTTGCCTGTTTTTCCCGGATCAAAGAGACAAAAACACAAAATACTTCTAATTTATTTTTGCGGGGCTTTGAAAAATTGATTTTCAGCTGATGGCCATCACATTGTTGCATTCTTATTCTATATTCCTGCAAAACAAGCTCCGAAAGTCATATGGCGGAGAGCACTCAGAAGAAACATGTATTTTGTACTTCGCCACGAGCACTTAGCCAATGCATCAATGAAAGCCCCCTCGATTGTTCCAATTTCTGACTTCTCGAAAATTGGTTTAAGTCAATTTTTAGTCGATGTATTGTGAAAGAATGACATGTCTCGCAAAACACAATAAATTAATTTTGAATTTAAGCCATGAATTGGAACAACCCAAATTCTGACATGGCCAACCCCCTTTTTGAGCTCTCTCATATATCAATTTTCCGAGACCTTGCGCTGTTCATTTTAATCAACGCAAGTTATATGAAGCTCTGATAGAGAAATTTAAGCACTTGTGGTGTCACAAGTTTGGAAACTCCTTGCATTACCTGGTACACTTCATTCCCTAACTAAGGCAAAATTGGGAACCAAATTTACATGTGCTAAAGCTGAAAATCATAAAAACAATTCTTTTGGTTTTCAAATTTCCAAACAACAACCAGATTGAACATGCCCGGAGTACTCCTCTGGGGCTTCTACTTGTGTCCAGGTGTACCTCTTCAAATCCAACACGTAAGCTCGGTGGGCCCCGTCGAACCTCGGTGACCCAATCACCAACATCTTACCCTGCCACGCTGTCACAAATGCTCTGCTACTTCGCACCTCAGCTGGTAGCTCAGCCACCGCCTGCCACGTGGAGCTCTGCCGAACAGCCACTTCATTCGACCGACACATGTACAGTCTCCAATCCCCGACGTCCAAGCAAGTATTTGGACACGTGGCGACATCCAAGAAGTCATCTTCCACCTGGTCCCACTTCATAGCGGCCGCATCGAATGCTTCGGCACTTGTACTAAACCGACCTTGCATCTCCGTGTTGTACCCGCCGATGACGTGGAATTTGCCACCGTGGAACACCCCATCGCACTCGTCGCGTTCCATTGCCATGTCAGGAAGTTGGACCCACTCGTCCTTTGCCACGTCATACGCCAACGCAGATCTCAAGGCATTCTTCTCTTTATCATGTCCACCCGCAACATACACCACCCGATCTAAATCGGATGCACAAGCGAAGAAGGACCTAGGCCCGCCAGGTATATCGGACCCACGCCTCCACGTGGCCGAAACAAAATTGAACACAAAAACAGAATCCGAAACAACCCAGGTCACCGGGTCCCACCCGCCCATCACCACTAACTCCAACCCGACACCAACGATCCGACAAAACATGGGCAACCCGTTTTCGTACCCGGGCACGGGTGGTAGCTCGCTCCACTTACCCGTTTCCGGCTCAAATACAGTTAGCCGGAAAACCTGATTAACGGGGTGCTTCATGGTATCAGAACGGGGCTCAGACGGGTTAACCCAAGATTGTACCATTACAACCAGTGACTGGGTTAACCCGGACTCCTTCCGAAGCCTCCGAAACTCCGGCTGCCGAATCTCAGCATTCCATCTCCGGCAAACTGATGAAACAGAAGAGAATTGGGTGTATGGGACCCGAATCAGACATTCGAGGCCGATTTCCTCAGGGAGACCCTGAATAAGATCCATTTATCTTCTGAATCTCGATTAATTGAATCTCTCGACAACCAATTGTTGTTTTCCGAAGAGCAGAATCGAAGTATAGTATCGAACAGGACGGATTTGAGAGGGATAAAAGCAGAAAAAGAGGGAGAAAGAAAGGCAGAAAGCAAAAGATGAGGAGGAATACAGGGGAATTATTTTTGGCTTTGGCTTTTGCTTTTTGAAAGAATGGGGCGTTCGGCTTTTTTTGGTAGTGGCCTCGTGAAGAGTGAGATATTATATGGGAAAAAGTATGTGCAAAAATGGCAGAAAAGCATATGCAGTTGCGTCGCTTGAGTGAAGGTTGCACCCTCTCACCTCTCACCTCTCACTTTCTAGCAGATCGTTGTCGCGCAATACGAAGATAAGATCACCACTTCAAACTCCAAGTCCAATTTATAGGAAACTTCTTGGAATGTTTTCGCTCCAATTATTTACTACGAGGAAAATGTTAAAATAGGCTTATATTAAAATTTAAAAGATGTGTTAAAATGTGAAAAAGTTGAATAAGAGTATGTGTAAATTGAAAAGTGTAAAAAATGCGTGGGGGTGTGTGAATTTTTATTTTATTTTTGTGTTTGCTTATTGTGTACCCAATGCAAGTCTCATTTATAAAATCATTCTAAACTTTTTTTAATGTTTTAAAGCAGTACCCCTAGTTAGAGTAAATAATTTCAAATATTATTTACTCATTATAAAATTACTCAACGTTGTGTTTACGTTCTCAAAGATACTGTTGTTCTTAATGTAGGGAATATTTACAATACACGTCTTTTAAAGGGGTGTACTATATGCATTTAATGTATGTTCTAAATTATTTCATCTCATAAAAATTCATATCATTTTGGTACGTCTCATAACTTTTATACTAACTTTTTTTCATAAATTAGAACATCTCATTGGTATCTAGTAAATTGCTTAAAAAATTTAAATTCTCTGGGAAAAATATTTTTTTCAATTTATCATTTCGCGAACCAAATTATCATTTCGGGACAGAGAGAATAAAAAAAATAATAAGATTTGATAAAGCTTGCAAAACCTTCTAGAAGGAAAGCGAGAGTGACAACCGTTGGTTGTTCTGTTCTTGACTCTTTTTGATGACTCCATATTCCTATCAATAATAGGATGGTGGTTTCTCTGTCTCTTTTCGTAACAGGACGGGGACCACTTAAGTAAAGGAATTAGGAGTTGGGCACCAGCAGATGAGCACCATACAAAAATCTCTTTTCTACACTATTTAGGAGTGTGTTGCTTTCCTAGAGGGCCAAATGGGTATTAAAGTTGGGCTAAAGCTTTAGGCTATTTACTTTTCTACTACTTTAATCTTTTAAATTTTTCTATGTTATTGTTATTATTTTTATCATAGACCTTATTAATTGAACGATTTGAATCGCTATTGTGCTCTTCTGATGGGTCCACACGCTGAAAAGCTAGGCGGTCGGATTTCCGAAGTTGAGACGGGTGAGAAGAAGTTGAACCAGCCGATTAACGACCATTGTTGCAAACACAGATTTTCAAACAATAATGTGTTTGAAATCGTTCGACACACGAAGACATCACAAAAATGCAAGTAGAGTCCTAAAAACATCGGATGACTCCAGATATAGATTCATATATATACCGTAGTTATAATATCCATCAACCGACCCCACTTACCATTTTCATATTGTTTCCTTTCTCTATCGTACTCAATCAATATTTATCTTCTCCCTTGGCTCTCTCTTTCTCTCCCACTCCACCAGTGATGGTGCACACTCCCTCCCTTCCAGAAGATCTTTTATTTTTTAATTAATTCCATTATTAATATGCGAATCAAATTGTATTTCTTTATTTCTTAAGTGGTTTGTGAAAAACAAGGATTGTGTATGTATTATATATGTATACATCGATCATGTCCGATAGTGTACTTCAAGTCAAAGAAAGCCGGCAAGTGCTTCTAGAAGATCAACAAGGAAAGGATAGCAACTCCACATGGGATCGTGCTTTAAGTGACCCTGTGGTACCGGTACATGCACATCTACACTCATACTTTAAATTTATTTACTGAAATTTTATTTATTTATTTATTTATTTATTTTAAGTCTAGCTAGTTGCATATAAAAGCCAAAAAAACTTCTAGAAGGTTGAAAGAAATTAAGCCGACACTCCATGGGGACAGGGAATTTCCTCGTCCTGTTGTGTTTTTATGTTTTCTTTCTTTATTACCATTAAATGTATTTGTTTGTTTGTTAATAATAATGGATGATACCTGCTATTCCAAAAGCAATAATAATAATAATAATATTATTGGCTGACACCTAGGGTTTTGCATGTTTTTTACTTTTTCTGTGCAATTCTATTTTATTTTGACATAACCTATCCAGATCAGCTTTGAGCATTTCGGCCCTGTTTGTTTGGACGTAAAAAAAATTCTGTAAAATATTTTAATTCTTTTTTTCTGTGTTTGGTAGTAAAAATTATGGGGTAAATGTTTAGCGTGTAACATCTTCTCCTAGATTCGAAGGAAAATGACTTTTTGAAAAAATGTCCGTAAGTCACTTTTCCTTTTCCAATGTCACTAGCCGTCCCGTTCTATTTCTCGCTCAAGCCGGAGACTCTTTTTCATTCTCCATGCCAAAATACGGCTCCGTTCATTTGCACGAAAAGGATTGGAAAGGATGGGAAAATCAACTTTCCTGCAACTTTCTGTGTGTTCAGTTATTGGGAAAGTTGTAGGACCCACAGTTTCAACTTTTCCTAGATTCAAAGGAAAATAAATTTTTGAAAAAACGTCTGTAACTCATTTTCCAACGTTGCCAACCCGTTCTATTTCTTGCTCAACTCGGAGACTCCCATTCATTTCCCATGCCAAAATTTAGTTTCTTTCCTTAAAGGCCCTATGTATTCTCCCTCTCTCCCTCTCTCACAGACACACTAGATCCGAATTTTATACATGAAAGACATCTCCTATTCTATTTGTATTCCCTCAATTTTGTTTCTCTCTGTAACACACACACGCGCACACATATATGGAGAACCTATCTTTAGTTTTTTTTTTTTTTTGTGTGTGTGTGAATTATGAAGCAAGAATTTTGATTGCTATTGTTGAACTACGAATTTTGTTTGTGAAAAATTTCCCTCACCCACCAACCAAACATATATAGGAAAATGATAATGAAAATTGTCTTTTGGCAAATTTATTTTATGTCTGTATATGTCTATGATTGTACAAGTGTGTGTATATGTATATAATACTCATATATATGAGGTGTAATGGAGTTAAGGTTTAAAATGTAGCAATTTAGATAATTAGGGTCTAAAACGTAAGTATAGAAAATTTAAGGGTCTAACGTAATTAAAAAATATTAATATAATTATTCACATTAAAGCATTAAAATAAGAGAATTTTAATTAGACATCCTATTACAATATTATCCTTCGGATGCCACCCTATGAGATTTGAATCTTTTTTATTCCATCCTGTAAATGAAAATTGGACCATTGTGCCCCTATTATGTATTTTAGTAGTATATTATCTAATAGTACTTTAAATTCCGGAAAATCTGGGCATAATATTCTATTCATGTCCTATTTTGATGGACGGTTACAATTTCTTTAAGAGATTATGTTAATATCCTCCCTAATTTGGTGGGATTCATTGTCACCATTTCCATCCACCAATCCTATTTCTCTTTCCGTAAACTAATTCCAATTCCTCCCAAATTCCATTTACATTAATTAGTTCCATTTCCTCTTGAATTCCATTTATGTTAATCAATTCCATTTCCGTCCACCACCATCTCCTCTCCCTCTCTGGAACGTCGGTGATTTGCTGCCCCACCGTCGTCGTCGATTTGCACCACCAACTAACAGAAGGAAATAGATCACCGCTATCGGTGACCCGTACTGTCTTCTCTCAAAACAGTTCGGCAAACTAGAGAAATTTATTTTCTCAAAGAGATCCTCTACTGCGGCGGAGGTGGAGGAGAAGACCAGCAGATCCGTGATCCAAACAAGACTGATTAGTCATCCTTCCATTTCGTAATCGATTATGGCTTCTTTTTTTTTTCCCCTTGAAGGAGCAATTTGGATAAATTGGTTAGTTTATACTAAATTGTCAATTGGAGGTCCTTGAGAACAAATTTGTGTCATTTCATACCGATACTCTGTATGTCATTTTTTTTATGTTGTTTATGTTTTTGAGGTGATTTATTAATAGTTATTTTATACGGTGAACACGGTTTATTGGTTCACCAAATTAATGGATTCGATACAGTAAAAATGGAAAACCAATAAACCATGTTCTCATGTCCTTTAAAAATGGTGAGAGAATATAGTTTATTGATGGTTATTAAATGCAGTGAACACGGTTTATTACTTCACCATATTAGTGGATTCAATATAGTAAAAATGAAAAATCAATAAACCATGTTCTCTTGTCCTTTAGAAATGGTATATCAATATGGTGAGCTATTGGTTTGTTTCTATGAAATTGGTAAAATTGAAATAATTGAGGGTTAGTGTTAATTCATACATAGGAAACATGGGATATTGTATTTGGGTTGCCGGGATTTGTGGAAATTTTTTTATATAATGATCATGGTTTAGTGATTCAATATATTCGGGGATTCGATATAGTAAAAATAATTTTTTTTTTCTAATGAATCCCAAAGTTGGCATGTGGTTGTATAGTGCATTAATCAACCATATTTTTCATGGTTCGGTTGTGGTTTTATGGTCCATGAATCTTCTATATGTTCCATGGTTTTTTTTACGGTTTTTTTTGCAGTGCATTAATCTGCCATGTTTTTATGATTTTTTTTATATGCAATCTAACTTTTATGCTTGGACTACATGTACCTATTTTTTATGGTGCATTAATCTGAATTTTATGATTGGATTACATGATACATTTAGTTGCGGAAATCGTGAAATGATTTTCATAGTACATAAATCTATCATGGTGGATTACTACCGAAATGCATGAAATAGATATCTCATGACTCGTGTTTTTAGGATAAAACATCATGATTATTTATCTTCATTTTTTAATATTTTTTTTAGATTTTACGTGTGAGAAGATTAGGAGAGAGAATTATAAGATTAGGCAATAGAGATTTTTTCAAAATAGGAGAGAGAGAGAGAGAGAGAGAGAGAGATTGAGAAAAATTAGGAAAGATTAGGAGAGCGAAATGTTAGGGAATTAGGAGAGAGAATTATTAGGAGAATTAGGAGAGAAATATTAGGAAAATTAGGAGAGAGAAAGGGTATTTTGGGATTTATTTGAATTTCAGGATGAAATCATAAGTATTCAAATCTCATAGGATGGAATCATAATATTTTTTTTTACAGGATGCGTAATTAACTCTCCCTTAAAATAATCCTATTTTTCATTATTAAAATTCGAATTATTACAACTTACACACATGTACATCCACTAATTCTAGAACCACGAAGCTAACACCTAGGTATGGCAACGGAGCAGGGTGGGATGTACCCCGGCCCGACCTGACCCGACCCAACCCAACCCAAAAAGTAGTACATGGCCCATCGCCAAACTAGATCGGATAATTCATGTGTGCTTTCATTCCCACCCCACCCCATAGAAAGTGAGAAAAATAGTTAAAAGAAAAATAGAAGCAAATAGTTATAGATAAAGTGGTATTTTAGTTGAATGGTGATATATAATAGTAAAAATATATATTTTAGTACTAGTATAATCATACGAATATTAGGCAAAACTATAATGTAATATGTAAAAGTATTTCCGGGCAGAACAATATCAACCCGAACCCTATCCAATCCCGATTGAGTTCTTCTTCTTCTTCTTCCTTTTTTTTTTTTTTTTTTGAACTAACTCATGTACACGAAAATTTGACTAAAAGCCACTCCGATTGGGTCGAATGCATATATACGCCAAAATTAATGTAGTCAAACATTTTAATTTCTAATTGATCGATCACCAACGGGTGTGTGTTGTGTACCTATACAAGCCAAAATGACAGGCTTGAAAGCTTTCAGACCCAAAACAACCCAGTTGGAGAGTCTCTAAATACATGACGGGGTCCAACTCTTTCTGCCAGTCGATATCCATTCGAGGCGGCAATAATCAGGCCATGCTTTTGCAACTTGGCCCTCTTCATTGTAGGACTAGCGAATTTCTCGTGCCAAAAGCCACTTTCCAATATCATCATATTCCACCCTAAAACCAATCTTTCTGCCATGTTATTTGAGACCTCCACAAATCCAACTCGACACTTTGCAAAATCTATGTTTTTTTAACACAAATAAAGCAGTATACTTAATTTATTAACCAACCCCATTTAAGCAGGAAAGACAAACAAATAAATCTCACTAGCTACGACCGTATAGTAGTTCTTTATCTCACAAAAATGCATTTTAAAATCACCAATTATTTCAACTTCAAACTTTGTTATCATAATATGATCCTCAAAATAAGTCTAAACATGTGCACGATATTTTAGCAAAATTTAAAGAATTCCAGTTGAAGGTTAACTCAATACAAATATTGAAAAGCTACCCAAACAACCTTCTCACAAAGAAACTATGTTACCAAAGATGGAGCCAGAGGAGGACCAGTGGGGGCCGTCGCCCTAGCAAGAAAAAAAAAACCCTCTAGTATTATATAGAAAAAGAAACTTTTTCTTTGAATTATATAGACTTGCCCCTGCAACATATTTTGAAAAAAAAAATTCGACTTGCGCACTGAATTTCCTGGCTCCGTCCCTGTATGTTAGAATTTAATGACATAAGAAAAAATAAAAAAATGTCTAAAAATGCCTTGGAATGGAGATATGAAGATCACTAACCACGTTGAGCCTCAACGCGGTTGCAGAAAATTTGGATACAGCAAGCCTGACAACCAATCAAAATCTACCTTTTAAAATAAGCTTCAAGTATCCAATTGGTCAATTCAAAGCAACATGAGGGAAAGAAACCTCTTGATATGGGATTTCGAACTTTGAAAAGGAGATATGAAAACTCTTTTAACCCTTCGACCAAACTTCTATTTTGAAAACTCTCACTGTTATGAGAGAGAGATTTTGAAAAATCGCTTTCCCTTGTAAGATTGGATGGTGAAATATAATAGTAGAAATATATATTTTTAGTATATAATCAAATTAATAGGATACAAATGCATTTCTTTTTTTAGTATAATCATAAGAATATTAGATAAAACTTATAATGTTACATGTAAAATTATTCAGGGCGGGATAATATCAACCTGAACCCCTACCCGATCCCGATTGATTTCTTCTAGTTTTTCTCTGAACTCACTCCCATACCCGAAAATTTGATGAAAACCTACTCCGATCCAAAGCCGGCTTATGGGCGTTGCCCAAAAAGCCTGGGCTTTAGACCCATCAAAAATGCAAAAATTTGGGGCCTCCAATTATTTAGAACACCAATATATATATATATATATATATATATATATATATATATATATATATGGATAATGATCTACTAAGGACTCCCTTAGCCAAATTTGGTGCGAACCTCACCATTCCGGATCAAATTTTGACGATCCGAACCGCTCAATGTTTTTAAAATGCATTTTTAAGGGTCCAAATGCATTTTAAAAACATTGAGCGGTTCGGATCGTCAAAATTTGATCCGGAAAGTAAAAAATGGCTTGGTCCGCACCAAATTTTGTTTGAGAGAGTCCTTAGTAGATCGGCTTCCTATATATATATATACACACTAGTGTACAGGCCCAGATAATTTTTGTGTAAACCATGTCTCAAGTTAAAATTGATAAAAACTTATCTCTGGTCAACCATGTCCAAAAAAGATTAAATTGATTGGCAATTTTGTCTATTGAAAAGGATATGGAGAAGAAATTTGATTATGAAGACTTAAATAGCATGTGTGAAAAGACAAATGTTCAAATGATTGATTTTCAAATTTCGCAACGGTTGTTTATTTTTGATAACTATCGGTTTACATATTGTAATTATAAATCTTTTGTAATGGTTTTTATAAAGATTCTTTATGTATGCAAAATATAGGGTGAGCCTCATTTAATGAGTTCGATTCAGGCCTCCGAAATTTGTGAGCCGGCAGTGCTCCGATTGGGTTGGGTACATTACGCCAAAATTAATGTGGTCAAACATTCTAATTGATCACCAACTGGTGTGTTGTCTACATATCTACGCCAAAATGACAGGCTTGAAAGCTTATAGACCCAAAACAACTCAGTTTGACTCTCTGAGTACAGGGCGGGGTCCAATAATCAGTACATATTCATTTGAGGCGGCAATAATCAGGCCGTCCTTTTTGCAACTTGGCCCTCTTACTTTCTAAAAGGACATGCCACCACAAACTAAGCATGTATATAAAATTAAGGACTTATTATTATACTAATACGTACGTGCAAATTGGAAGAATATTGCATTTATCTCTAGACGGTGTATTGTATTTTGGTTAACAGCTAACTAATGGATCCCATGTAGAATAACATAGGGATTCCTAGCCAGCTTCAGTGCATCAGGACTAATTTCGAAAGTTCTCAGTCCACAAGCAAGAGTCCTATTTAAAGCCCAAAGAAAAGCTCTGTATTGACTAGCCTAAAAGGAACTAATGGTGTTAAAGTTCCGAAAACCAATTTATAACGTTTCAACACATTTGGTCCGGACGGTTCCTGAGGAGTTTTTGAGGTTTGCCGTAAATACGGCTCCTGCCATGACACGGAAAGAACGTATTTAAAGCCATGACTCAGAGGGGTTAGAATAGCATATTTTTTGAAAGAAAAACATGCAATTGTATTTGTAGAGAAAGACTTGGAGGGTTTTCTCCGTTGATTCATAATGAACTGGTGTGGCTTTCGAGAAGTAAGCAGTTTTCAAACTTCGTATATCTATGTGTTATGTCTCTCTCTATTCCTTAATTTCTATAATTTGTTTTCCGCAATTCATAGGATATCCTAAGAGCTTTGTGTGTTAGTGAGATTGAATGCGTAATTCACCGTAAATCCCAACAAATAGCACCTGAAAAGTTTCAAACTTGAAACATTAGAAGGGAGCAAATACCTAAATTTCAGGTCTTGATCATCAACCCAACCTCTTAGGTCTTGATCATCGGACTCGTATGTTCAGCGTGATGGATGCCATATTAATTGACTAGGTCAGAACTAGCTTTACAAATTACTAAAATAGAATGCTAACTATTCATAATAGAGGAGTAATTATTCAACGTGGTCTTTAATTTATTAAAACGTACGCTACTCATATATTCGATTATTATACATACATATACGTACACATGTTCTATATTGCAAATCAGTCTTTCTCACCTGGCGTGAAGAAGTGTGCAATTTTGGGCAATTGTAAATTAATGGCTTCCTTATCTCTTTTCATCAATTGGCATGTAATTTTATTGTGGATGACGATAACAAGAAATGGGCAGCATATCCATTGCGAAAACGATTTAGATAAGGGGAAAAACAAATACTATTCCACTAAAAAATTACCGTTACCAAATACTATTCCACTAAAAAATTAGCGTTCAAAGGCAGTTGGATATTGAAAGTGAATTTCAGTTAACAATCGCCGTTGGTAATCGTTTGGGGGTGGATTTTAAGGAAAGTGATGCTTTGATAATGAAGGAGATGATTGAAAGTGACACCAACAGATTTGCTGCTCTACAAAGAAGCCCCGCAACCCACTAATGATGCATTGAAGCAAGTGTTCTGTTTTGGGGAGTATCTCAATGGGCTTTCTTATTTTGGGTCTTTTTATCTCTTTAGGAAATATCTCAGTGATGGTGTTTTTTTTTTTTTTAGGCATTTCTGGGGGAGTATCTAAGTGGTGTTCTATGTGAGGAGGTTTTGTTTGGGTGTTTTTGTTTTCTCCATCCAACATTTTGTTGGGTGTTTTTCTTTTTTGGGTCTATTGCTTTGCTTCTTGTCGTGTTGCGAGTGATTTTCCCTCCTTTCCTCGATGTACCCCTATCGAGTTTTCAATAAAATTCTTTTGCCGATCAAAAAAAAAATATATACCGTTAATGCTAGGAAAACATCAAGACACACCATCATATATGGCATTAACATGATAGGTAAGAGCATCTCCACTTTTTACTGGCGAAATCCTTCACCAAATTCAAATTGTTAAAAAAAAAAACCCCCTAAAAACTGCATTCCACTCCTTCAACAAACCCTTCACTAAATTTGGTTTCACTCAAATTCTTCACTAAATCAGTTGAGAACCAAATCTTACATCAAATTTTCAACGGCTATCTTGTGGTGGTAGCCGGTGGTTGTTTCTGGTGGAGGTAGGCGGCTGCAATTTCTGGTGGTGGTATGCGGTGGTGGTTTTTGGTGGTGAGAGAGAGCTTTGTACCAAATCAGGTGATTTCTGGTGGTTTCAGATTTGGGATTTTGGTGGTGGACGGTGGCTTTGGTGGTGGACTGCGGCAATGATAGTGGTGAAATGATTGAATTTGAGTAAAACAAGGGTAAAAGAGTGGAGAAAAAACAAGGAAAAAACATTATATTCTTTGAGAGAAAAACAATTGTACTTGTAGAAAGAAACTTGGGGGGTTTCCTTTATGGATTCATAATGATCTGGTTTGGCTCTCGATGAGTAGGCAATTGTCGAACTTCCCAGTATATCTGTGTGTTATGTCTTTCTCTCTATCCCTCAATTTCCCTAATTTGTTTTCTGTAATTTATAGCATATCCTAAGAGCTGTGTGTGTTGGTGAGATTAATGCGAAATTCATCGTTTATCCTACCAGATAGCACCTGACAAGTTTCAAAACTTGAAACATTAGAAATGGAGCAAACACAACTAAATTTCAAGTCTTAATCATCAGCCCAACTCCTTAGGGTTTGGATGGACTTGTATGTTCGGCGTGATAGATGCCATATTTATTGACTCGGTCACAACTAGCCTTAAAAATTACTTGCTAACTATTTATAATAGAGGAGTAATTATCCAATGTGGTCTTTTTTTAAAACGTAGGCAACTTATATATCCATATCCATAAAGCTAAAGAAAATGGGCCTTGAGCGAGCAATTTGGAGCGACGGCCTTCCTTTTTCCCCAATTTTTCCAATTGGATCCTTCCTATTTGGCAGCCTCATGTTTAAATAAGAGGGGTAGATAGGTCATTCCAGCACAGGCGTCTGTTTGTAATTTGGTCTACATCCGGGGGCAAAATTTAAGGTTTGGGTCAAATTTGCTATGTCCACGTGTTGGCACAAATGGTTTGATTTGCGGCAGCCTGCATATTAAGTTGTGGGGGAATATTCAAGATTGATTTTAGAGGAAGGTTTTTGGTTGATTTTGCTACAATCTATTGTCTCACCGTTTTATTTGGGAGTTTGATCAAATTCCATTGTGGGTCTGCGCCATGTCCAATTTTTCTTCTTCTTTTGTTGTTATTGTTATAGTTATTTAGTTTTTTGCGTGGACTTTGAAACTTTTGCTAATTGTACAGGCTAGGCTGGAAAAATTAAAAAAAATTCATCTCGACCACCGCCGTGTCCCCAGCCATGTCCCCCCGTATCCCACCCCCAAAATTAAATTAAACTGTGTCCCCGTCCACGTGGTATATCCAGACACGTGTCCCACCGTGTCCCCGAGTACCTGTGTCCTAACGCTACGATTCGGTTACCCCTTAGAGGTGTCTGTGGTTCATGGGTTAAAATTGTCAATCTCACAACATATGTTGAAAAGGTACAGCCTCTAAAACTCCCAAACCAGCAAATCCACAGTGATCACCCTACCACTGCATTTTGTTGCTATGAAATGACTTAGGGTTCAATTTATTTACTATTTAGTGCTTGAAAAAAATTCGAGCTCATTCACACAAAGCACCTGTAACTTACTGCCCTTTCCATGTTCACCTAAATCAAATCGGAAAGGGGTTTAACATCTTTTTGACTAATCAAGTAGCAGTGTGTGCTTGTGCTCATTCTTTTTGCTGCTTGTTTGCAGAGCCCAAACAGGGAGCCATGGGAGAAGTTCGTCCGCTCAAAAGTTGAGGTTAGCAAACGCAGGAGAAATCTCAGGCGGGGAGGGAAGCTCGGACCACAACGTCAACAAAAATAAAAAAACAGAGACTAGACCAGTGGAAACTTTTTGAATGCAAGCGAATTTCTATATGAAATTGCTAATAATGTTGTGCAGTCATCTTTTGGATTTGTAATTCCTTCCATTGTACGACGAACATGTTTTCAATCTGTAATTATTAGTATCATCTCTCTTTATGTACGGTATTAATAACTGAAAACTGCAACCAACGGGTTAAACCAACCGTGCATAGCATGGGAGTAACTCACCCTAGTTCGATTATTAAACATACATATACGTACACATGTTATATATTGCAAATCAATCCTTCTCACCTGACGTGAAGAAGTGTGCAATTTTGGGCAATTGTAAATTAATAGTAATGGCTTCCTTATCTCTTTTCAACAATTGGCATGCAATTTTATTACGGATGACGATAACAGGAAATGGGCAGCATATCCATTGCGAAAACAATTTTAGAAAGGGGAAAAAAATATTCCACTAAAAATTTACCAAAAACTGTGGCAATTCTGAATTCATATACAAGCTAAGAATTGAACAGATCAACCAGAAATGTTTTGCAATAATTCAATCGAAAAATACGCTCCAAGTCATGGAGAAAGTAACAAATGTCCGAACTGAACCAAATCGGAAAGGGGTTTAGGCTAAGTTTGGCTTAAAAAATTAGCCAAATTTTGGCTTTCTGGTGTTTCAAAAAGCCAAGAAAAGTTGTTGGGTTTGGCCTAAAAAATGCAAATGCAAAGTGCTACTGTAGCTGCTTGTTGGGTTTGCTTTTTCCCCCCATTAATACCCATTCTACCCCTCCTGCTACTGTAGCTGCTTGTTTGTTGTTCAAATAGGGGGGAGGGCATTTTGGGAAATGTTGGCACCAATTGCTTTGTAAAGTGGAGGCAGCTCATTTGAAAAAAGAAAAAACACTTTTTAGGCCAAATGGGCAAACTTATTTTTTGTGGCTTTTTCCCTCAAAAAAGCAAAAAGCTAGAAGTAGTACATACTTTTTTAGCCAAACCTCACCTTAACATCGTTTGATATTTTTGCTCATCTTTTTGCATTTTTTTTATTACATTCACGTTTTATTTTTTCAATTGATCATTCATCTCGTTTTATTTTTTCAATTGATCATTCATCTTAGCGATGGGAGTTTAAAAGTAAAAGAAAAATAAGATAAAGAAAAAAAAAATTCACTTATTTTAAGACCATACCAAACCAAACATAAAGTACACAGTGTTTTGTCAACTTCGGCTCACATTTTCATACTTTTCTGATTCTTCTCGTCAAGACAAATGATGCTCCCTCCCTTACTTAAAATGCTAGAGTTTTGTATTTTATTTTGGATTGTTCCTAAATATGTGTGATGTTAAAAAGTTAGTGGGTAAAAATTATATTTCTTATTTTGCCCTTAAAAATAGATTCCTTTTTGAAAAGTTAATGAGATAAAGTTTAATGATGATGTCTCCATCAAGAGCAATAGTAGAAAGTGAATATAAAAGTTGATGTCAAATGTGTGATGATGATGCTTTCTTAATAAATTGGAATTACGAAACTACACACTTTAGAAAGTAACAGATAGAGTAAATCTTAATGGAAAACTAAACAAAAAATTGCAAAAATAATAAGAAAATACCCAACAAAAAAAAAAAATACCAAACAAAAAATTTAGTGAAAAGTATCTTGTTTCCAATGAATGGTTGTACCAGTTGCATTTGGTTTGGTTGCTATGTTTTTGTCGTTTGGTTAAATCTTAAATGGTTACCATGGTTTTTGTTAGTCAGTCAATGGATATCCAAGACCGAAGGCCAAGAAAGAGAGAGTTTTTCAATTAAGAGTTTTCCAATTTGGACGATTTTACCCTTCGATTGTATTTGCCCTCTGTTGGTATTTTCGTAGTTTCGGCTGATTTGGTTGTCCTCAAAGGTCTTTTTCCATTTGCTAATACCACTTCCAAACTTTTCCCATATTTCCCTCTGTGTCCTCTTCTCATTTTTACGCTAGGGAGAGAGAGAGAGAGAAAGAGTGGAGAGAAGAAGCGAACGAAGAAGCTGAAGACGAAGACGAAATCGATAACTCTGGAATCGAAACTTCGGCCGATTTTTGAAGGTTTCTCTCTCTCTCTCTCTCTCTCGTTCTCTGGTTCGATCTGGGTTTGTTTCGAACTTGACAGACCTAGGGTTTCGATTTCGGATTTCAATCTTTGAGTTTGCATCTCGAATTTAGGGCTGCGGTTTGGATATTCGCTGTGATGATCGGGTATGGAGGATCTTCCATGGAACTGTGCTCTCTCACTCCCACCGATCGTCGATTCACCTCTGCAGCGGTTCCTCCCTCTCACTAGGCGTCTAATTGAAACTGCTCAAGCACAGGTTTGACCTTTTTGATGCCTTAATAGTGAAATTTGTAACCAAGTTTGATTGTTTATGCCTTTCTGGTGCATGGGTTTGTTTATTTTACTTCAAAATACTCGTGGGCGTACCGTGTATCCAGTTTCCATTGCGATTTTTTCTTGAATGTGTATGTTGTATATTTCTTTTAGCTTATGGTAAAGGGTTGATAAAAAAAAGCATCAACATAGGTTTTGTTGTTGATTTTCACATAGGTTTATGCTTTTCTGCTATATGGGTTTCGTTAGTTTGCTTAAAAATTATATTTGGGTTTAAGGGAATACAGTTTTGGTGGCCAATTATTGCGTGTATGTAAGTTATATTTGTTTTAGGATATGGTAAAAGCTTGTTAGAAAGTAAAAGAGCATCAACATAGAGCTTATGGTTCCTCCATTTTGCTAGGCTTCGAATTGAAACTGCTCAAGCACAGCTTAGAAATTTTGGTGCCGTAATTGTGGAATTGCAACTGTGGAATTGCAACGAAGTTTGTTTTTTTTATTTTCACATAGGTTCATACTTTATATGGGTTTACTTATTCTACTTCAAAATTGCGTGTGGCTTTAAGTGATTGTGGTTTAGGTTGCAAATTATTGTTGCCATAAAAGGTGTATTCATTTCAGCTTATGGTAAATGCTTGTTGTTTGAAGTAAAAATACATCAAAGTAGAGTCTAGCTCAAATTAGTTTCTTTCCCCCAGTTCTTTAAGCCATTTTTGGCCCATAATTCTTGACGGGAGAAATCATAAGCTTTATACTCTACTGCACATACTGCTCGCAATTGGACAAATTAAAAACAAAGCCAAACCAGTGGAACAATAGCAGTAGTTGCTCTGATTCCATGTTTCCAAAGCTACTTGGACCCAAAAATCTCATAGTTTCTCTAACGAAGGAACTAACCATTTAGGGTCATCCGAAACGCAAAGCTATTCCAACTACCATGAACTTATGAATGGGCAGCAGAGAATTGTAGATTTAGGCTTTTACCATTCTGGAATTTTAGAAACGCTCAGGTAAAAAGAAGTCATTGATAAAAGCATACAAGAGTTATAAGTTTGGAATCAGATTATGCCATATGTACCTCAATTGTGTACTTATGGTAGCATGAAATGATTCCAAACTTGAAATTTGGTATTCAACATGTTTTAGGAACGAGAAAGGCCTACAAGAGTTACTAGAGTTGCTCTTAGGCCTATTGTCGATTTCTCACTTCTGATGACTCGATATCGAACAATAATTGGAGCAATCGGAGACATGATGCTTAGATACAGGGCTCGCAATTGACGAGTTGCCTTGTAGCTGCATTAAGCCTAAAATAAATCTCAGCCCAAGTTTTGTTAGATTTTTTGGCTTATTGTATGCAAATTGTTTGTCTAATATCATGCAAGAACTATACTAATCTCAACGATAAACTATCCAATTGCAAACAACCATTCTTGATTATCCATTTGATTCAGGTCTATAGTTTTTGATAATATTTGCTGATTGCTTTGGCGTGCAAAATTAACATGATGGACAGTACCTTCGACCATCCGACCCTGCCTATGAACAAGTATTGGATTCCTTAGCTATGGTGGCACGACATACACCTGTACCACATTTGGAAGCTCTTCTCAGATGGCGAAAAAGGTGGCATCTTTGTACATTGCGATTTTATATTTCAAGGTTTATTTTTCCATTATGTCTTTTTTTCTATGGTATTTCACTATTTCTCATCCGAAAGATCGAAGTCTTTCTTGCTCACTTCATTTTATTTATCCATATTCATGAGGTTGCATATTAGGAATCTAATGTGATTTGACCACTTGTCAGTCATTAGCACTTTACCTCATTCTTATTCGTGAGGTTGAATCTTGTAACAGGCTGCAGCAACTACTGCTGCTTTGGCAACAAAGTATGGGGCTGATATTACTGTTGTAGGTATATTCTAATAACATTTGTGTTCTGATTTTGGCAATTCCATAAACTTAATGGTAGAACCAATGTTGACCGAGAAGCTTTTTCTTGCTATATCTCAAGGAATGTACTACATTTTGTTATCTGCAGTTATTGATGAAAAACAGAAAGACTCATTGCCTGAGCATGATAGCCAACTCTCTAGCATGCGATGGCATTTGTCTTAAGGTGGGTGTACGGCGTACGCTGTCATATTTATGTGTAGATTAGTTTCATTGATTTTGCACACCGAGCTCACTTAAATTTTTACACTTGATAAATTGCTGCCTAACCCAAACCCATTGTTCTTAAGAGCAGGAGTTTTCAGTTTAGAGAAGCGATTGAAGGATGAAAAACTATTTGTTTAAACAGAAAGACAAAACTATATGGAAAAGTGAATGCCTTTTTTTTTTTTTTCTCTTTTTAAACTATTTTCCTATATGTAATTTTTAATAAGAATTTATAGTACTCAACTATGACCACCCTAAAGAAAATTTCTGGAGCCTTCATCGTGTGTATCGTGTGAGTATTCTTCCTGAGGCATATGGTTACCTTTAAATTAGGAAACTTGGGATCATGGTATTTCCCCATTCCGGTCAAGTTTTTATGGTCAAATTCCTATCAATTCTTAATTTTCTTGCTGGTTCCCAAATTTATAGGTCGGTTTCAGGAATTCAACTTGTTAGGGCGGCTTGGGGAAGGCAACAAGCCAACAGCCATCATCAGTGAGATTGCTGAGGATATGAGTTTGGATTTAGTCGTTATGAGCATGGAAGCAATCCATTCCAAGCATGTGGATGCTAACCATTTGGCGGAATTCATCCCTTTCCCCGTCTTACTTTTGCCTCTGTAGAGTATTCCCTATGCCCTGTTTCAGTTTTTAATCAATTCCCTATGCCCAGGTTGGTTGCAGTTCGCGGAACATTTTTTTTCCTGGTATCATTTTCTGAGGACTGTAGAAAACTGTGTGTGTGATTACAACACAGAGAGCCGAAACTTTTGTTTTGCAATAGAAGTAAAAATCATGTTCACAACAAGGTTCTGATTTCATTTATATTAGTATTCCAGGGGACCATAATATAATTTTTTAATATTCCTCATGTTTAGTCGAAACAAGAACCAAAAACAGTTTCTCCCATGTTTTAATGTACTGTATTTAATTAGGAGTATTATTTTGTAGGACAGATGGTTCTGTTTTGAAAGCCAATTGTTCTTTGCTTTCTTGTACAAGCATGGAAAACAACGTGTAGCCCGTTGGTCACGTATCGGTATGTTGGTGATAGAGGGTTCTGCGTTCTAGCTGATGATAGAACTGCATTGATATCTCATATGACGGCTTTAGATTTTAAAAATCTCATATATAAATACTTTGATTCTTATTACCATTTCCTCTTCTATTCACCAATTAAATCACCCAAACCTATAATACAAAACAAAAAAACACACGGGCATCACACTCGTGCAACGCACGATGCCTTGAACCTAGTGGCCAACAAAAAGACAGACCGCCTATCCTTAAATGTTCCAAGTGGCGCAATGGATTACCAGGCACGAAAAAGTTATAGGGTACTAAATAATTCAAGAATGCAAAAATCGTGCATGAAAGTTAAGTGTAACAAAAAATTCCAAATCATAATTGATGTTCCAACAACTAGTTTCATTGTTAGCACTATTTATTAAACGTGCAATGAAAGTGACCTGAAAAATACCAATCGAAACATCAATCTACACATACAAAACGACGTACGTTTGACTTAGATGCTATAGATGCGGGCGTAAAAACTACCTATTCTTGATTCCGACCAAAAAATGCAATTTTGACTCATCAAGATTCAATCGATATGACTTTGCAGTATAGTTAGCATTCTAGCATATGCTCATCAGCTGTTCCAGGAAAAAATGAACTAAGAAGTAAGGCATAGTTAATTGGGGACGTATATATTATTCTTCAAAAAAAATGACTTGGATAATCGAGAGAATATTCATTAGTAAATAACAAAGATAAAAAACGATTCAAAATGAGGAAGTTTTTTACCACATAAAGCTCTCTCTCTCTCTCTCTCTCAACTCTATTTTCACTCATGATTTGTATGATAGAGTAGATAATAACTAGTGTGGTTTGCGCATTGTAATTAAGCTGATCGTGTTCATTCTTTCCACGTTCACGAAATTGAATTGTGTTTGTTTGTTAAGAAATTCAGCAATGCTACATACACTGCCTATTTTACTGCGGTTCGATTAATAGAATCTTGTCCATATCTCACTTGGTGGGGTTCACCAAATAATGTGACAATCTGTACCCAATTTTGGAGGAGGCAAAGGATTGTCTTCCATTGTTGTTACTCATCACGACCATCAAAGTTTGACTGGATTTGATTGCTCAGTTGAATTGGTTCCCTTCGTCCCTTCACTTTCTCGTGGTGGGTTTTATGAAATTAAAACGATTTTTTTTATGCCATTACTCTATTTGGGGTATTACACGTGTTCGATGAAATGTCTGAAACATTTTGTGCAAGCTTTATTTGTGTGGTTCATTGAGCTTGGAACAAATATGTGGTTTTAATAATTGAAGCATTGCCAATTGTTTGGTTTAACGATGTCCAGCTAGTGTACTATTTCTAATGAAGTGCCCACTCTTGTTGACAATCTAAATCAAGTGTACTATTTCCATAACAATTGCTTCTTCTGTTATAAACATAAACCTGAAACGGCTGTTGAAAGGATTTCTTTACTTTGCTCCTTTCCTCGTAGAGTTATGGCATTTTTTGTTCAACTTTTGTTTTTGAGATAAGTTTGTTATTACTATAAAACACGGTCATGTTCTATTTACCAAAAAAAAAAAATACGGTCATGTCCTGGAAAGTTCTCTTAGGAAAGAGAACTACTCCGTAAATGATTGAGACAGGGGAGGCCATTGCAAGCTTATTTTAACTACACGGGTTTTTCTTTATTTTTTGACAATTCAGGTGTTTGGGTCAGCTTACACATAAATCGACTAATTTTGGGTGCTCAATCGCTCATTTGCGGAGATAAGTTTTGAACTTAAAACCTTAAGATGGAGCAAACTTCTAAGTCTCAAGCTAACCTGTAGACATTTTTTCTAACGGTTTTTCGTTGCAGTTGACTTTGATTGCCGTGTATGTTTGTGAGTTTCAGTTCATGGAAATGCAAGTGGCGTATGGAGGTAGGACAAAACAAAAATGTCCTAACTGAACCTGGGCCTTGTCCTCCTATAGATTTTAGGGGCATTTTATGAAAATTTCATAAAATGAACATTTTATGGAGGAGTGATAAAATGGAGTTGTTTTCCCAACTGATAAAATGTAGTGGTTTTCCTATAGATTTTAGGAGGATTGTATGAAAATCTCATAAAATCACTTTTACATTTTATGTGTTGAGATTGGAGTGTCATAAAATATGAGATTTTATATCCCAAAAATCTGTTGAAGAACACACCCCAAATGGAAAGAGGTCTATAACTTCTTCCTGAATAATCAAGTATCCGAACTAGCGTATGGCATTGGCCAAAACTCGATCCAATGGATCCAAGGTTTTTTTTTTTTACATGGTAAGAGTCCGACCCGCAAAATTGAGAGAATAAATCCGTTACTTGCTATTGTACTCCACTACTACTCTCGTTGGACCAACCCTTTGGAGCTGTGCGAGTACATGTAATTAGGCAATATCTATATGGAAAATTATATGCGATTTTGATACCCGGAATTGGAGAGATTGTTCTCTCCAATCCATTTGAAGGGATTAAAGAGGAGCTGAACTCGTGTAAGTGTAACAAATAGCTATCTCATTTTCTCTTATCAAAAAAGAAAAAAAACTCACGAACTTATTTCTTTTCGAACCTCGGTCTTCTTTCGAAAGCAAAAACACTTTGGTTTAAATCTCCAAACAACAACCAGACTGAACATGGCCGGAATATTCCTCTGGTGACTCTAGCTTTTGCCAGGTGAAATTCTTCAAATCCATCAAATAAACTCTGTGGGGCTCACCAAATTTCGCAGAACCAATCACAAGTAACTTCCCCTGCCACGATGCCACGTAAGCCAGGTTCGCCACGGCATCGGGTAGTCCAGCTACGACTTGCCACGTGGTCCCCTCGCGTGCAATCACATTGCGTTCGTGACACATGTAAAGCCTCCCATCACCACCGTCCACGCAGGTTCTCGGACACGTGGCAGCATCTAAGAACTCCTCTTCTACTTGGTCCCACCGCCACATGGCAACATCGAATGATTCGGCATCTTTCTGGAAACGGCCTTGATTCGCTGTGGGATACCCACCGATGACATGGAACTTGCCGCGGTGGAATACAGCTTTACATTCATCTCGCTCTCTTGCCATGTCAGGCATCTGGACCCACTCGTCTTTTGCCACATCATACATGATCGCCGATCTCAACGCATTTTTCATATGATCGTGTCCACCGGCGACATACACCATCCGATCAAAATCCGACGCGCATCCAAAGAATATTCTCTGCCCGCCTGGTATATCAGCCCCTCGGCGCCACATGGCGGAGACAAAATTGTAGATAAAAACCGCATTCGACACCTGCCAGGTCACCGGATCACACCCACCCATCACTACAATTTCCGGCCCGACCCCGGCAACATGGCAAAACATAGGTAACCCATTTGAGAAACCCGGGACCGGTGGAAGGTCCAACCCGCAACCAGTGTCCGGGTCAAAAAGGGAGAGCCGGTAAACTTGCCTAGCCAAAAGCTTGCCTACATGTGGAGTTGTGGTCGGGTCAACCCGAGCCTGTGCCAAAACCATGATGGATCTGGTAAATCCAGCCGATTTCCGATGGCGCCGAAATTCCGGTAGCTGAATCTCTGCTTTCCAACCTTTACATACTGAGGAAGCTTCAGAGAAATTGTCGAAAGGTAAGCGAATGAGACATTCGAGAGCGACATCGTTTGGCAGACCCGGAACAAGCTCCATGATTGTTTGGGAGAGGATTTTTCAGCTGATTATGGGTTATGAGAATCCAAAATTCAAGAACTCCGAAACACCCACGAAACAGAAGTTCCAAAGAAGAACCAGAGGAAGAAATTGAAACAGACCAATTCTAGGGAGATGGGTTTACTTTGAATTGGAAAGGTGATTTGAGATAAGTTTGTTATTTTCAAAGGTGGGTCATGTTCTGGAGGGTTTTTCTAAGGGAGAGAATTATGAGTTGAGAATTTGAGAGACGGGGGGGAGTGTTAAGAGCATAGGAGTTGGCCGTTGCTGCAATAACTATATTTATATTCAAAGCAGCAAGCTCTAAAAACTCTATTTAGAGACCAGGTGAGACATATCGAGGGAAGATTCTGTAATTTACCTATTTGTCTTCAATTTTTTGTACTTTATGGAGAGACTCGTTGTATTTTTTAGATATTTGGTCTCTAAATTTGCTTTTGGGTCTCCAAATATAGAGACCCACAACTTCATTTTGATCTACACATCTCAAAAAAGCGTCACGGTGGGTCCCCCGAAAAGTATAAAAAAAAATTGAATAAAAGAGGGGTTCAATTACAAAATTTCTCTACTATATGTAACATCCGGCCTCTAAAATAGAATTTTAGAACTTGGTTGAAGATGCTCTTACTGTAAGAGTCTCTTATTAAATTCGAACAATTAATTACGGTAATAGACGATAGACCGGAGGAGAGAATATGAACCCTTTTCCACAGACGGATTTTTCACGTTGCGTTTGATTTCGTTACCATGGGTTTTTGTTAGTCAAGTCAATGGAAATGGCCGACAAAGACGGAGACGGCACGAAATGAAAATAAATACTAATTCAAGAATGCAAAAATGGCTTGTGAAAGTTTACTCTATTATTTAACCAAGCAAGTTAACAAAAATTTCAAATCGTATTTTGATGCATACATACCAACAAATAGTTTCATTATTAACAGTTTTATTAAACACATTATACTCGATGAAAGTGACCCATAATTATTCAGTAATAAATCCTTCATCTAGTCATTTTGATTCTAACAAAAACTTTCAATGAAGTTTAAACGTCATGTGTGTTCTGTGCGTGCACGGCTGTGAACCCCATCCCAGGTCCCGTTGTTTGTTCTGAACCGTTGATTTTATTTTTCTCGTTGAGTATGTATAGTACACATAAATTCAGGTTGGTCGGACATCAGTTCGGTCACCACTTAACTTGCAGTTTTGTGGAAAAAAAAAATTCACTTAAAACGGTTTCTTTAACTGTTTCGTTTTCATGAAAAATGGTGTCTTAAAACATAGTTACCGACGTTCGATCAACTAGATCTTTTTTCATAGTAAATCTACTCGACGATACGAACAAAATGAATGATCTAGATCAAACAACGAGACCCGGAGTGGGCCCCACAGTCGTGCCCATCACGTGTGTTGTGCACCCTGCGCACAGCACACAACCCGCTCCCGTTTAAATGAGAAATTTATTGGGCTGACTTTTATTTTTATTTTTTGATATATCATCCACTTGTTCTTTAAATTCAAGTGAACTTTACTCCATTGAAGTAACTAAAATACCAATGCAAACATCAATCTATACGTATAAAATATTAACGCAAATGTTGTATTTTCTCAACCCAAGCGGTTTGGTTCAACCCTCCAGAAATAATTTAGAGCCGCTCCGTACATGTAAGCTACCAGAATATTGAGTCATATGTTATTAGGTTATACCTAGGTAAGGGATTTATGCTCCATGGAATAGGGCTATTTCCAAACAATAAGCGGTATATCACCGTTACAAAATACTGTGACAATAATACTAGTTAAGGACATTAGTTGTTTTCTACATTTAACTCAGGATATCTGCGACTATTCACGTGTACCTCAACCATTTTTTATGGGATCAATTTCACCGTCCCCTTTCAGATGGTTCGACCTTGAAGACCAACGGCATTAGTTAAGTACACGATTTGACCCATAAGCAAAAATTTATGACACAAAACCAAACTTCTCCAACATTAAATTTGTTAACACCGACTAGGTCATGGTCAAGTCCATCGCATTCAATCAAACTTATCAGTTGATTTCAAACGTTGCTGACCTTTTTTTTTTTTTTTAATTTGTTGATAACTGATCAGGATATCTAGTCCAGTTTACTTGTATCTCGATTAATCCCTAAAAACAAAATCTACCGGCTGGTCACTCGTTGCTGGCTAAACTAGTCAACTTTGTTTGAAGTTGCATATTTTTAGTTATCATGTCGAAATTAGTAGTTTACCGATAATATCGAAAATTTGTTGGAAGATCGTCACCATACTATGTGGACCACTACTTGTCTTCCAACCACTACTAAAAATGAATGATAATTGTTCCTACCGGATGATTTGTCGCTACGTAAATGGTTCAAAGTATCACGTAAGCAACGCCATGATTAATTACTCAATAACTATCCTATTTTCCGTAACGTTTTTTTATTTATAAATTAAGTGTCTAGACCAGCCTGTACACAATTCGATTATTTATGAATACCCGATCTTACTGTCCATTTGTGGGGAGTCTAATTACCGAAACAAAACTCAAACCTGAGACATTGAGTAGAAGATAATCTTTAAGTCTCAATCTTAACCACCAGACCAATCCCATGAATTTTTCACCAGACGGGTTTTATGTGTTGCAATTGATTTTTTATTACAGTGTGTCTAATTTTGTGAGTTTCAGTTAATGGAAATGACCAAAACGACAGATACGGGTCAAGAATCACCTATGCGAGAAACGCAAGGGGCGTATGGATGCAGGATTAAAAGTCATGAATGACAAAATTATGCTAGAAAATTTAATTATGGAAAAATACGTATGCGAGAAGAAAACCACACACATATGGTCGGGTTTGGCCTAATAAGTCACTTCACTTTTTTTTTTTTTTGTCCTTATTTGATTTTCTCCCGGGTTAGTTAGTTTTGCATCCTCTTATTTGTGTATTATTAGTTTATCTCAATGAGAGGAATCGTGGAGTAAAAGATTATGATCCAAACTCAATTTTTTTAGTGAAAACAAAAATAACCAAAAAAAGACAGTTTTCTAACATATTTCCGTCTTTATTCAAAAATTTGAGCGTTTTGATAGTATTTTTTTTCTTCCCAATTCTTCTCATCTAGACGAAGTAATAATACACAAAAACTTGACGTAAAACTAACAAACGTAGAAAAAAAATCAATTAAAAACGAAAAAGTAAGTCAAATGACTTATTAACCCAACCATGATATGTTAATGAGCTAAAAAAGGCAAATCACAAGTAAATGAGAAACTTGATGGATTGATACCAAAAAACAGTTAACCGCAGCTACTTAATCAACTCAATGTAAGTACCAAATAATTATTTGGTTGTACATCGATCTTCCATCTGTTCATCATTCACCTTGATTTTAACGAAGAGACTCAAGTGACCAAAAAATGATCCAGATGTCATAAAATATGATTATACGTAAGATACTTCCATAAAATATGACACGTACGTAAGATACTTTTGAACAGCTTAAATGCGCGTGAAATGACTTTTGTAGTCAAATATTGAACTGTATACAAGCGAGATTCTAGTAAAAAAACCAATAATATGAAGTATTTTTTTAATTATGTTGCCGCCAGTAATTGATCTCAGTATCATGAAATATTGTGAGTATAATCCCATGTCACTCAAAAATCAGCTCATGGACCCCAGAAGCAAAAGTTTAGGACCCCACAAGGTCGGAAAGGAGAAAAACCAAATCAACTTCTCCAACCTTAAATCTGTTCACAAACGATCGACTAGGTCATGGTCAGGTCCACTGAATTTATTAAACTTATTATTAGTTGATTTCAGACATGCTAACTGTATCAGATTTAAGTCAGAGGCGTACATAGTCATAAAGCTTAAAAACTTTTCTTTTTTAATAAATTAAAGCGTCTGAATCAGCTTGTGCGTGCACATGTCGAGTAGTCATGGAGGTATTGGCCACTCGTTGTTGTCTGATCTAGTCAGCTTTGTCGGATCGAAGTTATATAATTCTAGTTTATTTTCTTGAATTTAGTAGTGTAATAAGAATATCAAGAATTTGGAGATGATTGTCCAGAATATTAGGTTTTGTAATTCCAGTTGATTCGATTTTCTTATTCTACGTTTTAGTTGGTCGGCAAGATTAGATTTTGTTGCGTGGGTTTTATTTTTATTTTTGGTATTCTTGGGATCTTTTCGATATTTACAAGTAAGCGTGTAGTCTTAGTAAATAGTTTAGTTGATTTTTAATAAAAAAAAATTTAGAGTTATTGTTACACATCGTCTAAAATTGGAGGTCTACACATATGACAGATCTTTTCTTTTCTTTTTTCTTTTGATAAGCACATTTCATTTAAAAAAGCCCAAACCAATACAAGCTAAAACAGGCGTACCCCAGTATAACAAAACTATACTATAGACAAGACTAAACTAAGAAAACAGCAGAAAGACTCCTGACATAGCCTATAAAAACAGAGAAAAGGACAAGAGCGTTACAAAGAATAAATGCAATCGGGCAGTCTCCAACTAGCTCCCAAGGACTTGTTTATAAGAGAAGCCGTAACACCCCTCCTTGAACTTAGAAAATCCCTGATGTATTCCATAATTTTGAGGGAAACAATGTCCACACCAGTAGATGTGCCCCGAAAAAAACTGAGATTTCGTTGCATTCATATGCCGTAAACAGCAGCAGTAAGGACACTCCTCACTAGCAGATTCCAAAATCCGATTCGTTGTACATTCTGTATATATGTACCAGTTCATCACATCCAACAAGGTATTAGGAATACCATAATTCAAGATCCTTCCCCACAGCTTATACCAGATTGTGGAAGAGAAAAAGCACTGAAAGAAAGGATGATGATAGGACTCTTTTTTGTTATTGCACAACAAGCCGTGATCAACGCCATCCACCCTAGCAGATAATGGAAGAGACCTTGGCTTGTAAGGACCTTCCTAAATTAAATACTACTTCTTCCCTAAATCTTTTATAAAGCGGCCCCAAAGGATGCCAATTGTCGTGCCACAAAAATATCCCCTGACCATTGCCAATATGATACAAAGTCAGAGGCTACCCCATCCCCCTTAACTAAACAACTTCCTCCCCATCCCCCTTAAACTAAACAACTTCCTCAGTAGCTCAGTGGTAGAGTGGTCGGCTGTTAACGGGCTACTCCTATTTACTTGGGCACAAAGTATTTTTGGTCATGTTGTCAATCTCAACTCAAAGAAGTGACTACTATATATATATGCTAGTAGTTTAGACGAGGTGTTACAGTAAATTCAGTAATTCAAAATAGAGAAAACTTAAATAGTTAAATGTAGCAATATAAGAGTAAATGAAATTGATTTAAGAAAAGTCTAGGGCTGCTCAAAATATTTAGTGAATTGTGAAACCTATTCGAACCGAATCCGTCCGTACATTTTGAATAGGAACAGTGGATTAATGGTCCAAACATGGTTTTAAAAATTAAAAAATTGTGAGATACGATTTTGTCCACAGATTTTCAAAATGAAACTTTGGATTAACCGAATTGGACCATCATATATCTATAAATAATAACTAAAAATATAGATAAACATGTTTGTGATATTTAGTAATAATTATAATCTTACCTATTGTCATAAATTATTTTTAACTATTTTACCTTTATTATGTGATATAGTGTGACATTTCATAATCAAAAAGTTCATAAAATAGTATATGTCAATGAAAAGACAGACCTTCCTTTTAAAAGACATGACTGTTTGTCAAAAATAAAAGACTCAAGAGTTTGTCTACTTCTGATTTTCGAACATACCCTTATTTTACAGAACATTTGAACTAGAAAACAATTGTATTTTCTAGAAGACATGACTATTAGTTTAGTTGGCGTTAAATAAAAAGTTGCGACTTTTCATATGCATGGTAATATGTCTATTTGCAAAAAGACATGATTATTAGTCAAAAGACATTATTATTAGCTAAAATTTGCGAAAAGACATGACTGTTTCTAAACGACATGATTATTTGTCATAAAAACTCAAGAATTTGTCAAATTGTTTTTCCCAAAACATACTCTTATCTCATAAAAACATTTGAATTGGAAGACATGTCTATTCGCCGAAAGACATGAGTACGTATTAGTTATGATTTTCATTAACAAAAAGTTGACTTTCCATAAAATACTTACAACAAAGAGAATTTTAATTAGGGATCCTATAAGAATATTACCATTATGATGCGATCCTATGCGTTTTGAATCTTTATGATTCCATCCTGTAAGTGTATTTTCTGACCTTATTGCCCTTATTAATTATGTAGGAGTATATATTTTATTTTAATGTTAATCTTTAGTAGTTACTGATAGACCTAAAGATCCGGCCATCATCCTCCTTTCCATCCTATTAACATCAGTTATAGGATGATTCAAATTTGGTCAATTCAATTTTGGCCATCATCCTGCTTTCCGTGTATATTATGCATGTTTAAAAGCAAAAAATGATATATATAAGGAAACAAAAAATAGTTAGGATCTTTGGAATACAATTAGTTTTTGTCTCGTAGCTTCTCTTATGGCCATTAGGCATGTTTGATTTCCTTATATATTTCATGCCATTTTTTCTGAATTCCTTTCCTGATATCCCGCAAACACACCCTAAAATCTCTCTCTCTCTCTCTCTCTCTCTCTCTCTCTCTCTCTCTAGATGGAGAAATCTTCTTCACCCAAAGATTGCAACCACCACCGAGTTCTACTACGTTGTTCGAGATGCAATCAATTGATCATCATATATGCACAACTACTATGTAAGGAAAATACTAGATCTAAAGCAAGGATATGTGCGGCTGAAGGATGAGACAACAAATAGTGCAAGGCGATCAGCGAGGATCATTAATGGTGAGAAGAAGGGAAGACCAATGGTTGGAAATCTGGAACCGACCCAGGTTCTTATCCAATATTGGGTCAATAATGGTTTGTGAGTGAGTGTCTTTAATCAATCATTTTGTTTGTTCATTTGGATTAACAAAGTGGGACTTTGAAAGCTAAGTTAAACCCATTTCTTTTTTTTTTTTACCTGGGTTTTGGGTTTAAGAACCCTAGTTTTGCTTTCCATATTTGGCTGCTTTTTTTCACATACTGTACAATGGTAGATGGTTTCAAAAACCTCCTTCGTAAGCCATGGGGTTTAAGGTTGTATCTAAGGTTTAATGTTGCAAATTTTGCTTGCCGATTTCATGGTATTTATATCAGTAAAAATGGTTAATTAATAAACCATATTCACATGTGTTTTAAAAGATATTTATTACGTACAGTGAATATAGTTTACTGATTTATCATTTTACTTGATAAAGTAAAAATGATAAATTAATAAATCATGTTCATTGTATGAAATAAAGGATATGTGAACATGGTTTATTGATATACCATATTGAGTGATTTGATACAATAAAAGATGGTTTATTGATTTATCAAAATTCATAAATCAATAAACTATATTCACTATATGAAATAAAGGCATGTGAACATGGTTTATTGATGTACGATACTGAGTAGGGGTGAAAAAAAAACTGGCGGGACCCGAACCGAACCGAAAACCGAAATTTCGGGCCGGTTTTCAGTCGGTCCATGCTGAAAAAAACCCGAAAAAAACCGACCGAAAAAACCGAAATATATTATCGGTTCGGTCTCGGTTTAGGGGAATTACGGTCAAACCGAACCGATTTATAAACTAATCTACACCGTCCATTTACTTTGATCTACACCGTCCATCTATGAAGTATAAAACCAAAACGCTAATCTAACTTCTCTCCCATCACTCCAGTCATGTACGCCCCACTCCCCAATCACCCACCGACCTCTCTTCTCTCTTCTTCTCCCTCTCTTCTTCTATTCTCCCTCTCCCACCATGAATCTCTGATCTCTCTACTCCCACCATAGTCGTCGTCGTCGTCGTCAACATCACCAAACCAAAACCCAAGCAACCCCGTTGCTGCGTCTCCTTCTCCGCCTACTATGCCGACGCCGCCGTCGCCTGCCCCACCTGCGGCTACAGCTGCGACGACGACCATAAGATCTTCCTCTGAGAGTTTGTTGCACAGCAAGAAGAAGATTGTATATGTGGAGTGGTTAAGATCTTCCTCAACCAACAGAATGTAAAGGTTGTATATGTGGAGTGCTTTCTGCAAATGGGGTACAGGTATTGGCGTAGAAGTAGACGGGAGAGCCAGCGGATCGGGTATTTCAAGTTTGTTACAATAATGGTGGACTAGTTATACTATAAAATTTGTTTTTCAAGTTTTTGTTATTTGCTGTGATGAATTTGCTGTGTAATGAATTTTGCAACGGCTGAGTTCCATTTTTTCCCTGATAAATGAACAAAAATGGTAGTGGGCGTAGTGGCCCAGACCGAAAAAAACCCGATTACCCCGAAATTTCAGACCGAACCGAAACACCCCGAACCGATTGGGTCCCTTCTTTAAATCGGTCGGGGTCGGTTTGGATAAGTCCCACCCCGAACCGATTCGGTCTTAGTAAGTGTCACCCCGAACCGACCGAAACCGAACCGATTTCACCCCTAATACTGAGTGATTTGATACAATAAAAGATGATTTATTGGTTCACTTCAGCACTTTGGTGATTTTGCACTGTAAACATGATAAATTAACACATGATTCTTGGTAAATAATTTCACCATATTTGTGGGCCGAGTTTGTATTTTAATTTTTTTTAAATTTGTTTTGAGATTTTAGGGATAGAATTTTATGAGAGATTTTAGGGAATTAAAAGGTTAGGAAAGTAAATGATTTGAAAGATAAGATAGAGAGATTGAGATAAATTAGGAAAGATTAGGAGAGAGAAAAATGTTAAGAAATTAGGAGAGAGAATTATTAGGAAAATTAGGAGAGAGAGAAAGGGTATTTTGGGGTTTAGTTGAATTTTAGGATAAAATCATAATTATTCAAATCTCATAGGATGAAATCATAATGATATTTTTTGTACAGGATGCCTAATTAACTCTTACAATAAATATTGAATTAGAGACATGAGAGTGTATTATCTAAAAGGCATGACCATTTGTCATAATTGTGAGTATTGAAAAGTTGCAGCATTTCGATAGAGGCACTATTAGTTCAAAAAAAGAAAAGACAGAGACAATTAGGATATCAATATAAGTGAATTTGTGCAATTGTTGATACAAGTGTTAGTGCCGGTAAGAAACCTGATAAGTACCTCCAAACTGTGTGTGTCTCATTTTTCCATCTTACCTTCATACCAGTAAGGGGTGCTTTGGCAAAAAAAAAACCTCAAATTGATTTTTTGATTTTTTCGTTTTGTCGTAATAGAAATTTTATTGATTTTTCAAGATTTGCTATCATTATTTTGTCGTAAGCTCTCTTGGCAAATAGTCAAACCAACTTTTGCCGTAAGCTCTTATTAATTGTCAAAGAAAAGAAAACAAAAAGGAAATAGGGAATTATTGCAACTTTGACATTTATCGAACAGTTAATTTGTTCAGTAAAATTGAAATTACAATTGTCAAAGGAAAGAAAATAATGAAGGGCCTAGAAGATAGTAGATAAACAAAGCAGTTATAAATTAAAGTGTTCTAGGATATTGTTTCTTTTTTTTTTCATTGAAAAATTCTACCGTCCGCCCAATAGGTGGACAATAAAAGTGTTCTTTTACTAGTAAAAGTGCATTCTTACTGGTAAAAGTTTATGCAGTCTTACTGATCAAAGAGCTTTCTTACCGGTAAGAAAACATTTTTTTCGCTTGTTCAATGGGCGGACAGTAGAAGGACTCTTTTTTTTTTTTTTTTTTTATAACTTGGATTTCTAGACCATCCTACGAGCACCTAGACTAATCCTCAGGTTCCGGTCTCACTGCTCACTTGCAGGAAGCCCAACTAAAACTTGGACAAAGCTCGTCAATGAATTGATAATTATATTAAAATATAGGGTAAATTTCACTTACCTCCCCTGAGGTTTCTGACAAATACAGAGACCTCCCCTACTTTTAAAATAATTTCACTGCCCTCCCTTACTTTTAAACTAATTGTCAGAGACCTCCCCTGCCGTTACTTTAAGGCTAACGGCGTTAACTTTTTGCACAAAATGACCGTAGTACCCTTAATATATATTCTTCACCTTAAAAAAATTGATTTTTTAAAAAATATAGTTAAAAAGTTTTTCAAAAAAATTAAACCGTTTCTCATTTTTAAAAAACAACTTTTAAACAAAAAGTATTGAAGAGAATTTTTTTGTTGGAAATAGTTTTTTGAAGGAAAAAAACTTATTTGATTTTTTTAAGAAAACATTTTTTGAAATACGAAGTTTTGAAAACATTTTTTTGGATAAAAAACTATTTCTTGGAAAACTGTTATTCTAAAAAAAAGTTTTGAAAATAAATTTTTAAACAGTTTTTTTCACAAAATCTGAAAAAAAAAAAACAAATTTTCGAAAAATGCTCATTTTAAAAAAAGAAAGTTTTTAAAATAGTTTTTTCACAAAATCTGAAAATAAATTTTAAAAAAACTATTTTTTAACTATATTTTAAAAGTTGTATTTTAAAAATGAGAAATGGTTTAATTTTTTTGAAAAACTTTTTAACTATATTTTTTTAAAAATCAATTTTTTTAAGGTGAAGAATATATATTAAGGGTACTACGGTCATTTTGTGCAAAAAGTTAACGCCGTTAGCCTTAAAGTAACGGCAGGGGAGGTCTCTGACAATTAGTTTAAAAGTAAGGGAGGGCAGTGGAATTATTTTAAAAGTAGGGGAGGTCTCTGTATTTGTCAGAAACCTCAGGGGAGGTAAGTGAAATTTACCCTAAAATATATAAAGACTTTGCCTCCTGAAACAGGAACAAAAATCTATTAAAAAAAGATCAAATTGTATAGCTTTTTATAAGATTAAGCGAAAAATCGGACTTCGTCTGGTGTGCACACAGAATTCCATTCTCATAAAAGTTTCAATCCATAGGTATTACGCATAGTTTTCCAAAAGATTTTAGAAATCTAGTTTTCCAAATGAGTTCAGCAGGTGCTAAAATCATAGTTTTGAAATCAAAAAAATGAAGTGGATCCGTTGATCGTTTTTCGAATTTTTTTGCACCAAATTAAGGTACTCCTCGTGTACTTTAATTCGGTGTGAAAAATTCAAAAAATAATACACGGAAACACTTAATTTTTTTTATTTGAAATACCATGATTTTAGTACCTGTTGAACTCATTTGCTAAAATCATAGTTGATTTTAGCATCTGGGTTGCTAAAATCTTTTGGAAAACTATGTCTTAGACAACTTTTTGTGGAGACGTTAGTTTTTTAACTCAAGTGTCCGGACCAGTTAATGGTTGAATCCGGATCCTCTATGAGGATTTCTCTGTAAGGATCTTGGGAGGGTTTTTTTGTGGGCTTGACAACACACCGAAAAGGAGATCCAATGGCTCACAATCCCCTTCCTTGTTTTTAAATCAAAACGACGTCGTTTCATTGGAAAAAAAAATCTGACGGAATAGTAAGCCACCACAAACGACGTTTTCTTCTACTTCTTCTTCCTTCGTTATTTTCTTCCTCAAACTGTTCTTCTCCATTTCATCATAGCAAAGAAAGAAACCCCTTGGTTGTCATTTTTTTTTTTTTTTCTAAATCAAACGGCACCGTTTCATGGAAAAAAAATTGATAAGATGGCAAGCCACACAAGTGGCAGTTTCTTCTTCCGTTAATTTTTCTTCTTCTCTATTAGTGTTACTCAAATTTCAAGTGGCTTAATCTTTTTTCCTTTATTTATTTATTTTTTCAGATTTGTTCTTTTTTATTAACTCAAATTTCAATTGGCGTAATTTTTTCCTTTATTCAATTTTTTCCAAAATTGTTAGATTATCTCTTACCTCAATTTTTTCCAAAAAAAATGACAACCAAAGGGTTTCTTTCTTTGCTATGATGAAATGGAGGAATAAAATAACGAACAAAGAAGAAGTAGAAGAAAACGTCATTTGTGGTGGCTTACTATTCCGTCAAATTTTTTCAAAATGAAAGGACGTCGTTTTGATTTAAAAACAAGGAAGGGGATTGTGAGCCATTGGATCTCCTTTTTGGTGTGTTGTCAAGCCCACAACAAAACCCTCACAAGATCCTCACAGAGAAATCCTCATAGAGGATCCGGATCCCAGTTTATGTACAGTCATTGAATTTTGAAACGCTAAAATACTTCATGCATAGAGAAAGATAAGGAGAAGTGACAGGCCGGTCCCGTTTTGTCTGAAACTTCCCATCCAAGCCCATCCCATGTCAAACACATTCCACCCAAGTCTTCCCCCACGCGCGCATGACTATTTCTCTCCAATGACGCGCATCATTACTTTCTCTCAGCCTCACATGTAAAGTGATCAATATTACACGGACCTGTGGAGAGTGTTCGTGCAAATGACATGTCATGCCGCTTATAGCAAAGTCCAGTCAACTTGGAAAATCTCAGCCTCACACGTTCCCCCCCCCCCCCCCCCCCCCCACTCTCTCTCTCTCTACACGGTTGTTTTTTTCCTGACATTGCATTTATTCTCTCTCTCTCTCACATTCCCCCCCCCCCCCCCCCCCTCTTTTAATTCTAGATTTTATAACTTTTGTTATACACAATTACTTTTTATAAAAATTATATATTTGAAATCTACTTGATGAGATCTTTCAAATAAGATCCCATTTGAATATGAAATTGGGTACATGTAAGAAAAAGTTATTTTCTACCCATTAATTAATACTAATTTATACTCCTTCTAAACAATTCACATCCTCCAAAAAATGAAAGAATTCACTGACTTGAAATGCAGAATTCACACACATCATAACCCACTCTCTAAAATACACAATTCACACCCCAAAAAGAAAGAATTCACACCCCTTCTAAATAATTCACAACACTCAAATGCACACAATTCACACTTCTTGTAACAATTCACACCCCAATAGCACACAATTAACACTCATGCAACAATTCACATCTCCAAATAGCACACAATTCACACCCCTTGTAACAATTCACACCCCCAATAACACACAATTAACACGCTTTCTATTTGGATGTGAATTTCGTAAAAACTTTTTTTTACATGTATACAATTCCATATTAACAATGGATCTTATTTAAAAAATCTCATTAAGTAGATTTCAAATATATAATTTTTATAAAAATATAAATGTGTATAATAAAAGTTATTTTATTTTAAATCTAAAATAAGAGAGAGAGACGAGAGAGAGAGAGAGCAATTCAATGTTCTCCAGGAAAAGTGCATGCAATTATGAAGAGAGAGAGGAAGTTGGTTTATAAAGTGAAGTAGAGAGAGACAAAGCAGTTGAAGTTAGGCAGCAGATAAAGTTAGACGGCACTTAGCAAATTCTCCATGCGCACAGGATTTATACAGAAGTGAAAGACAAAGTGTGGTTTGGAGGGAAGCCCCACAAAAAAGTGGGGGCGGCTTGGAATTTCCCCAAAAGATAAAGTCAAATTCTTGATTAGCTTGAGTGGGCCTGTGAAAAATAGGCTTCCGCTCAAGACCAAAGTTTGATTGCGACAGAGGGAGTCGAAACAATTTGAGCCCATTCACTTGTTTTAGCCGAGAGTGTTTTGCGCTAGAAATAAGGGTGTTTTTGGCATAAATAATATATTTGGATTTTTTTCTCCTTATTCAAAATATTCCACTTTTGTTAGCTTTGTATCCGTTTTTGTGGATTATTAGTTCTTATCGAAGAGAGAAATAAAAAAAGTTATAAAATCTGATAAAATTTTAAAAAAAATCACTAAAAAAAATTCCAAAACATAAAAACTTTTTGGATTATTTTTGTCTTTATTCAAAAGAATAATGTTAAAATATTATTATTTTTTTTAATTTTACGATTCCTTTGTCGAAACGAATTAATAATTCACTAGAAAAATTGATGAAAAAAGTAACAAAGGTAAAAGAAAATTGAATAATAACAAAAAAAAAATCCAAAAGAAGAATCATTAGACCAAATTAAGTTATAATATTTCTTGTCTTACATCTTGCAATAATTTGGGAAACTGAATTCATTACCATGCAATTGTCTCGCAATCAGTTTAAAAATTGAAGCTTAAGATGTGAACGAAATTACCAAAAAAAAAAAAAAAAATTGGACCTAAAGCACTTATGTTAATTACGTAGCTTTTATAAGAATACATTCAAAATGACTCGCTTTACAGATGATCCCTCCAGAAAAAGGTGTTTCTAACAATCTTTCTAGTTCCTTCGTTCTCTAGTTCTATATTGAAAGAATCCGAAAGAAAAGGACTTTGTTTCCTCCGAGCTAAAATAATATGTTGATGTCTCTAGCAAACCAAAGACATCGTTTAATAGCTATTTTGCTTCAATTTCTTCTCTACAAATCAAAAAATGAAAATCTAAGTACGACTAGAAATCTATTTTTCTATCTTCATCCATGGATTCTTGACCAATTCAATTGCAAGTAACTTTCAATGTACGTCCGCTAAATGGTTTAAAAATCAACGTAAAATGATAAAGATGAACTGTAGTTTGGAGTATTCAAGGGTCTGGAAAGAGCAAACATGCCATTCTGCCACTTTGAACATATTTCTTATTTTCTCATGATTTGAATCCTATCTAGCAAATGGCCATGCACCAGAAATGGATATTTAGTGCTATGTTAACTGGAACGCAGATCATACCGATGCAAAGAACGAGAATGGGAACGTGATACGCTACGTGCGTAAATCATGATACGCCAACGGAAGTTACGTAACCTTCTATAGACAACAAATCAAACAACATCAAATTCCTATCTCATCTGGAGCATGTGGGTATATGCAGCACCTTCCTACTACCAATATACTATAAAGAAATACAAAATCTTTTCGAACTACGTAATTTCTTCAAATCCCAAAAATCACATAACGGTTATCTCCGTTGAAGGCCGTTCGTTTCAATCAGATCAAGGGACATTTCATCTCACAATTATAACACGAAAAAAATAGAAGAAATCCTTCGTTCACTCACGTACATAACTATTCCACAACCTACACTACCAGGTAGCTGTGAAAGATGCATTTCTCGGTGTCAAGCAGGAGTAAGAAGTTTTGGGATTCAACTAAAAGAACATATCCAAAGGAGATCCATTTTACTAGCCAAACCTACGAGACTAGCCTATCCTGGTTACAGAGAAGACATGGAGATCTCAGTGCAGAGCTGCTAGTTCAACAAGTTCTTTGTACTCCTCAGGCACATAGGACTTGACCTTGAGCTCGGGTTTTCCACCAGTCCCCTTCGCTGGTGACATGTACTTCACCCCAATTACTTTCAGGCCTACACCAAGGAACGAATTAAATCAACTCGTCAATGCACATTGAGATAATTGAGATCACAAGACAACATGTAATTACGTGGTTTCTGACACTTAAAAAGTGAGATAATTCAAGAGAGGCGCATTTATACCCATACACACGATAGTGCACACAAAAAATTGAAAAGAATTGTACATCCTGTTAATGAGAATACTGCATAACCACAAGCATCACTCCAGCAGACAATACGGACAATATGTCGAAGTAAACGTAGAAGAACAATGCCCACATATTCGAGTCATGCACAATCTACCTAAAGAAGAACTTACTCTCATTGATGCGTCCATATAGAAACCTTTCGCCCCTCCAAAATTCCAAAGGCCTCATTTTGATTCGCTTGCTCCGCTTTACCCCATCTTCCCAAGACATACCACACCCTACAGAGATTTAAGAATGGTATCTGAATAACTAGAAATCCAGATCATGCATGTTTGAGTTAATTGCACAAGTAAAAACCTGCAAGGCTTGGTCTATGAGGAAGTGTTTTCCTTTTGCCGCGTGCCGGCCTTTTTGCAGGACTTTGCTCATCTAATGATACCCTGGAGCTGGAAGGTTCCTGATCATTAGACAAACAAGAAACATCATTGTTTATGCTTTTACCAGGAACACTTGGTCAACAGGTCAAAAACATGCAGGAAGGGGATTCAATGAAAGCACATTTTACTCCACGGGTTCCATAGACATATACTCTGATTCCATAGAGGAAAATATATTTAAAAAACATGACACCCGGTATAGAACAAACAACAGCATGATTGAATCCTATCCTGCTCATGAAACAACCACAATAGCTCTCTCAACTACTAACTCATGAGCGGAAATCATTTATGCGTCGTCGGTGAGAGTATTCAATAGGGAGAATAAAAAGCATTTTCTTAGCCTTTTTCATCACACAGGAAAGATGACTTTCAGAATAAGAAGTCGACAAAATGTAAAGAAGAAAAGGAATATGCGTGGATATATGTACTTTCAAAGGGAAAAGCTTGCTACCCTTTTGTAGCCCTATTTCAAGCCTTAGTATGGATTACAATACCTTGTTAGACCGACACCTATCCCAAAAGCTTAAGTTATTAGGAAACGAGCCCAAAAATGTATACCAAGCTATTCAACATGAACCAGAAAAGTAGAGACCTTAACATGTTCTTCTGGAAGGGCATCAGAGTTTTTAGATGATGCATCCACGGCATGGGGCTCAACTGCAGGACGTGATTCGTGACTCTGATTACCATCCAAATTGTCAATTTTGCGCTGCCCAATGTCAGTAGATCGCCGTGCATCCTGCGCCGTATCTTCAACCTGAAACTCAGCACAGAACATCGTATGTTTTAGCATTAATTATCAAGATTTCACAATCCTCTATAACTAGTCACTACTGTACTACCAGCGCAAAAGGACCTTACATTGGTCTGAATGACAGTCTCCTCCATTTCATGTGGTCTGTCTGTCTGAAATTCAGCTTCAGGCCTTGAAGAGTCCCCAAAGTTGAAATCTCCAGATGACCCTGCCTCATGGAGCATATCTCCAACCTGCATCTTGTCGCAAACCCTTAGAATCAATCACATTGTCAAAATATTCAACCTTCGAAATCAATAACAAAGATTTCCTTACATTCTTCTCCATTTCACCGTGTTTGTTTGCCTGAATATCAAGCATAGTTTCCTCCTCCATTTCATTAGAGCTATTTGCTGGGGCATCTGTATCAGTCGTAATCCTGCTGTCATTGTATTCCACAGCCCTCCCATCAACATTCTTGCTCCCCTTAGTATATTTTACACCTTCAGATCCACTTGACAAAACATCAATAACATCAAGAAGTCTGCCCTTGTCATTTGTAAAATTTTCACATGGAGTGATTGACTCTCCTGTTATCATGTCTCGTGAACCCACATCATCAACTCTAGTTTCCCCTATTTCAGTTGTTAGTGACTTCAACTCACCAGAAACCTCAAACTTCTTCCTTCGAACATGGTGATCTGATTGTTCAACACGTTCAACAGAGGGAGAATTTCTGGCTGGTGACAAATCAAGGGCTGAGAATGGATCGATCTGCAGATCTGACTGCAACATGCTCTTTTTAAGTAAAGATATCGCAGCAAAAGGACTTTTCGGAGGGGTAGGGGAAGTCGGAGAAAGAACAGGGCTTTCGCCCACCTGTTTGTTTGTAACAGGTGTTTTATCACTTATCCCTTTCGTCAAATTTTGTATATCTGCTAGTGCTTTACGAGGCTTTCGCGAAATTTTTCCCAAGTCCATAAAATCATTCTTTCCAACATCATGGAACTCGGGAAGGCATAATTTGTCGAGATCAAGAGGTTTGATCTGCAAGCGCTCCTGCAAGATGGATTTTATTCCATCCTTATCTAAATTCTCACATTTATCAGATAGCAACTCATCCAAAAGCCCATCGCCTCTGTTCTCGGTCTTAGACATCGATCCTGTGTATTGTGTACTGAACTTTGTCATCATGTGAAAAAAAAAAAATTCAAGACAGTAGAATAGAAGTTGGTAATAATGGATAAAACAACAACAATTGAGAAAGGTACGGATAAGCCATTCTCAGCAAGTACAAACTCACTATTTAATTCTGTTCCCTGCAATTTGACATTCGGATCAGCCGTTTCTGGTTGTGAAGTATGATTAAGAGGACTGAGAATGTCCTGTTCTGAAATCTCTTGTGAAGACATAAAGGTATTGTCGGTTACTGAAAGCATCGATGCAAAACTATGCTTGTAAGTTTTCCTGTATTTGACAAAGGTAACATATAATAGTTCATTAAACCCCAAAACCAACAAAAATGTATCATAATTTGCAAGAGAACTGACGATAAAAGCACAAAAGATACCCCAGAATTCCAGGTCGACGGCGTCTTTCAGTTTTGGATTTGTTTAAGTCATTTAAGTCAGCCATACTTCCACCCCTCATCAGCATTAACTCTTTTCTAGCATCTGGGCATCAATTACAAGGAAGAATAAAAATATAGTCAAACATTTGCCAAATAGATTCCAGAAAGTAAGAGTAGAAGAGCTTACTTTCAAACTTTTCGTGGGCCAAGAAAAACTCCTCCGGGTCTTGCAGATGATCAATGTCCAAAGTTGGTTCCAAGTTCACAGAAGGCTGACTGTCAATGATACATTACAATGTCAGCAAGATAAATATGTCTCTCAAGGACATCAGCACATTAAAGATACCTTGAATCTAGCTTCAAAGAAAACCTAGCCCGTCTTCGGCCCAACCCTGGTCTCCGTTCTCGGGCATTTTCATTGACCGTTGGCACAACAATATCTTCATCTTTTTTCTCATTTGCTAAAGAACTAGCAAATTCGTAGTTCAGGAATTCTGAATTGCCATCAGCAACGGTCTTTGCCTGCTCTAAATACTTGCTGGGACTTCTCATCGCCTGAAACAATATGCAAAAGCCATAAACCCCTTTAGATTGTGAGAAAGGGAGAGAAAAGAAGTGCCTGTGGTTTCTCACTAAATCTTACAGAAAAGGGAAAACGAGTATTTTTTCCACCATTCTTCATCCTTCTCACCTCTTTTACCTATCCAAACAAGCAATAGAATTCCCCTCATATTTCTTTCCCAGGATTTCCCACAATCCAAACCAATGGTGGTCCTCAAATCGAAGAGGTGTGTGAGAAAACCAACTTGCATAAACATATTGAGGTGTCATAAATGAGACACTAATTTTGCTAACAATTAGCATAACCATATCGCATAAGCAAGAAGCAAAATTCAGTTCCAAATTTTAGTACTTAAGGAATTAAACAACAGCTTTCACGCTCTCAATCTCGCTCGCGCATTATGTTAATTAGCTCAGCGCTTCACTGAACTCGTCTCCGAATGAAATTGACTTCTCATTATCGACTGACCATTTTGGATTACTATCGACAAGTTCCACATAAAACGATCTACGACAACTAATTGAGAACAACATAGAGCAATGACTGCTTTTTCTTTAATAAACCAATAAACTCACCATGGATTTCATCAAGCCGTGGATAGATTCAAGGTCATCGGATTGATTTGAACTTAGGGCATTTTTTGAAGCCCTAAATGTTCGAGGAAAAAGACGAAGAACAGATAGTTCGTGAAGCGGATCCGCTGGATCGGAGCCTTGAGTTTCCTCGCTGTATCGCATGGCGAGTTCGGATGGAAAACCCTAGAGAGAGAGAGAGAGGGATGAATGGGTAATTCGAATTGAGGACAGAGCGGGAGTGGCCATCGAAAGTGGTAAGCGTAATGTGTTTTATTTACAGATACGTCCTTACGTTGACGGCAAATTGACTGCGTCATTCACTGTCCGTTACCGCAGTAAGGAATCAGAGATAAATACAGGGAAGCTGGTACTGTACATCTGATTTTTGAAATAATGAAAGTTACCAAAGGATGAATTTGCCGGCAAATCAAGGGGTACGGATAGCGTTGTAGAGACTGTGTATTGATCGGTCTCGGGGACTTGAATGAAATGGAAATTTTTAAATCAATTACTTACACATGCCCGATGGAATTGATTTCTCGCGGGTCCCCGAGACCGACCTATACATAGTCTATACAAGCCTATCTATAGCAGGGTTCTGAATTTGCTTACTAAAAAAAAAGAAAGAAAAGAAAAAGGAATTGGCTTCTCTGCTGTCAGGGTTCTCTTCGGTCTCCTTTAATTTCGGATGTTGTCCATCTCGTGCCCACATAAATAGGAGAGAATCCTTATCAAAGAGGAGCTGGTTCAAAAAAAAAGGAAAAACGAAACAAAAAAGATGAATTTGATCCATATATTGAATTGCTATTTTTGGAATAAAATTAGACCCTAAGTCCCTAACTATAAAAACGTCAAATTTAAGGGTGAATAGTGTTCCGATCAAAAAAAAAAAAAGTGAATAATGTCGTCAAAATAAATATTTATAATTTATTTCACAGATTGATGTGGCACTTGAGTTGTTCCTGAGTTTCTCTTCTTAGCATCAATTGCCAAAAGTCAAATTTCTATAAAAGTGTTACTAAAATTTAAGTTACTAAAAATCAATTTGTTTTCTATTAGCTAAAAACTTTCTTAAATCAAGCTGCTAAAATCACCTTGGTACTTTTGACATACGGGAGTTGGGAGCAAACAGGAAATTCAATGCTCTATAATTGTATTCCACATCAATGTAAAAGAATTTTTGATTTCACTAAACTTTTCTTACAAATGAGAATTATAAAAAAAAAAAAAACAAAAACGCAAATCCATGGTTGTAGCATGGAAGTGCATCCCAATCTATGGATTTACCGAAACATCAAACCTATTATAGAGCGTTGTTAAAATTAGTCATTAATAAGCTTACTTTTCTGGTTAATTAATTTGCTATAGGACCTTAATCAAGCTAATTATACACACTAATAAACAAATACCAAAGCAAATAAGCTTTCACATAAAGTTCATTCCACTTTAACTTTTGAGGGACTATTATTTTCTGTGGCCGTGAGAATTTTTTTTTCTCCTACTTTACTGACTCTCTTGGTAGACGATCACTAACCGGTTACTTTGTGTTATAAAAGATCACTATTAGGGGGTGTTCCACTAACAAAAAAGATTTTTTTTCAAAACCAAAAATAGGTCTGTCTTTTACATTACATCACATAAAAACCCGCGAAAAACTAATTTACTTAAAAAACTTCCTAAGTTAGTTAAATTAATGTGTTAATTATCTTTCTGTCCCTTACAATGTTCTTGTTTGTTATCCCCGATGGTGTTACTGTGGACGATTATGATGATTTTCGATTGACAATCTCGGACTAAAATTGCTTGAGCAGCCACAACAAAATATTAGCTTGATTAAAAGAAGGGGAGACTGATGCAAAGCAAGAAAAGTTCGAATTAACCTAGGTTTTTGGCAACGTTATTTTCTAGGATTCTAGTTTTTGTGTTTTAGTCAAACTCAATTTTTCCATGCTCGATAATTTTTGGTATTTTTGTAATTAATTTGAGTCATAGTCGAATTTATATATATATATGTGTGTGTGTATATATATATATATATATATATATATATATATATATATATATATATATATATATATATATATATATATATATCATCGAATCACCATTGTAAATTCGATTATCATAAGCACGCCTAAACCCTAGGCGTCCAAGATAGTTACCCACCATCGAATCACCATTGTAAATTCGATTATCATAAGCACGCCTAAACCCTAGGCGTCCAAGATAGTTACCCACCCTTGGTTCATATGTTTGTCGATCACAAACCTGTGGATCTTGTGCATGTTGATCACGAGGTAGAACATTAGGATCAGGAATTGCTAGTAGTCTAGTGTTGATTGTAATAGTCAACGCATTCAGCATAGTGCGTATCTCTGTCAGTTGTTGTTGTTGCCCATCGATCGCACCCCATATCGCATTAATCCCACGATCTCCAGGGGTTTGTTCTCCGTCTTTGGCCATTGAAGTAAGGAAAAAGCTTGCTCTGAAACTACCTGACACAGCGTTGTAGCAGAAGAATACTCGTTTTAGAAGACGAACTGGTGACTAGATATCATTCTAGTAGACAAATTGGCTAGATATCGTTTTAAAAAGGCGAACTCTTGAATCCACAAATTGGTCAAATATCGATTTAAAAGACGAACTCTTGAATTAAGAAAAATAGAGAGAGCTCTAGAATTTTTATAAATGAGTGGTTGAATAATTCAAATGCCCGGACGCTACAACCCTAATTATAAATAGAGAAATTTCAATCCGGGTAGAAATCAAACAAAGACAATATCTTGCTAATCAAGAAATTACGAAAAAGGAAATAAATAAATAAAAAAAGCCTTATCAAATTTGTTGCGTAATAATAAATCTAAAAAAGGAAAATACTTTCTAATTAAAATTTTTTACTATAAAGCAATTCAAATAAAAATACTAGTACATCGGGCCAGAAAGAACTACAATCGTCATCTCAGAACACAAGCGGCAACTTCCGGAGCAGTGCACGGAACACGAATCTCAACTCCAGAAACCAAAAATACGGACCTCGCCGGCGGCGATGTGAGTAATTTGAAATATCATCTCTGTGTGTATACCGATATATTGCATGTGTGTAGGGATGAGTTTTCTGATTTCAGTTACTCGGCGAAATTCAGAACGTCTTTTGGATGTGGATTCCAGCTCCGATCAAATTCATTTTTCCATGAATCACGTCTTTTGACTTTTGGGTTACGCGTTTTTGCCGGGAATTTTGACGGGTCTTCTTCTTCTTCTTCTTCTTCTTCTTCTTCTTCTTCTTCTTCCCTTGTCATTGTTTCTTGTTAATGAAGACCTAAGTGTCTGGATAGTAACTGCCTAACTGTTAAGTTGACTCTCTGTTATTTGCATGTATTAATGCATATGTCTAGATTGGGGGAGAGAAACTTAGGACCCGTTCGATTTACCGGATTAGATACGAGATTGGACTACGGTCTGGTCATTTCTGGTGTTTGATTGCAACAATTAGTAAAGGGCCTACATAGCTCTTGATAATTGAAATCCTATATAAAGCATGGTGTCATACAACAATGGGGGATGCGGTATTGCTAATGCATTCACATTTAGTCTGGTGAAATTACATATCCCCTCACTATTAATCCATCCAATCAAACATTTCCTGGGAGGTTTTCTTGTCCATTCTTGTTTTGTTTCGTTTAATAATATGCCTCTTTTCAACTTACTCTGCAAAATGGAAAAGTTTTGTACTGTTGTTATCGGCATAACCTACGTTTCATTGAAAAAAATGGTGTTTCAGTAGCTTTACTATTTTGAGCAGTTTACTGTTCCGTTCAATAGGCTAGGCAAGAGCACTACAATTAAAAAGAGTGTGATCGTGGTCCATATTGTCTCACGTTGAACAAGTAATGGTGATGCTTTTGCTTATTAATACCGTTATTTCCTTCTGGTATGGCTCATGCTAATCTTAATATTTACTCTTTTAGTTATTTTCTGATGGCATCACAAAAGACAGTATCTTGAAGTACTATACTTTCTCTTGAAACACAGCTTAAAAGAGAGATCTTCTGAGAGTTGCAGCTGTTAATTAGCATATTTATTGATATGTCTGAGTCAAGGGCAAGCCCTATCAATGGTGCTAATACAAAAGCGGGACGCAATCTCCCTTCATGGATGAGTTCGAGAGAGAATGAGAGCAAATCTCATGGAAAGAAGGCAGCTGATGTCACTGCAGATGAGGAAAATGATGGAAGCAAAACATCTAAACAAGCTAAAGCATGTGACAAATCATCTCCTTCCAAGAAACATGAAAGTGGCAAAAAATCTTCTCCATCAAGTTCGGTTGCCACTAACTTCTCCAAACTTTTGGTATTGAAGTGATCTTAGCTTAATGTTGCCAATGTAGATCACGTCTTCTATGTTGATTGTGCTTTTGCTGGTGGAATTGAGAATATGACTCTGGTTTCTGCAGGAAGGTGTGGTATTTGTGTTGTCAGGATTTGTTAATCCAGAACGAAGTACATTACGATCTCAGGCACTAGAGATGGGAGCAGAATATCAACAGGATTGGAACTCCAATTGCACCCTCTTGGTTTGTGCATTTTCAAATACCCCAAAGTTTCGACAAGTTGAGGCAGACTGCGGAACTATTGTTTCAAAGGTTACATCACATCCTCGATGCAAGAGTTAATGATTCTTCTGCAGTAGTGTTGTAAAACTGTTTACATATTGAATTATCTGATCAAAGGCAATCAAATCCGATCCAAATGATCGAAGACAAATGTCCTTGTTTTGTGAATGCTAGAGGTGATAGAATAATGTGTAGTTTCTAGTCCAGCAGGTGGGTGGGCAGGACAGACCTTCCCGCCCATTGAAGTTTAAAATAGCTCTAATGCAGACTTATGGTACTTGTGTGATTGAAGGTTTGTGGAATGACATGTAACAATGATATATTATCCTTGGCAAGTGATATTTTATGCGACAAGGCTTAGGTGCTGGAATTCTCTCTCTTGTTTCTCCCTAGCTAATGGAATTTGAAGGTGGATTCTTTAACTGAAAGGGGACCTGTGGGTTGAGTTTTTTGATTGGTTTTCATCGTTGCTTGGAATCCACCATAATGCATTCTAGTCGCCAGATTATTTCGTGTGTATGCTTTTCATGGCTATCCTGTAGGGGCATCCTTTCAGTTTCTTACTACTCGAGGGGAAATTATTCTTTGTTCATTTTGTTTTCCCCCTCTTTTTTCCCCCATTTCAGTTGACAAATATCCTCATGCTCACCTTAATAACTCTATAATTTGGTCTCCATAGATATGGATACATTCCTGTTGCTGTCCACTTAATCTCTGTAACTTCTAACCCTTTGAATTAGGCCAATAAAAATTGGTATTGGGATGATTAGTTTCAGCACCGTTTGATGTGTGGGGTCCTGTATATTACGTATTGAAACCATCCATTTTTTGGCATATGATGCTTGAGTTGTTGCATTGTGTTTGTTCAGTGATTGTTGCTAACGAGCTGATGACCACAAGTTTTGCTGGCTTAGGATTGGATATCTGAGTCTTACAACCAGAGAAAGCTTGTTGATATTGATATCTACCTGATGCATGCTGGGAAACCATGGCGGAGGCAAAATGGTTCAAGTCAAGGTCTCTCTCTCTCTCTCTCTCTCTCTCTCTCTCTCTCTCTCTCTCTCTCTCTCTCTCTCTCTCTCTCTCTCTCTCAGACTAGTAGTAGCCTACATGATTGATTATATTCTATACGTTACTTCTCATCACCAATCGATGGGGAGTGGGGCGTCACACTGTCATGGTGCGTAAACTGCCTATACAGGTGCCTGTATTTATGGAATGTATGGTTTACTTGTCAACCGAGTGTTGCAGTGTTGTTGAAGTGTAAAGTTAAAGCTCAGAAAAAGATCTAGTTTTCGAATCATTATGTTATCCTATTTTATTTTTTTGTCCTCTACCCAGTGACAAATTTGCTGTTGATACTACTGAAGTATCTAGATATTTCATTTTTGCAATGTGATGAAGTCGTCTATGTTTCTTAAGGAAAAAACATCCCAATGCTGGCTTACTAACATTTCTAATTTTCTTAACTCAATGGCTACTCACAGACCTCGAATCCTCTATGCCAAAGAAATCTCAGATGCAAATAGATAGAAGATCGCATGCTGCTTCTACCAAGGTCGTTTTATACTTTGAATTCTTTGCCTAGAGCCAAGCACTTTCTGTTCGCAGTATTTAATTTTGAGCTAGTTGTAACAATGTTGTCCACTAGGATGAAATGGAGCAACTTGGCAAGAACTATTGCCATGGTTGGAAGCTGAAAGTCAACTTTTTTCTTTGTTCAGTTTCATTACTTCCAAAAACTTTGCCTGTTTTTCGTCTTTCACTGGCCCTACTTTGCCGGGTTCAAATTCAAGCATGCATATTGACTTTTTGGCTCTAAGTTGTCTGTTTACTTGTGTTGCATGTAATGCAGAGTGGAGCTTCTAAACCTGCTAAGGAATATTTCTCTCCTCCTAAAGTGAAGAAGTGGGCTATTGATGATTTCAATAAAACTGTCTCATGGTTGGAGAGCCAAGAAGAAAAGGTACTTAAATCATCATTGACGTGCTTTTCTTTCAGTGTCAATTTACAGATTTACAATTGATTACCTTTGAAATTTGTGTCTTTGGCTTGTTTCCAGGTTTATATAGGTTGATTTAGTCTGACATCTGTATATGACATTGATCGCCACTTCTCATATTGATTTGTTAAAGAACTGCTTTTCATAGTTGTGGGAATGGGATCCATTGGTCTCCTTATCTGTCTATGGTTTTGAAATTGACCAACTGTTTCAAATTTAAATTGTATTCTCATTCAGGATTTTCTTTATAGATTCATGTTTATCTCATCAACAATAACAACAACAACAATAACATAACCCATTTAGTCCCCAATAATTGGGGGTATGGGCGGGGGAAGGATAGGAGACAGACCTAACCTTTGGCAATAAATGCACAAAGTGGCTGCTCCCAGAATACCACTGAAACAGATGGATTGGAGACAGACCTAACCTTTGGCAATAAATGCACAAAGTGGTTGCTCACAGAATACCACTGAAACAGTGATCCCCCTATACCGTCGCGTTTGCTGCGGAATCATGCCCTCAAATCAAAGCCAAAAGGCATCAGAGAGGGCAGACCCAAGAATCATTTTGATTTATGTGCACATTACCATGCTTCTTTCATTCAGCATCCAGAGCATTGGCGTTGCACAGATTCATGTTTATCTCATATAAGAAAAAATCTTGAAAAAGAAAAGAAACAGAAAACTAGACAAAGTCAGATTTCAAAGGTGAATTAGAACTTTGTCCATGGTATTGTTGTTCGGGCAAGACAACTACAATAAAATAGACAAAACTAACCTTCATATTGCTGGGTGCTGCCTGTGTAATTCAAAAGAAAGTTAATATCTTTGGTATTACCTGCATTAATTCGTTCTTTTGGGTTTTTCCTTACAGCCAGAGGCCAGTGAAATAAAGAAAATAGCTGCTGAAGGAATTCTAACCTGTTTACAAGATGCCATTGATTCACTCAAGGAAAAGCAGGTAAACCCTTATTTTATTTAAACTAAATTTTCCACACCATCCGTTTTCAAAAGCATTCAAGCTGATCTTGTTACCATAGACTTGCTGAAAGTTTTGTACTTGGCATTAGTTATCTGAGAATTTTTTTAAGTATTGTCCTTTGAAGTCCCGAAGCATACTTGCTGATAAATGTGCTTGATTTTATTGAAGAGAACTAAATATGTTGCAATCTTTTTGACTTGCTTTCCATTTGTCTATGGTGAATTTCTGTGAAGGACATCCAACAAATGACTGAGCAATGGAATTTTATCCCTCGTGTGGTTGAGGAGCTGGCAAAGCTTGAAAGCGCTTCAAATGGTTCAGCTTTGCTATCTAAGGAAGAACTTTGCAGGGAAGCTATGACCTGTAAGCAAATATATGAGGTTGAATTTCGCAGTTTGGAGGATGATTCATTGGCGGGGAAGAAAGGGCCTAGAACTGGTGAGACTAAGAAGGATTACAAAGGCAGAACTGGAGCCAGCACCGGCGATGAAGCAGCTTATGATAGCGATGAAACAATTGAGATGACGGAAGAGGATATAGAACTTGCTTACAATGCTGTAGCTTCTAAGGTTAATAAAAACTGAATTGTCCGGAGATGGGAGGCTGACGCAGAGAGAGAGAGAGAGATGAGCTTATATTGCCCAAGTTTCTACTTGTACAGTCACATCATCTATATTTTGGTTTTGGTTTTTGATTTTGTTCACGCCCTGCATTGTCTTTCGAAGTTATCATGCGTAAATTTTCCTTCACCTCCCACAAAGGGTTGATACCTTAGAGCAGCTCCAAGACCTAACTGAAACTCAATACCAAATTTGAATTTGAGGAAAAAACCCCTCAAAATCTTGCTCCATTCGTGGAACCAAACCCGTACCAAATCAAACTTTACTCAATTTTTTCCCCAAATTTGGAGACTCAAACTCTGAAACCAAATTTTCAACGGTTACGACACGGTGGTAGGTGGTGGTTTCTTGCTGGTAGTTGTCGGCGAAATCTGGTGTGGGTTGAAGTGTGTCGGTGTTGGTGGCGGTAGGCGGCGGTGGTGGTTTCAGATTTGGTGGTGGTTGACGTTGGTGATGGTTTCAACGTCGGTGGTGGTTTCAGACGGTGGTGGTGGTAGGCGGTGGTTGTAGGAGGTGGTTTCAAAGCTCAACAGGGGTGATCTTGTTGATGGAGGCGATTGGGATTTTGGTGGTGGAAGGCGGCGTATGGCGGCGAGCAACGGCTAAGGCTTGAAATTTGAGTAAATGGTTGGAGAGAGTGATCTCAAATTGAACTTTTACTAGGAAAAAAAAGTAAGGGCTAGAGTTGCTCTTAGAAGTCACAACCGGAAGGACAATGTGTTTCTAACAATACAACCACGTGGTGTGGTCCACGCCTATGCTATCATACCTTTTGGATGTGCCAAGAGGTGAGAGAGGGTGGAAGAGCAGAACCCCTTACAAGCTCAATTTTCTTTCTCGCCAAAAGTCCCGCGATTCCGTGAGAAAGGAGGACGAATGGATCGTCGTCTTGTCTTTGTCTCATCACGGCGAAGCCACTTCTGTGATCAAAACTGAGTTATGAACCTTTGATTTGTTCGCCGGATAGAGCTTGGTCACTAGAATAAGAGTGAGAGAGTTTGATTTCTCATTGTTATTTGAAAGACATGATGATAAAACCATACTCCTTTCCTTTTCTTTTTCTCACTGATAAGGGAGATCACACCCCTTTCTTTTCTTTTCTTTTCTTTTTTCATCTCACCATCCAAAGGGCTATAAGTTCTCTCACCAATTATTCCAAGCAATCTACCTATTTTCTTAGAGTGCAAGAGATTGTTAGGCCATCTCCAATCCTTGCTTTCTTTTTCTTTTTTTTTTTTTTTCCATTTTTCGGGACTGTGCATCTGACTCTGTGAGATTAGCGAAGAGAAAGTTTGAATATTACCTCTTGCCACGGCTTTTGGAATCACATTTGCTTCCTCCGTTAGTGGAGTTTCAACTTTCTCCATTTTTATCTTGAAAAAACAAAGAAGGAGAGGAATCTTCCAGGAGGAAAGAGGGAGGGATGAGTTGACCTTTGTGTATGAGGAAGAAGATGGGTTGTGTAGGGATGTGTGGTGGGTTGCATTAAGTAATTTAAGGGGTAACACAGTCATTGCACAAGAGGGTAATTTTGTCCTAACACGTATTATTTTTAGTGAGTTGTATGCAGCAAAAAGTCGGTGTGAATAGAATTGTCAAAAATATACGTTCAAGTGCACAACACGCATAGTTAACCCTAGTCATAGGCACCCACATTATATTTGGTATGTATGCAAATGATCAAGTCAAGTTATATTCTCCAAATTTTTGGGTAATTTTTTTTAGTGAAACAAACACATGTTATTATATTAATAACAAAACAGATTACAACCAGAAAAACAAAAGTAGCCAAAAAATACAAAGAATGAAAAAAAAAAAAACTTCGATGTCGAAACTACCTAAACTAAAAAAAGAGAGAAAAGGGGGTGTGGCTAGGGATAATGAAAAGTGACGAGGTTGAGGCAAGGTTAGATTGACAATTACGAAAGCACAAGGAGAAAAACAGAAAACTTTGCAAAAAAAAAAAATTCATGTGGGTGCAAAAGAAAAGGTGAGACTAGTGGAAACTTTGTTTCTGCCACCCAACCACTCTGAAATTACCAACCTACCCCGTGAGTCGAATTTGCCAAAAACTTGAAGATAGTTAACCACAGGCACAGGCCCCCACATCATATTTGGTATGCAAAGGATCAAGTCAAGTTCTTTTCTCCAAAATTTTAGGTAATTTTTTTTAACCAATCCGAAACATATTATGAGGGTGTTTGAGAGCCTACTTTTTAGCTTTTGCTTTTTGACTTTTTGGCTTTTTAGCTTTTGGTCAGAATGATTTTTGGATGTGGGAGGAGTGTTTGGGAAAAATCTGCAGAATGTGTTTTGGAAAGGGAAAAGGAGAAGTAGAAATCAAAAAGTAGGGGTGAGGGTGTTTTTGATTTCTGGCTTCCATCTTCAGAAATGGAAAAACAGTTTTGGGCAAAACAGCTTCTGGGTGTGTCGGCCAAACACCCAGAATGCAATAAAGAGAAATCGAAAAACTGAAAAACAAGCGGCCAAATTATTGGATTAATAACAAAACAGATTACAGAAAATAAACAAATAATAATAATTAAAAAAAAACCTTCAAGTGGGTGCGCAAGAAAAGGTGAGAGTAGTGGAAAAATTGTTTACGCCAGCCAACCACTCTGGAATTACCATCCTACCCCCTTGAGTCCCTCACATCTGGTCTGCTCCTTCCCTTCCTTTGCTTTCTAGTTTCTTGTTCACTTCTCGGTAGGGTTGCAGCAGATAAACGCCACCACACTCAATTCCTTTCTCTCTCTCTTCTTCTTCCGCAGCCCTTATAAGCAAGACTTCCCCGTACATACCTCAATCTTTGATTCTCAAACTCCCTCACTTCCCTCCCTCTCTTTCTCTCTCTAACCGTCGTCTCTGCAACAGCAATGGGCGCTTCGCTTCCTCCCAAAGAGGCCAACCTCTTCAAACTCATCGTGGTAAGCTCTGCGATTCTCTCTCCGTGTATCTGTTGGAATAGTGTTAGAGTTCAATTACTCTGAAAGTTCAATCTTACTTCGTTTTTATGGCTTAAAACCCTAGATTTTCTCTGCTAGTGGTTGTCTAATTGTATAAGTTTGACTGCCTCTTGATTATTAGTAGGGCAATGGAGCGTGCGGTTTTTGGGGTTCTGATGTGAAAGAAGGGTGCTAATTTTGCATAGGTTAATGCATGTATAATTTGGCCGAGTTTATTGAAGAATGGATTTTTAGTGCAAAGATACTATGGGTACATTGATAAGTTCATTGTAAAGATATTTCTTTGGAATCGGGAATAAAAGGTGTTATCTTTCGTGGAAAATATTTGATATATAGTGGTAATGTGATCTATTGGAATAGTATAAAAGTTCAATTACTCCTGTACTTGAATATTTGATTTTATGTGCTGATGGTTGTGTAAGTGTATGAGTTTGACTGTCTCTGGATTGTTAGTAGGGCAATGGAGTGAGCATTTGGTTTTCATAGCAATTGTTTTTGCAACGAGTACTTTGGGTTTTGACGTGAAACATATTGAAGCCGCTAATTTTACCTAGTTCAATGCAGAGCTCATTAAAGGATAGGTTTGTAGTGTAAAGATATATGAGTAGTCAACTACATAGATAAGTCCACTTAACAGACATGCCAAGTTGTTTCAGTGGTTCATTGTGAAGCTATTTCCTTGGAAATGGGAATTAATGTGTTATCTTTCATGGAAAGTATTTGATATAGAGTGGTAATATGTTGAATGAAAGTGTTTTTGTTTCTAATTTGGTTTTAGTAGCGTTGTTGGGAAAATCAAGTTAAAACTTGTTCTGCACTGCCTTTGTCCTATATGAAGTTGGTTTTATGTTATTAGGCATATGACTTGTGGATAAATATTTTTGCTAGTGTAAGGGAGGCTCTAGCCGCAAAATGCTGATGCATTATTGTATGTTATGCCCCATACATTTATATTTTCGTAGTTGGATGCTGGATTTACCATACATAACTGAAATCCTTTGATGAACCATGTAAAAGATGAAATTTTAAAGCATACCCTGTTCTATATGTTGACAATAGACAATGGGTTTGTGGGAAGAGAATCTTGGTGCTTCGGCTGTCAGCTTTATTGAAACGCCAAAAGGGCCTGATTCCCTAGTAGTACAATAGGTTGCTGAGATCCCTGCATCACTTTTGAATTATGTACAAAATGAACTCAAACTACAACCTGTTTTTAAATCATCCTAAATCAGCATTGCTTAATGAAGGGTCTTGAACTTTTGGGTTGTCTCTGCAGTGATGTGGTTTAGCTGGTGTGCTTGATTAAAATTGAGCGAAAAGTTCCAATCAGTGTTAAAGTTAAATTTTAGCAGTGGTTTATTTTGTCCTTTTCAATCTATCTACATCCACCAGTGAAAAGTCGTCACTCTCATGTAATTTTTGTTAAGTTTTTAAACTAATTCTTGATAGCGTGGAAGTTGGAAAATTGATGATGATATATCTTGCAACTATCTAATTTCAGAGGTTTATTTCGGATTGAAGATGAACAAAGAACAGTGATACTATAATTTATTGATTCATTTATCAAATCGCTTTGTCTCTTTGATTGTAATCATGTTTGATATTTTGGATGAGATAATGCTGTTACTGAAGATACACTCTTGTTAATTTTCCTCATCTTTGCAGAAATCGTATGAAACTAAGCAGTATAAGAAAGGCCTGAAAGCGGCAGACGCTATCCTCAAAAAATTTCCAGATCATGGAGGTGTGGAAACTTCATGCAATTTCCATATCTAGTCTTGTCAACATCGATATTTCAGATACTCTATTCTGTAATGAAGCGCTGCCTTCTTTCTATGGAATTCATTTTTGGTAGTTATAGTGTGTTCTTTCTCCTGTTTCATATGTGGAAAGTGTGGAATGGAACTGTCAAGGCTCCTGTTCCAGTTTAAAAGTCAAAGTAAAATGAGGCATTTCTGTCCTTAATGGGTTTCTGTTTCCACTTTATATAGTTTAAGGAGTATAATGTTTTGTGGCTCCATTATTTGAAATAAAATGTGCTAGTTCCTTAACTGTGTTTTTTTTGAAGTTTATCAGACCAAGGGAAATCCCTGTCAGTAACGGACTTTGCTTTACTAATATCTCAAGTATAGATAATTTGGTAGTTGAGGGTTTTCATCTAAATCCTTGACGCTGGCAAGCCAAGTATGTGCTCTGAAATATCAGGCTCAAATAACTGTACCACTGTACTTTAGTTTTGTGGCAAGTAGAATTCTTATGATACTTACTGCCTTACTGGGTTTCATCTGTTTTTTTTTTTTGGTGCAAGAATTATATTCGAGAATTATGAAGTCTTTCTCCCTTTCTTAGGTACTGGTATGGGAGAGAAGAACCTCTCCGAGGTTATAACTCTTGCCATGTCAACATGTAAGAGTTGACTGACTCTGAAGTATGGAAATGATTACGGCACCAGACATTTTTTAATATTGTAGGACATGGAAGTCATTCATAAAGCAACTACTTGATTGGATACTATAATGTTTTCCATGGTTTCCTACCTGCCGTTAAGGACTCAAGATGAACCTCCTTTTGATCTCTGTGGACGATTTTGTACCCAAAAGAAATTTGGAGTGAAGATTGAGAGCTCTTGTATTGTACTATAGCCCCGAACTATCAGCTTTCACCTCTATCTAGACTGCCCTCCCTTACCTTTCTCAATTGGAGTCTGTCTTTTCGTTTGGTTCATGAGAGGCTATTATAAACTATACGGAAATGCTTTCCAATAGTTGCACTTACCCTCCTTCCAATCAGCAAACAGAAAAAGAAACAAACCCAGATAGGGGTTAAAAGTGAAATAAATGCTGCAAGGAGTGATCTTTTCTTTTTCTCGTTGGATGTTTGTCATTTTCTTGCTGGATGGTGATTTTTTGCATCAAGTGTTTTATCTGTTTTCTTTCTTGGCTGCCAGAAACTTTGTCAATGAAGGGTTTGACGTTAAATTGCATGGACCGCAAAGCAGAAGCATATGAACTTGTTCGGCTTGGACTAAAGGTTCGGATTCTGACTTAGCCCTCATATATTTTTCTTTTTTGTAATTCCATTTACCCAATTAGTATGGCTGTTGTCTCATTGGAATTTATTAATGGTGTGTTCTATTGTAAATGTAGAATGACCTCAAAAGTCATGTTTGCTGGCATGTTTACGGTCTCCTGTACCGGTCAGACAGAGAATATAGGGAAGCAATTAAATGCTACCGGAATGCCCTAAGAATTGATCCAGACAACATTGAAATATTGCGGGATTTGTCACTTTTACAGGTGGATATGAAATTTGCTCTGACTTTTTCTATTTGTTGTTTTTGAAATTGAGAAAGTTGGGTTTTCTTTTTAAGTTGGGTAATAGGTGCATTAACCTTGGTGTGAAAGGCTGATTCTTTAGAACATGTTGATGAAGCCTAAGCTTAACCTAGTTCTTGATCAGTTGTTTTCTATAATGCCAATGGTAGGCTAGATTACACTTTCCAAGCTATACTCCAGTGCGCCCTCATTTTTCTCCCTGTAACTGTCAACCAAGGTTACCGCCTTGCACCTTTTGCTTTATCTTAAATTTTCTGCCTTCTTTTACAGGCACAAATGCGTGACTTGTCCGGTTTTGTTGAAACGAGGCAACAATTGCTGACTCTAAAACCAAATCATCGCATGAATTGGATCGGATTTGCTGTTGCCCATCATTTAAATTCCAAGTATGTTATGATTCTCTGATGCGGAAAAATTGGATATATTACACTTGTCTTGTACTTCAGATCCGTGCTATTCACATGCCAGCTGTAGAATCATGCAAACTAGTATTTTTCAGGCAGGGCATCCTAATTGTTGACGTGGAAGTAAGAACCAAATTATTAAGTTTATTTTTCTTCGTTGTTTCCACTTTCTATGGTTTCTATTTTTCGTGAGGCTAAAAGAGATGTTAGTGAAACTATGCAACTAGAGTAACCGATGAGGAATCTTCAAATTGTTTATGTTGGCTTGCTGGTATGATGTTTGTTTCTTGGCGTTGCTCCATTCTGGGGAGTTCATGCCCATTGGATGTTCTTGTAAAAAATTGAATTGGCATTCTGTTATGGGCTTATGGCTGAGGCCCAAGAATATGAAACCTATTGTTTACCGTGTAAATCAATTTGGACTTCCCAAAGCTAAATGCCTTTAAATTTAGACGTGTGATCTTTCGACATGGCTTTGAGAGGCAGTGCAGGGGTGGTCTTCCCTTGGAAAGGCATTTGGTGGGAGATCCTTTAAAAGTTGCTTTTTTTGGTTGGACTGCTCATGAAAAGACTTTGACAATTGATAACCTCGTCATTCAGGGACCCATTTTAGTGAAGTGTTGCTGCATATATAAGTGCGGCTGGGAGACAGACACTCATCTTCTCATTCTGATTCATTTAGTCATCTCTCTAGTCATTGTCGAGCTGCTAGAGAGCTGTGGAGTTTTATCTATGCTTTGCTTTTGACGACTTGGGTGCTTCACAGGGTTGGGGTCGGTGTTTGGGGTAGTTGGGAGGAGTGTGGTAGGGTTGGGGAAGGAGAAAGGCCTGGTTGGGTGTGCTGTAATGCCTGATGTGGATGGATCAGAGAAAGCTCAATTGGGCTTTCCAAGGAATGCAAGGGTCTATAGTTTGGCCTAATAGTTGTTTTTCTCATTTATTTAGCTGGGAAGGTGTCTCCAAGTGTTGACTCTAGTGTAAGTTTTGTAGATACCCTTCATCAATAACTAAGGCAGGCCTTTTTGCTTCTTTTATCCTTCTTAGGGCTGATACTCATTTTTGTCATGGGTTGCATTTCCTTGGTGCTTTGAGTTGTTTAATATTGTAGCGAAGAAAAATGCAAAACTGAGTCATGGGTCTGCTGTTGTCCTTTATCTTTGAAAAGCAATGACTAGTGTTGAAAGGCTGTGGCATTTTTGAGGGTAAAGCATGGAGCGGTTCTCATGTCGATGAACGCCAATGTTCCTCGCACTCGAGTCTCTCTGTGAAGGACTTTATTTCTCCTGGAGATGTTGATGAGTACATATTGCCCCTCCTAAAGTCCCCTTTCTGGATGGAAACCTGGAAAACTTCATCGGATTTTGTTTAGTGTGTTATGTGATTGCCTTTCGTGATTTCTTATTACCAGTTATTTACTGCCTGTTTCCTTTCTATAAAGGTTCTTTGGACTTGCTTGAAATTATGATTTCTCTTGCCGGCTGTGGTGACCTTTTTTGGAGTTAGTGGATACTCCGTATTTTTTTTGGCGGACGATTATGTACTTTTGTTGTATGGGGTAGCTGCATTATCTTTTGAGGATTTGTTGTGGGAAACAAAACTTTGACATGTCTTTTTGTTCTTCTTTTATATATTTATTACTCTTTATCTTTGGTTTATTTTCTAGTGCTTCAAAAGCAATTGATATCCTTGAAGCATATGAAGGGACACTGGATGATGATTATCCTCCAGATAATGAACGTTGTGAGCATGGGGAAATGCTGTTATACAAGGTAATAACTATGAGACACAGCGATTATTACATTTTCCCGAGTTCTCCACTTATGGAGTGCTTGTAGCAGATACAGTACCATAGGCTTAAGTTGTACTAAAAAATATGCAGAATGATGTTGCCTGTATGTGCACACATTTCCTGGTCTCGTTATCATAGTACTGTATATGGAAGCATGGAACACGGTAAGGTCTGATATTTGAGCACATGTCACTCCCATTTTCTAAATAGTAAATTGGATATTGATCTACAGCCGAGTTTGTAATGATGGGTGATCTTAGGCTTTTGTCCACCAATTCAAGTTTAATTAATTGACGGAAGTGTAAAACCAAGATGTCATGGGTCTATTAAAGATGGTGGTTATCTGAGATCTTTACTTTTTTTTTTTTTGGGTTTGTCACTTTATTTGCAAAAATGACTATGTTCTCGGACACATAATTGTGTTATTCTGGGATATTTTCCTCCAGATTTCGTTAATGGAAGAATGTAGCTTTCTAGAGAGAGCTCTAGAGGAACTGCACAAGAAGGAGTTCAAAATTGTAAGTATTTTCGATATAGATGGGTTGTCTAGACTATCAAGGCATGAGAGAACTTACTCAAATGTGAAACTTCTTTCCATACTTGTTCTTGTAGGTTGATAAACTAGCTTACAAGGAGCATGAAGTTTCGCTTCTTGTGAAGCTTGGTAACCTAGAAGATGGTGAAAAATGGTACAGAATGCTGCTTTCCATGAACCCAGACAATTACAGGTATATGACAATGTTTAAGAGGTTTTTGTAGCTGTGACCATCTATCTATACAAAGTATTTGTGCCTCAACCAATAGCTGACATTTCCAATATATCCACAAACCACTCCCCCCCCCCCCCGGCTCAGGGATGAATATACTGCGGTAGGGATTATCTGCTGATTTAATTTTTATATGTCTCTGGTTATAAGGCTGAAAACTGTTTTAAATTGTGATGAGAGTTAATTCTGGTAGACATGTTCGTTTGTCATCATAGCATTGAAAAGACTTGAATAACCGAGCCGGAACCAAATATCTCCTGGTTCTGAGGACTGAAGACTGATTAGCGTTTCTGAGAATATCACCCCCACCACACCCAAGTCTCCAACGAAAACTAGCAAGAATTTCTAATCAATTTGGGCCCATGCTCAGGTTTTTCTGATTCGGCCCGATTCCAGGGCTGAAGTCATCTTATTCATTTCATGATCCTATATCTAAGTTCATACTTAGATGTCAAGGATTTTGTTCATGAACTGACGTCAAACTTTCTCCTCTAGAGTTGCATATTTCCCTGTATACTTTGCCTAAACTCAATATTCTTCTTATGGATAACCATCCCCCTGTTTTCGCTTCCTTTCCCTTTCCTCTCATTTTTCATTTACATAATTTGGGTGTCGATAAAAAAAATGAAAAAAGTGCCTTGTGACCCTGTGCCCATCCCACCCATCCCCAAAAGATGGGTCAGGGTGCTTCTCTGCTTGTTTACGACTTGAATGTTGGTTTGAAGTGTTATTTACATTTTCCACGTTCTCTTTTTACTTCTTCTGGTTTTAGGTATTATGAGGGACTACAGAAGTGTGTGGGTCTATCATCAGAAAGCCACTGCTATTCATCTGAGGAAGTTGATCGATTGGAGACATTATATAAATCTCTTGGGCAGCAATACAGTCGGTCATCTGCCGTTAAGGTGACTCAGCCCCCTTTATTTCTGGTTACTGAAGTCATCCTATGTGGGCTTGTGTGTGCTTTGCAACTTCTAATGTTCTTATGGTGACCTTACAAGAGTTGTATAGATATAATTGTGCATGCCAGCAACCCGGCTCGGGGAAGTATGATATAGTTGCTCCATATCAGCTATCGCTTATCAGTTTCAGGATTGCATGAGCCTTTCTGATACTTAATTAGAGTCCGTCCGTTTTGTCTCTTTCTAGATTTTGTATTGAATTATTGATGCATCATTTTATCTTAGGAATTTTTGGTATGAATGTGTCTCTGGGAACATGTTTCAACTTGTACCCAGTGTCTTTACATTTACAAATTGTTTTCTGGACTCTCCATAACTTTTTATTCCCTTTGTTTCAGAGGATACCACTTGATTTTCTAAATGGTGAAAAGTTCCGGGAAGCGGCAGATAACTACATTAGGCCTCTCCTGAGGAAGGTATCCTTAGTTTTTACTTCTATTACTCCAACTGGTTAGGCCGCTAATGAGTCAAAACTTACAGTTTCTCTTTGTGATGGATTTAGGGAGTTCCTTCATTATTCTCTGATCTGTCTCCTTTATATGATCACCCTGGAAAGGTTAGTGCTGTCCCCTGTAATGTGTATCAGATTAAAGAGTGTTGAAAACGTCTTTGTAGTTTATTTGATGGGTGTTTTCTTTCCGTTAGCGTCTATCTAGGTTTTGTATTTCTTATCCAGGCAGACATTCTAGAGCAACTGATTCTTGAGTTGGAGCATTCAGTTAGGACAACTGGTGGATACCCTGGGAGGTATGACTTTTGTGTCCTCAACTCTTTTATGAGTGTATTTTGGCAAAGAGAGAAGAGAGACCTCTCTCTCTCTCTCTCTCTGTGGGTCCCTTGGCTATTGAACCTCTGTCAGATACATAACATGGGTATGGGCATTGGAAATGTAAGTACCTGATGTAAACCTTGGACAAATCAAGAGAATTGTTAAATGGTTTGGGCACATATGTAAGTACCTGATGTAAACCTTGGACAAATCAAGAGAATTGTTAAATGGTTTGGGCACATCGTTTGTTAACTTAGATTCTCTCCCGATACAGTAGTTTATTGCACTCATACATGCTTACTAGTGAGGTAGCCATGTTGGACATGGTATTCAGTTCTTAGATTGTACCAAGTTAAAAGTTAGCAGTAGTTCGTCTTATTCATCACCATGCTTGCATTCCATCTGGTGTGCAGGACTGAGGAGGAGCCTCCTTCAACATTGCTGTGGGCTTTGTTCTATTTGGCTCAGGTAAAGGTCTTCTGTAGTCCTATGTATAATTAGTCAGCATCAAACATGCCTCTGTGCATTTTCATTCTACTAGTGTCATCGTTGTTGTCAATTAGCTGAGAATTGTGTTTTTGTGCAGCATTATGACAGACGGGGACAACATGATATTGCCCTTGTAAAAATTGATGAGGCTATCAAACACACTCCAACTGTGATTGATTTATATTCGGTCAAGGTTTGCAAATCTTAACACTTTGTGATATTCCACTTTAGTTTTGCCAAATATTGACACATGTTCTCAGTTGTAGTGACCGTCTGAAGCTTGTCTTCCATGTGAGGAACCATCTTTTGTTTGATTTATAATGCCTTTTGGTAACATAATATTTTCTTAAGCGCACCTTGGTTCGTTGTTTCTTGAGATCACTATGTTACGGATCCATTGCCTATCTCTCCACGTACGGGTCATGGGTAGCACGTGGGGGAGAGTGTTAGAGTTTGTTCCGCATTGGTAATTGCAACCTCCAAAGCTAGAATATGAGCCTGGGCGGCCTCTCCATTCATTGCCAATTGGTTTTGAGCTAGGAAGCACGGGTACCGGTACGCGGTACAGGTACGGTACGGGTACGCGATACGGCAAAAACCTAAAAAAGTAGGGTACGGGTACGGTTGGGTACGCAAGTGTAAATTTTATTTTATTTTTTTCCCTATTTTACTATGTTCCATTGCACAAAACCACAAAGGCACAAACTAAATAAAACACTCATTTTACCAACAAAAAGAAGCATAAATAAGAGCTAAAGAGTTCATAAGTGCATAGATGAAACAAGTGCAATGTCGTTTTAGAGTTAATACTTATACTGACAAAAAAATAATCATCTTCAACATTAATCATCTTCAATTTATAGTAACCTAATTTTCCATACAAGACGGTCAACTAATTTTTTTAATGTACAGTTAATTTTTTAATTTACAGTATAAAAAAATTAAAAAATTAATCATCTTCAACATCACCAGTACCATCATTTACAGTATAAAATACAGTCAAGTTGTGAAAAAAAAAAAGAGATTCACAGAGAATGCGAGAGAGAGACTTACCAGATTCGCAGAGGAGTCGTGAGGAGCGCAGAACTCTGAGTATGGCTGCTGCTGCTGCTGTTGTAAAAGATTTGAAGCCCTAAATCTAAACAATACGTCTGCCTGTGTGTTAAATGGCATGAGAATTGCACATTAACCCCTTAACTTTTGAGTTTTTTCATTCGGGCCCCCAAAAGTTTTTAAAAAATTACATTTTCACCCAAACGTACCCAGATCTGTACCCAATCGAAGTACCCAGGTGTACCCAGCCGTACCAGGAATAGTGCAAAAGTACCCGGTATGTTTTTGCTGTACCCGGTACGTATTTTTGCCGTACCCAGCCGTACCCGTACCCGGTACTCGTACGGCAAAATTTTCGGAGTACCTGTGCTTCATAGGTTTTGAGTTGGATGCTTTAACACCTTTCATGAAATTTGGGTAAGTTTTTGTGGTTCTATTTTGAAATGGTAATGTTGCTATGGATCACAGGCCCGTATATTGAAGCATGCTGGTGACTTGGTAGCCGCTGCTGCTCTGGCAGATGAAGCTAGGTGCATGGATCTTGCTGATCGCTATGTAAATAGTGACTGTGTTAAGCGTATGCTGCAGGCTGATCAGGTTAGAGATATGCATTTTAATGTTCTTTGGATTGTACAGTAAATGCTCAAAACAGGTCATTATCTCATAGTTCTTTGTTTTCGACTTCTGTAACTTCTTATGTTGATTTTGCTTTTGTATGTGACAATATTCCTTGAAGGTGGCATTGGCAGAGAAGACGGCTGTATTGTTCACAAAAGATGGGGATCCGCACAATAATCTTCACGATATGCAATGCATGTGGTATGTCTAATTTGGAGCAAAATACCATTTTCTGTTGGTTTTAGGTTGGACAATTTGCTAAATAGAACACTTGCTAATTCCGGGATCTTGCTTTGGAAGGTATGAACTTGCTTCTGGAGAAAGCTACTTCCGCCAAGGTGACCTTGGTCGAGCATTGAAGAAATTCTTGGCTGTGGAGAAACATTATGCAGATATAACTGAAGATCAGTTTGATTTCCACTCCTATTGCTTAAGAAAAATGACCTTGCGAACCTATGTAGAACTGATGAAATTTCAAGATCGGTTGCATTCGCACAATTATTTTCGTAAAGCAGCAGCTGGAGCTATCAGGTTAAACTTTTTTTTTTTTTGGGTGCTGCAGAATTGACAGGTTATACTTTCACTATGTTCGGCTAGTCGGACCATGAATGCTATGATAGTGGGGTGTTATTTACTTTATTTCGTGTTTCAACTACTGGTGCATTTTAATGCAATTGCATATATGATAAGTCAATTGTGTTTATGAGTTTTCAATAACAATTTGGGGATGTTTGGATCTAGACTCCATATGCACTACTTTTTCTTGCACTACTTTTTCTTTCTTCAATCGGAATATTAATTGTTCATCGATCAGCTGGACCCTGATTTTAGTTTTTTTTTTCCCCCTCCTGATATTTATGATCATCTGAATTGAGGTGCAGGTGCTATATAAGACTGTACGACTCACCTTCAAAGTCCGCTGCTGAAGAAGATGATGAAATGTCAAAGTTACCTGCTTCTCAAAAGAAGAAATTGAGGCAAAAGCAGAGAAAGGCAGAAGCTCGAGCTAAGAAAGTAATTTTGTTTAACTAGCATGTAGCATCACAGAAATTTTTGGCAGGGATATGCATAGTTGCATCCTAATATTCTTGATTTTCATAGGAGGCAGAAGTGAAAAATGAAGAAACAAATGTTAGTGTTGTCTCGAAGTCTGGCAAACGAAATGCCAAACCAGTTGATCTGGATCCAAATGGGGAGAAGCTGCTGCAGGTTGTTTCTGCTTGTGTTATTTGACCTTTTGGATTCTGCTTCTTAGTTTACTAGTTTTCTGGCTGCTTGTGGAGCTTGTGTCATTTTATTATTCTTATGTAGACATCTTTCTTAACTTGGTATGTTGAGTGACATAGGTTGAAGATCCGCTGTTGGAAGCTACTAAGTACTTGAAGCTGCTTCAGAAGCACTCGGCTGATTCCTTAGAGACGCACTTGCTCTCCTTTGAACTAAATATGAGAAAACAAAGAACTCTACTCGCCTTTCAGGTAGTATCATGGCTTAGTGCGGAACTCGTGACATTTTGATTTTGATTTTAAATTGATTCATAGTCATGTTCTTGGCTTGTACTATATCATCTGAAAGTTATAGTAGTCAATTTAGTTGATGACCGGCGACCAACAGTCGGCTTAAATTTCTCAACTGACAACATATTTCATTGAGTTTTTTAGAAACTGTGCTTGTGTTTTTTCTACTATTTTACGAAGTGACTGAATGCATTTTTCTTATTTTCTTTTCCCTGAAGGCTCTAAAGCAACTTGTACGGTTGGATGCTGAAAACCCAGATTCACATCGCTGCTTGGTACGCGCTTGTCATTTAGCTAATTGGAATACGCCTGGCATATAGTGTTTACAATCTTTACATTAGAATTACACATGCCCTTTTTATTTCCTTCTCTCCTGTCTAGGTTTATATGAATCTGAACCTTGTGTTTTCTTTTTTTGGCAGATAAGGTTCTTCCATAAATTGGGTTCTATGCCTACTCCAGTGACCGACACTGAGAAACTAATTTGGGCTGTCTTAGAAGCAGAGCGACCTACTTTCAGGTTCTCTTGGATACTGTTGTTATCATGATTGGATCTCATCAAAATTGTAATGGTGGCTCAATGTACTTATTATTAATTTTTCTGCAGTCAATTGCATGGGAAATCTCTTATCGAGGCAAACACCCTTTTCCTAGAAAAGCATAAAGGTCATCATCTACCTTATCTAATGTGCACTCAAAACTGACGGCCTTTGATTTTGCAGTATTTCATGTCATACCCTATTTTGCAGATTCCTTGATGCATAGAGCAGCAGTTGCAGAAATGTTACATGTATTGGATTCTAGCAACAAGGCTGAGGCTATCAAATTACTGGAGGGTTCATCAAACAACCTGGTGTCAGGGTAATGATTCTGAGTATATTAAGCGCTGATTAAAATTGTATTTTAGAATTATTTTTTGGGTGGCAGAACATTGAAACTCTGCGTGTTTCATTAAATCAGGAGTGGAGCGCTTGGACCAGTCAGGGAATGGAAACTCAAAGATTGCGTTGCAGTTCACAAACTTCTTGGCACAGCTTTGAATGACCGAGACGCTGCATTGAGTAAGTCTGCAACATGAACTGAGATGTGTGAGATTGCCTAGCAGACTGTTCTAGTAGAATTCCATGGTTTAACATGGGGAAAGGAGGGCAGCATATGGAAAAGCCAAGACTTTAGAGCTAGTTAACTGTTTGTTATACTGATCAAGCTTTTATGTGTGGAAAATACAAATATAATTTCAGATCTCTCTCTCTCTCTCTCTCTCTCTCTCAACACCAAAGACAACAGGGGTGCTGAAATTGATTCTTTCTTGTAGGATGGAAGGTGCGATGTGCTGAATACTTCCCGTACTCTACATACTTCGAAGGAAGCTGCAGCTCTGCCATACCAAACTCAGCTTACAACCAGACACACAAGAACCCGGAAAATGGTGGTGAAACGCATCTCGAAGCTCTTCACAAGCCTGAGTTTATTTCTTCAAATGGTAAAATCGAGAAACTTGAGGCATCATTTAAGGACATTATCGTCTGACCAGACAATTTGAATGCAACTTGTCACGAAGCCGTCCTCCTGAACTTTGCCTGGGTGATCAAAGTGTTAAAAATCCATTCTGCGGCTTTGTATAATGGAACTGGGTAAATGAGTTGAAGGTCGCTCATCAAGGAAGATGATTCAAAGTTTTGTGCAAGTTAAGGTGAGATCCTCTTTTCTGTTGCTTTGAGATTTGGTGCTTCTTTTAGGCCACTAGTTCAACCTCTCCACCTAATTGTGGAATGCATTTTCCTCTTGCCAATGTGTACAAGTTATAGACATAGGGTTTCTCTAAGTTGTTGAATACTAGCTTTTGCTTACATTTGAGATCCCGGACAAGAAGTTTTTTCGGTTTGCAATGCTTCGCAACGTCTGATGTTACTCCAGGGTTGAGGGGTGCTCTACGCTAGGTTTTTTTTCGACAAGTCAAAACAGATAATACGCCCGATAGAGTTGATCTCCAGGATATGTTGTACTTTGCTCATTTGGTGGACCATTATTAATGATGTGTAAATTCTTTATTATTGGAAAATTTTGGCATGAAATTATTCATTAGCAGTTTTTCTGTCTTGCTTTTATGCATTTTGAGTGTAGCTGTGGTTGGCTTTCATGTTGCACCCGTCGTCAATTGTTGTGGATTAGAATTGTGGTTTCTGGCTGCATTTATTCTGATAAGGAGTAACATTTTGATAGTGGTTGTTACGAGGATTAATGATGAAGTGTCATTTGATTGAGCTGGTTTGCCGTTAAAAAGTTTTTTCTTGGTTCAATCTACGCTAAAAATTTGATGTTTAATGTTAGATTTTAAAGAATCAACTTTTAAGTAAATTCTATCGTGGTTTTGGTCTTAAGGGCTAGTCTAACCTTCATCTCAAATCCCTTGCCTTCGTCAAAATTTAGGGCCAAAAAAAATGGCAATAGGCCATGCAAAGTACTGCATTGTAAGCATGAAAATTGTAAGATTTGGTTATACAATATGAGGTGAAATCATTCTACTCTGAACTATTTGGTTATTGCGAAGTTTGGGTTGTGTATGCGCGTTTAAAAGCGTCCTATTGCCCCACTAGTCGGCAATTGTCTAGTTAAGCGGGTTAAGTGAAATTACCCTTTTACCCACTGTTCAAAATACTATTCAATTCCCCATCAAATGAGCTACAACTCAAAATATCTGAATCCATGGATCCTTTGGTTACACATGACCTAGCTCATGTCCACAGCTTAAATATCTCCAATGGAGTGACAGCAGTGACAGCGACTTGGAAACAAGCTAGGGGATCAACTATTCAGTGGTCCTGAGGCACATCGATGTCCTATACCCTTAATCACTGCACAATGTCCTATACCCTTGATCACTGCACAATTATGTCCTGAGGCCCACAGCTTACCCTGGAGGGAACAAAGGCTTGGTTATGGTAGCGGAAATGGGAAAAGATAAAGGTACCGATGCAACGGGTACAGACCATGTACCGACTAACTCGGGAACTCACTTGTGGCAGTAGAAACAGGATAAGGTAAAGGTACTGATGCAATGGGTACAAACCATGTACCGTGGGTCCCCTAGCCGGTCGGTCCATGGTTTGTACCTGTAGCGGCTTTGGAAAGCAAAAACATTGGATTCAAAATTGTCATCCACCATGCTTTCGGCCCACCAAATTGTTCTTTCCTGAGATTCCATATAATGCTGTATGGAAAGAAGGAAAGCACCAAACTCACAAAACAAAACCAGTTCATGAATTACAGACAATGATTTGTTGGTAAGGACAGAGATTAGGTGACAAGACTCTGACTAGGAAAATTGTTGGCATTCTTGTAAGCCGTGACAAAAGTAGGGCTTTGTTCTGGATTTTTTTTTGGTGGAGTAAGAAATTCATTAATAACAATCTCTGCTCTGGATCGAAAGAGAAAGAAAACAAAAGAAAGAAGTATTTTTACCACATTGTGCGACCGGGAATGACTTGAATCTCGTACACCACATGCCGGTACTGGCCGCGACGATACATGATTTAGAAAACCCAGTTCCTTAGAAATTTAACTCCGTTTTGGCTTAAATACCACTCGATACCAAACTATTTTGAGTCTTATTTTTCTGTTAATAAATGTATATTTAATTTATTATTTTAAAAAACACTACCCTGTAATCTGTCTCATCGGCACGGTGGTACCAATACGTACCATACCAGAGGAAAAATGAATACTCTAGCCGATACAATATTGAGAAAATTAATTGGGAGACAGGATTTTCTGAATTTAGATTTTTTCCACTTTTTGCCTTGATGTCAAGTTTGTCATGACTTGAACCGTACGTTTATATGAGTTGTAGATGAATTCAACCACCAATTGTCCAAAGAAATAAAAGCTATATAGCCATGCATTTTTACTCTTGTCTCCCCATATAAATTTTGATTGTACGGTTTCCTCAATCATGATCTACCGACAAAGGCGAACTGTCATGCATACAGGCACAAGGGCAGATGAGCTTGGGCAACTGTTGCTCTACTGGAGTTTTAGTTTCTTTTCTTTTCCCTTTTTGCCAGTGACGACTCCAAAAGTTCGGAAGTTTGAGGTCATTCATAAACGTCAAAAACTTTTACCAATCATAAATTAAAGAAAAAAATTACAATAATGGCAACTAAAAATCTTATTTCAACAAAAATCACATTTAAAGCTCAACCTAGCAAGACAAATTAACCTCTCCTTGTCAAAAGAACAAAACGAATGACTAAAATTCAAACAAATCACACAAATAAATAACTTTTATGAACTTTTAGGAGTTATCCAGTGGTATCACCACCAAATTTAGGGGTTTATTTATGAATTTTTCAAATTTTTTTTTAAATTTTCAATATAATAGTAGTATTTTTTTTTTGCCTCTCAACCATGTGGAGTCGCCCCTGCTTTTTGCAAATGTTAATGCCAAAAATGTTTTTTATTATGCCAAAACTCCAATGTATAAAATGCTTGTACTTATGTACAACGTACATGCCTTTTATGCATTGATAATCTCTTCTATAGTACTTCTGTACGTACTTTCAATTAACAGGAAATTGCTAATTATTTTCTTCCATATATTACAACTTTTTCCAATGTGTACTAATTCAACATTGAAATCATTCGTATGACCTCTGTTCTCTGTATGACTATCTACAATTTGAACCCAGCATTTTTTTTTTGTGTGAACGGGAAAGCTTCTACGTTTTTTTTTTTTGTGGCCAAATGGGTATTAGTATTTGGTAGTTACAACAGGAGTTGAGCAATTGCTCTACGAGAACTCGAACTCAGGATCACCCCCTCAGTAGGGATAAAGCCGGCTCAACACTTTCGGTGGCCGGAAGCGAGTTCAGAAGATGGCGCCTTTATTTGTAGGCAGTGGCGGAGGCACACCTAGGCCAGTGTGGGCACGTGCCCACATTGCCGTTCTCTATAATTTCGTAAGGTTTTTTTTTTTGGTTTTATAGTCAGAGGTTATCCGGACTTGCTTACATGCATTTTGATTTCCTCTCCAGTCAATGGCAAGTCATCCATACCGGGAAGAAGATTCAAAAGAGATTTATCTCTTGTGACTTGGCCCTAAGCAGTTGCCAAGTTTTGAACTCAACTGGATATTTCGCGAATTGTAGCATTAGAAAAAAATAATAATTATTATTTAGACAATTTTTCGCTCACAAACAACATAACCCATGATCTTTTGTTCACTCACTCAAAAAAAAAAAAAAAAGAAAAGAAAAAAAGAACATTACCTACTTTAGTTGGGACATATTGGATCTCCCTTTTGATCGAATAGTTTATTATATAATCTAATCTAGAGGTAATCATAGGAATTGCATATTCGTAAATGCTAGATCAAAGGATGCAATATATTTTTTTTTCCCTAAAATTTTAACCCAAATTATAAAGCAAGATGCGTGTTATTTGATCAAATACATTTTCCTATAAGAATGTCCTCTTTTTTTTCTTCTTGAGTTGTGTAAATATCAAGCCCTACAAACTGAATGTATTTTCATTGTCGAAATAATTACTCAACGTGGACAATAACAATTTGTGTAATTTTCATCTTTTTTTTTAGGTGAGTGAACTGAATAACACCGAATCAAGTCTGAAATTCTCATTTTTTTTTCTCAAGCCACAAAAGGCAAGCAACAATCGTATTGTCAAAACCACCAACTCGTGGTGAGTGAGTTATTGTCAAAATTCTTGCTTACAGTGTCCACACTCATACGTAATCCTGGCTCCGCCATTGTTTGTAGGGGTTCTTATTACATCTTGGGTTCTACTTGGGAATAAAGTTACATTGTTTTATAGCCTAATATAAGAAGACTAATCTAATATAAGTGGACTAACCAATTTTGGGAGCCCTAATTTTTGGCTTGAGTCGGGGCCCGGAGCTACCCTGGCTTACCTCCCAAGTTAGTACTGTTAGTACGTAGAGTAACGAACCCACAACACTAGACGCAGTGTCTAGAAGCTTCTATGTTAGCAAGCTCTCATTTTCTAGTCTCTTACTAGAAATTTCTTTGACCACAAGTTTTTTGTTTTGTGATTTTCGTGCAATAACTCAAAAGAAAACACATTGCAACTCTGTGTCGGGCTTGTGGACTAACCCAGTTTCCACTTCACGTGACTCGGCCCACCAATAATCCAACATCTCCCTTCAACACTAGCCCACTCCTTTAATATCTACATCATCAACGGTCCAGAATGAATCGCACTTTGTTGGAGAAGTTGACCCAGACCCAAAAATAAAAGGTCACTGTTTTTTTTTTGGCCAATACCAAAGTCTTCATATGGACTTTTCTTCGTATGGACTTTCCCTTCTTTTTTTTTCATTACTCAGGTGTCTGGCCTGGTGTTCTCACACTTCGACTAATTTTAGAGGTCCAAATTGGCTCCAATAAAGTTTATAGCATCTAAATAGTTTCAAACACGAGATTGTAGGTGGGAACAAACCCTAAGTTCTGGTTCTTGACGACCTTGGGGTGGTTGATCATATTGACTTGTTTGGAGAAAAACTTGGGTGTCGGCTCAGTACCACATGACAGTGCCCAGCGCGCATCTCGGTTCTTCAAAAGTATTTTGAACTGTCCGGATTTTCGAGAGAGAGAGAGAGAGAGGGAAGGAGAAATCTGGACCGTTCATTAGGCGGAAGATTACATGCATGTAATGATAAACAAGTTTGGATAGCAATACATATTCCATAGATATTAACAATACAATTTTCTCGCATATCGGTACATTTTTTTACACATTATCCTTCGCCTTAAGTGCTGAGGTAAGCATTTTCCATTATTTATAACGACTTTTGATTATGCTTAAATCATTAATGGTGTCATGGTGATTTGTTTACTACTGAAACCTAGGGTTCAATCTTAGGACCCTCCTGTAGGAAACTCAATTAAAGTCGGAGCAAAGATTACTATAGACTAGTCCCAAAGTAGTTAATAACATCTGAGAAGTTTCGAACACGAGATAGTAGGTGAAAACAAATCCCTAAGTTTCGGTTCTTGACCACTTGGAGTTCATACGGACTTGTTTGGATATAGTATTATTTACAACGATTTTTGATTATGCATAAATCATCAAGAGAGAACATTTTTTCCACCGCCAGCGGAACAATCACACGGACCGCTGTTATTGATTTGGAGAAAACATTTGTCTCCATCACCGGCGGAAATAACTCATTCTCAATCATTAATGGTGTCATAGGGAAAAGTAGTAGGAGTATTTGAAACGTGGGTTCGATCGATGTCTAGGGTAGATCGAACCAAACACACCCTGAGGTCCAGAAATGTGCCGGAGACAAAGTCCAAGGCATGTGGCTGTCTGTGGGACCCTTTGTTGCAATATTAATTTCCTTGTCGGTCCCACATGAAACATATGCTCGGTTGGAAAGAAACATCAGTTTTTAGTCAATCAACTTGGGGTTTGAATTAATGCATGGATCACATTATATGTGATTTTTATGTCTAAAACGTTCACTAAGACTTGTTTGGTTGGTCGGATTTGAATATAGACGTGTGAACATATGATAAATTAGCTTCAATAATACTAGTAAATGGAGTTGACAAAGGTTTGTTCAATTATATTAGCATTTGAAGATGATAATGAATGTAATACACTTCGTGAGACCAATAGTGAAATTTGAAAACTAGATTTCGGCCCGGTTTGATACAAAAATAAGCCTGGTCATTGGTGTATTGCCTTATTCAACAAATAATTCAAAGTAAATGACGAACACAATTCTTGTCATGCAATCATGCTAGCAAATGACAGACTAACTAATTTGAGGAACAAGGGACAGACATAATTGAAAATTTCAAGGTTCAAGAAGCTAGAAATCCTCGTCGGTTTTGAGCAGGAATTTTTTGCACATTTACAAATTAAAGAGTAAGTAAATTACATCAAGGTCCTGTTTAATAACTACCAAACTACTACTTAAACTAACAAACAACTTCTAAAGTCTTCATGTGCTAAAATTCCTTTGTCCCCTTTTAGCAACCCTGACCACAAAAACAACCCATTTTCTAGTGCAATTTTTAAGTCTGTTTTTGTGTTGCAAATTGAGCATGATTCCATAAAGGTGTCCCATAAATCATTAGGTTGGACTTGACCCTACAACATGGTCATAATCACAATCCATATCAAATGTGATGTTGCTTATGGGAAGCCTTGTTAGCTGTTAATGGATTAAAAAACCTAGTACTAAAATCTAGAGGGAGTCATAATCAAAATTCGTAAAAATAATATCCTTTTCGAACCACGTAAATCTTTATTTCGTGCTCTCTTTGGATTTTTGCTTGATCGATTCTTTTTTTGTGGCGTTTAATTTGTGCGTTTGCTTTGTTTTTTTGAAAAGATGCACAATTGCAAATTTGCAACTGAAGAATGTATAATTTTATTGCCGATTAAAAAAATGGTATAATTTCAAAATACTTTCTGGCCCAGTAGGCCCAATTTTTCTGGGCCATTCCTTCCTACCTGGGTTACCAAGTGGACGCCCATGCGTACATCAATTTTCAAATTGTTTCAAAATACGTCATAAGTGACCCATGCATGGTAGAATATTATTCAGGAAAGTTACGGTCACAGACATCAATGCATAGATTCCGATATAGCTGTCTTCGGAAACGTTTGATGCACGCGGGTCACTTACAATAACATGGGCCATGTCCACACACATCAGACGGCTCTAGGTGCATTTATGTCAGAATCTACATGAACATTTGTGTTCACAACATTTTGCATATTGTATAACTCAAAGTCTCAAACGCAAATACACTATCGTATCATGTGATATTAATTGTCTCACATGTACCATAATGCTAACCTAGGGCGCAGAGGAAAGGGTGACCAGCGGGAGCAACAACACACTCTAAAATTCATAAATTTTTAGGGGGTGTTTGGCCACCTACTTTTTGCATTTTGGTTTTCACATTTTCTACTTCTAGGTGTTTGGCACACTAGAGTGAAAACACATTATGCGAGAATGAGTTTTTGGTTTTTGAGTTTAGAGAAGAGAAGTCAAAAATAGGTTGAGATGAGTATTGATTTCCTATTTTCCGAATTTCCCATTTTGATTAACAAAAAGACCTATACAGAATGTATTCTGCACATATCTCCCAAACATTACTCCCGTTTCAAAATGAATTCTGCACATTTCTTCCAAACACTCCTACCAAATTCAAAATACATTTTGACCATAATTCAAAAAACCAAAAAGCCAAAAAATTAAAAATGAAAAGCTAAAAACGAGGCTCTCAAACACCCTCTTAATCTTACATTAAAGCGCTGGCCCCTTCAAAATACAAGTTAACTTGGTTATAAATTTTCCCCTTCATTTCCATTTTAATATAATCAAACTGTTAAATGGATATAGGTTTGACCCTGTCAATCGATTATCTCAACTCCGCTACCAGTAAAAAATGCGTGACTATTCAAAAGGTCGAGTAATTTGAGACAGGAAGAGAGTATAATTATTATTTTTTTATTATACTCATTGGATGCAGGTTGCATGCATTCATAGGAAAATGTAACAACATACTGTACCAATCACGTCATTGAACTTTTCAAATATTCTGCAGTACAATTCATCTTTGACATAAGATTAATATTTACAAACACACACATAGATTTAATACATATACAACCAAGGCAGATCACATGGCCTGTTCCCATTAAACACATCCAACGGCCAAGGTTGAAACCCACCAAAACCATCAAAGATCAACAGCCCTTGGATCTGCCCCATATGATCCACCTTTAAAATTGCCGGCCTTTTTAGTGTTTTTGGGTGTCAAATGGGTCTTTTGTATCTCATGTGACCGACCACTAATCCCTACTTTGGCTGTCACTGCTCCCTCCATGTTCTTTTCCTCTCACCACATATAAAACCTAGCCATTTTCATCAACTATTTCAAAACAAAGAATTAACATTTTTTTTTCCCAAAAAACATTAGCCGAATTGAGAAAGTACTGATAACCCATCACCGGAAAATATGGCGAAAGAAGGTCTGGGGCTTGAGATCACGGAGCTCCGACTAGGTCTGCCAGGTGCAAACCCTAGCTCGGGGGAGAAAAATGAGAAGAAGAGGGTGTTTTCAGAAATAAGTGACGTGAAGGAGGTGGTGGGGTGGCCGCCGGTGCGCTCGTACCGGAGGAAGAACAGCTTCAACGGGGCTGAAGCGACGAAAATGTACGTGAAAGTTAGCATGGATGGGGCTCCTTTTCTTAGGAAAATCGATTTGGGCAATCACAAAGGGTATGATGAACTTGCATTGGCTCTTGAGAAGCTCTTTGGGTGTTATGGCAATATTGGTGAGTGCATGTTTTTTTTTTTTTTTTTCTTTTAGATCTCCTTTAATTTGCTACATGTTTCTGTGCTTAATTTTTTGATATGCAAACTTTAGAAAGAATCGTATATTAACGTACAACACCTGCATTAATTATATATAAGCTATATATGCATGTACTTATTTTGAAATTCTTTTAGCTAGATTGACTTTTTAGCTGTTTTCTTCCATTCTTCTTGTTAATTAGGAGGGAAAGTGTTATGAACATATTGTTTGGATTACGTTGACGAAAAACCTATTACGTTGCCGGCAAGGGGTTGATCGAGTGGGAGCATGACATCAACTAAAGGAGTTAATTTTTATATGTGCGTAGACTCAATTTTCTACATCTAGCAAAAAAAAAAACTCTTGGGAGTAATGAATGTTTGCTCGGCCATTAACTTTGGGCATTGGAATTGGTCTAAATGTGTGGAAGCTGGCATTGCCACCATCTAGTTATCGCAATACAATAAATTAATCTAATGAGAGCCCTATAAAACTCTAAGGCAAGTTTAGGAAGATAATTTGACAATTGAACCTAAGAAAAGTGGCTGGAAAGTTTCTAGGAAAATAGAGAAGCAAATGATTTATACATGTAAAGAACAATCGATAGACATATGGGTACCGAAATTGTACAAATCATAATGCGAGGCATACTTTTATGTCCTGCACGAATGATCCGAACCGTTCAATAATTTTAAAATAATTTTCAGAGTGTCCTAGCAAAAAAAATCAACTCAATTGGATATACGTAAATGCTTGATACAAACTTCAATCTTTTCATTCAGAATTCAAAATCCTAAGGCTCAGTTTCCAAACGATTTTATCAAAGATTTGATAAAATCAAGGGGTGATTTTATCAAATTTTGATAATTTTTTTAGGAAACTATAAGTTTTGAAATGAAAAAATTGAAGTTTGGATCAAGCAATTACGCATATTCAATTGAGCTGATTTTTTAAAAGACGCTCAAATTATTGACGGCTTGGATCATTCGTGTGAAACTCAAAAGTGGACTCCACACACCGATTTGTACAATTTTGGTACCATGGGAATCAGTATCCCTAGTAGCGTCCAAAGAACAATAGGGCAACCTATTACATTCGCTTTTGTGTGTGTGGGAATAGGGATAGTTAGCTACTTGCAGTTATGAATTTTAGAAAGTTTTGTGTTTGGAGTTCAAATTTTTTTTTTTCACTTGCTATCAATTTTTGTGTTGAGTCAGTCAGTAAGTCATATGAACTATAATTAACTCATGAACCGGTGTTTGTAGACGGTGGAATGGGTTCTTAGATTAATCGATCCATCAGCTGAACACGAATTATTTAAAAAGAAGAAATAACATCAGGTTTTCCGAACAACTAATTAAACAATCATAAACAAATCCAGTATAATTAAGTAGTAATTGTATATTGATTTGGGGGTGGTATTTGTTTATGTTGATGATAGGGGAGGCATTGAAGGATGAAGATAGCTCCGAATACGTTCCTATCTATGAGGACAAAGATGGAGACTGGATGCTTGTTGGTGATGTTCCTTGGGAGTATGTCTCTCTCTCTCTCTCTCTCTCTCTCTCTCTCTCTCTCTCTCTCTCTCTATCACACACACACACACAAAAACAAACACCAAATTCCATGACAAGTACGATAGGAACATTATATTGACATTTCCCAGGAGTTTTTTGAACATTAAAATCCATAGTGTTATACAGGGACGAAATTAGGATTTAATATACAAGGGAGTCGGAATATGAACAATAAGATTAACGTTTAAATGTCTAAATGATACCCGAAACAAAACACAATATCTGGGATTTTTTTTTTCTTAGACCGGCAAAGAGAATATATATGGTATGTTGCAAAAAGAGAAAATACAAGCCTAAATTTCGGAAGCAAACACCAAGATAGCAATAACAGGCACCAGAGCAACAAACGACAACATAAAAATTACCAAAAAGCTACAAAAATATCAACAAAACAGAGGTAAAAACAGTGGAAACACATAAAGATTAATTATATGGATTACAAGGATTAGTGGGAGGCCTACCATGTAAACTTTTGGTACTTAAAAAAAACTAAGCTAGATAATTATAGCGATGGCCAAATGGGGGGAGGCTCTGGCCTTGTAAGCCCCTTGTTAGTTCCGTCATTGGTGTTATAGCTTCAGTAAAAAAGCATTTCTAGGAGGGAACAGGGGGCCTATAGTCTTTGGGACGGCAGGCATTGCCAAGGGCCACATACGGTGGCATTTTTTTTTTTTTGGGGGGGGGGGGGATCCTTGCAACTTTCCTCCTTTAAAAACGAGGATATTTTATATTTTCCAATTATTTTCTTGCAAAACTTTCATCGCAGATCGAATAGACGCAAGAAAAACAATTAGATTTTCTTTTTCTTTTACTTCACTTTCTATCATTTATTTTTGCTTTATATTATCTTTTTTCCCACTAATCAAACGAATCCTTACAATCAAAGCAATAGCATAGAAAGATTTGAAAAACCCATCTTCCTATATAAGGAAAAGAAAGGAAAGGAAGAAGGAAAGTTCGAGGAAAATACGGAGGAAAACTTGTTGCGATTTTTTATTTCATTATTTTCCTCCCTTTTTCCTCTTCAACCGAACAAAAGAAAAAATAATTTTCTATTCCTTTTTCCTAGGTTTCAAACAAACCCCTAATGAAAATATGAGTAGTTAGGTACTACTTAAGGTTGCAAATGAACCGAGCTGCTTGCGAGTAGCTCGTGGCTTAGCTCGGTTCAATAAGTAAATGAACCTAGCTCGAGCTCGATTTTCAGGCTTGTTTAGTTAACGAGCTTGCTAAAGCTCGGCTCGGCTCGCAAAAGCTCGGCTCGATTACATAGGCTCGACTCGTTTAAGGAGGTTCGTTAAGTAAATTACCCCGGCTTAGCTCGATAAGGGCTAGACTCGTTTATGACCAAGCCGAGCTCGAACTTGATTTTTCAGCTTGTTTACTTAACGAGCCAAGCTCGAACACTACAAAGCTCGGCTCGGCTCGTGTGCACCCTAGTACTACTAGATTCCAATAGACACATAAGGGGGGTGACAAACAAAGTGTCTACCTACTAGCTGAGAAAATGTGACAACATTTGACTTACCTTCTAATCAAAGACATCTCTTTCCTTTCATTATCCAAGTTTTTCCATATGTAAGTCGTGGGTATTTTAAATTTTTGACACCTTCGGTGACATGGTAACAAATTTAAAAGTTTGAACTCAACATTGTCATTTAATGGAAATTAAATCAAATGACAGATATTCTGTCACTTCGAAACACAAATATATCCAGGTCCACTTCTACCACGAATTTACCTTTGCCGACAATGCGAAAGTCACCAAGATAGTTCTGAATTGTAAACCATTATAACCGTGATGATGCGTCATGGATGTGATTTGGTCCACACCTTCGAAATGAAAATTTTCAAGGATTGTTGAGACTTGAGATATGTCGCGATCAAAATGAAATGCGATTGAATTTTAGGACAAAAATGTCTATTTGGCCCGTTGGGAGCTCTTTCCTGGCCGTCTTATAGAGAAAGTCGAGAACATTCGTCATGCCAAAAATCAAGTTGATTGGATATCGTTTGATATGATTTTGGAGTACATTTTCTTGTCACATAGCAAGATTATAATACTAAATCAGAACCCAGTCAATCAATTTATCTGAAGACAAATGTAGTCCGAAATTATATCACCCGGTATCCGATCAACTTGATTTTTGATGCGGTCAATGTAATCAACGAGTTCTAAAATGTGAACAATTTGAATTTTCAAAACGAGTACAGGAGGAGCCTACAAACGGGCCAACCTGACTGTCCAGTCTATTTTCATTGACCGGAGAGGATACTCTTCCTAAAATTTATTCGTTTCACAAGGCCACATATTTGCAGTTGTTAAGGAATATGGTCCCACGTTACTAAGGATGGAATGATCAAGTTGGCCCGGTCTATTTTTCATTGACCAGAGTGGATCTTCTTCCTAATATTTAAAAAGCAACTTGATGGACTCTAGCAACTTGGTGGACTCCTCTGGCTCTTGAGAAACATGATTAAAAAGCATTAAAGAGGAGAGTACGCCATATACTAAAAGGAGAACGTGAATATCATTAATAAGTTTGAAGAAAGTACTCTAAGAGCAGATGGTCCTGATTTTTAATTTGACAGCCTAACCTTCATACTACTGCACATTTTTACGAAGGTCCTTTATTGTCAGCAGATTGAGCTAACAATAAGGTAACAAAAAGACCAAAAAAAAAAAAACTCTAATGTACTTTTTCATTTTCTATACACTTTTACACATTTTGTATACATTTTTTGTAATTTCAATACACTTTTTAAACCATAACGACGGCCCAGTTGGCTGATTTTATAATTTTCCTTTTTACAAACAATGTGACAAAAAGATAATCAACTTTGAAACTCCAATTATTACCTTTGAACACATCATTACAAAAGTCCTTTATTTTCTATGGGTTTTCACTTTTGAGTTTTTATGGTGTAGGTTAATTACGAGATAGTCACCTTCGAACGAAATTAACGTCATATGCGACATAATTAGGGCGTAACAGACTCATATAATCGACCCAGATTAAAGGATGAAAAAAGTTATTGAATTGGGTTATACCTTAGTTATCCAAAAAAATAAAATGAAATTAGGTTATACATTAACTATCAATTGTAAAGCCTAATAATGAAATAATGCAACAATTTTGCAGGATGTTTACTGCATCATGCAAGAGGTTGAGGATCAAGAAGAGGTCGGAAGCCAAGGGTATTATTGACCCACTGCAAAAGACAGATGACCTAAAAAATTTGCTTGTGGGAATGGACAACAACTAGATCACAGGACTTCTCTCTTGTCTATCTCTTAGGCATTTTATGCTTACTTTGTGGTGTTTAATTATTTATACTTAGAGTTTCGCTGCTTAATTTGTTTAATTGCGTGATTTGTGACAGTGATATTAGGTGCATGGGATGGAACCCTATATAACTATTTGTGTGGCATATTAAGAATGTATTTGACCTAACAATTTATTTCAATTTGTTTGTGGTGGTTGTAAAAAATATATAAAAAAGGTATGTACGTTCGTTTTGTTTTGTTTGTTCGTATAACTTAGGGTGTTCATTGTTCAAGACAGCTTACCCACACATCCACGAGTAATTTCTAAGGGACCAATCTCACCGTCCATTAAAAGAGAGCCTGATTACAGCAGGGACAAATTCTCGTATGTGAACAGAGCTTTCAAGAGAGTTCGTAACACCAAGAAGCCTGGCATGTGGTTCAATCCCAGCCTGAAACTTTTTGAAGGAGCAAACTTGTAAGTCATCACAAGCGTTGACCATATCTCCCTTCATCTATCGGGCAAACTCAAAACTTGTAAGTCATCGCAAGCCTTGACCTATCTCCCTTTGTCTACAAATCCATATCCCTGACAACCTCTCGCCCGCATCATTGTGTTTATATTTGCCCTATAGAACGTAACAAAACGAAACATCTACGCATGAACCAATTATTTTTCGAAGCCCTCTATCCACTTCAAAAAAGAAATATAATTTTAACATTATATCTTAAAGTTAAATTCTAACAACCCATTATGAACCAATTATTTTTCGAAGCCCTCTATCCACTTCAAAAAAGAAATATAATTTTAACATTATATCTTAAAGTTAAATTCTAACAACCCATTATCTAGTTTCGTTCCATTTTTATCAGATGTCCCCGGAAGAATAACCAATTACTTATTTTAGCTCGGCTTAACAAACTTATCTATTCTTTTGTCCAAACTTGGGTTGGCTAACTCCCAATCCAACCTAGCTAGGGTAAAACCAGGTGTGCAAGAAATTTATTTTTTTCTTTTATTCCATCCAAATTAAATACCATTCATGTGCGCAGTTCTTGTTCTTTATTTAGCTTAATTAATCTGAAGGAGACAAAGTTCTCTAATTTGCTGTCATTGGTATGGTTTTTTTTTTTTTTTTTTTTTCCTGCAGGATTAGTCAACCGTTAGGTTCATACACTGTATCAAACACTGTCAGAATAGAATCTAATCGAAGCCTTAGTTTAATTAAATCCAAATTAAAATCTGTCAGTCTAATCAAGGACATGTATGCATGAAACTCATCAATGTCTAAATTATATTTTAAACCTCCTATAATTATTATATAGATTAATATATATTAATCTAGTTCTCATATTCATGCACATTCATTAGGTTCAGAATCTATTCTGCATTATGCCTGGCTACAAGTTTTCTAATCGACAACCTAATGATTAACCAAATTACTTAGTCAAGACAATAGTATTGTTTTTTCAAACCAGTACTTAATTACCCTTTAACTTTGCAGTGTTCTATGTTCTGTGAACTCTCTTAATTTCCGGTCCTAATTAATTAGGGGTGTTTGGCAGACATGTTTTTGCACTTTCTACTACTTGTTTTTAGCTTTTGGGTGTTTGGGAACCCGCCAAGGCTCGTGGCCCATGCGGGTTTTCCTATTTTTTGAAGGGAGAGCCGGTTCTGGACTAAAGCCTGTAAAGTGTAAAGCTACCGCTTTAAGCCCTTAAATTTTGACTAATTTTGGGGGCCCAATTATATAGGTCCATAAAATGGTTAGGCCTACATAAAAATTAAAGATAATGTGTTTAATAATTTTAAGGGCCAATTTAAAATAATGCCCAACTAAAGGGCTTAAACATGATATAATTTGGCTTCAAAGTATTGAGAACCATTTTACAAAAAGAGCTAACAAAGCCCATTCTCAATTAGTGAAAGACAATGGATAGCTGTTTTTTGAATTTATGGATGGTGTAATAGAATATCTATTTCGGTTACAATTGCCTCTGGGGAACAAAGTTCTTCAAAGTTAAATTGATCAAAACCTACCTTAGTCGACGATGTCACAAGAGAGAATGAATGGATTGACTATGCTTTCTATTGAAAAGGCTGGAGAAACTTGATTATGCAAGTTTAATACTCTCAAATAATTGATTATCACAGTAAATGATACTAGTATATTGGAATGATTATCGATTCTAGGTATTTATACTCTCAAATAATTGTAAAGAATTTCATATGAGAGTTTTTTTCTCAAGTGCTTTTTACTATGCAAAAGTATATTGAGGGCCCATTTTAAAAAGTTCGCTTTAAGTCTCACAAAACTCAGAGCAGGCCCTAATTGAAGGTCCTTTCGATGTAGAGGGAGATTGGGCGGGTTGGCCGCTGTTCTGGGTTTCCCCAAGTGGCTTTTCTACTTCCAAAACATTACTCCTCTTCTAAAATGCATTCTGCATATTTCTCTCAAATACTCCTATCAGTTTCAAAACACATTCTGACTATAATCTAAAAAATCAAAAAGTTAAAAATAAAAAACTGAAAATGAGGCTCCCAAACAATCCATTAATCGCAAGGGTTTGGTTGAATAGGAGCTATGATAGCAAACAAGAGATCTATCACCCCGAAATTGCAAGTTCGACTCTGAATGTCGGTGAAAAAATCTTTAGTGCTAATATTTGTTTGGTCTTAACTTTTTAAGATTTTCAAAATGAATCAAGGTGTACATAAACTGGCCTTATATGTACAATATTGGTTGTATACGTGAATCATGTACTTGTCTCAATATTCTTTGTTAAGCTTTTGGTTTCCTTAATTTCCGCAATTCCACCATAAAACACGGCGGCCAACACTTTCACTTTGTTTAATTAGGCTAAGCTACTAGTTTTCTATTCCACGATTGATTGATATTAGTTTAATGTTCAGAGTTGTTTCATACATTAATTTGTGTCCTGATTCCATCCCTTTCTTTCTAGTTATCCGATGTGAGACACAAATGATCATTCACAGATGCCCTTCATGCGTGAATCATACATTGAGTCTAGCTCCCTCTCGATCCTGTATGTTTGACTCCTTCTTGATTCTTGATCTATTACTATTTTGAAACACCGTATTCGAACCCAAACTTATTCACCGCTCCCATTCCATCAAGAGCCACAATACTCAACGATAGTCACCATGCTGCCAACCACCCACTGTGTGCATTGAGAATTTTCTTGCTCCTCCGAGAGTGTCTGTGCTAGACCATGACCACCAATGTGTCCGGGAAAGTCCGTCAATAGATCGTCAACTATCGGCTCTAATACCAATTGTTTAGGAGTTTGATCCACAAAGGTTCTCTTCATTTGCAAGTAGGCCCAATTCGTCGGGGAGTATCCACCACACCACATGATCACTTGGGCCCAATTTGAATTGAATGACATGTGTTTATTTAAAAACTTAAGCCTTATAAGATATAGGTGGTCAGTCACTCAATTATATATTAAGTTCCAACCATTTTTTCTGTTAAATTGATGTCAGACTCAAATCTCCACACATGTTCTAATCTACATTGAAACTCCTCAATCAACAATATGTCTTGATGCTCTGAATTGCACCAAAAGTTAAAAGAGTTTGAGCTCATCCGATCCACAATAAGTGACATCCGATTGACTAATTATTCTTCTATATCAAATCTAACACTAAATTTTTTTTTATTTTTTATATCAACAATCTAACACATTTGAAAAGAAGATTCTCTTCTCTCACTCACTCTTTTTTACAAGTCAGGGTATTCGGATCAACTTAGATACACCTCAATTAATTTTTGGGAGACCAATTTCCCGGTTAACTAGCGTGAGTACTATAAATTCACGAAAGTTCCTTATTAATTGACACCGTAAGAGTTGATAGAATAGAACCTATGTAGATTTTTTTTTTTTTATCGGTGGTAGTCTAATTCAGTCCCATTACGAAACTTCCGTTATTGCGATTAGCTAAATTTGATTTGATATTAGCTTCCCAATACGAAACTTCTGTTTTTGTAATTAGCTTAATTTGAATTTAGCAGTCATTGGAAAATGAAAAGGTAAACTCACCATTTTAAGGTACATTGATAAGATCAAATGTTACAATCCACCAATTTCGTTACGAATCCATTTACAAACAAGAAATGAACCAGCCAAGTGAAAATTGTACAATGTCTTGTCCATTTGGGAAAAGAGTAAATGTACATGTGCACTCTATTGAAAGTGTATACAGCCTGTGGTCCATATCTCATTTTGCGTAGCTCCAAGGGCTAATTCGGTTGATCGGTGAATTTGCTCCCTACATTTTTTTATCAGTGTTTGATTCTTGGGGTCAGGCCGCATGTAAGAAAGTAATTATTTTTTTGTGAATATCCTAGTTTAGGCGTGAATGACATGCCTTTGACCGGACCAAAAAAAATTAATCGATGTGAGCGTAAATTAGCCTGAACACTCTGGCCGTCGAAAAAAAAAATTATTCTCTTTATGAGCGCCCAATTTCAACTGAAAGTTTTATATAGCAAGCAAAAGAAGGGGGACACTTTAGACCCCCATTGAAGGAGATAATATCATGTTTAACCCTTTTTGGCTAGTGACAAAGACAGGATTAATTGAGACATGTGATTGTTTAACCAATTGGCCAATACAAACAGCCTAACCTTTTGAAATTGGATTTTCTTAAATTGAGCAAGTGTTGAGTGGAATTGTAACTACTTGCTATTGGCCTATTAATTACACCCAACATTGAATCCTGCAACCTGGGAATTGAGAACACATTTTACCCTAATGAACCCGAGGGTCCGTTTGTTTGATTGGATATGAAAATAACTTGTTCCAACCTAAAGACCGAAGATTCCAAAATTCTAATTAGGAATTTCAATAGAGTCATTTTCACCACTTCTGAGTCTTCTTTGCCCACTTTATTCCTTTGACGCTCAAATCGAAAGAAGTATCTGAGGCAGGCGTATATTGTTTTGAAATTATACAATGTGTGAGATATGTAACTTTTTGATGGGACGTAGTATGATTTATCCTCTATTTAGAATATTAATTTCGTCAAACGAAGGAGCCCGGCGTATAGCCGTTTATTTTGACACCTTACAAAATCAAATTAAACATCAATTGCCTGGCAAGAAAGATAAATAGAATAGCAAAAATGTTCACTTTGGGCAAAGCTCAACAAACATGATAATGATGTCCCGCAGCACCATTGATTTCATACACAATTTTGTTTAATTTGATTCCACTGCTAGCTGGAATTGTACTTGATCTTGAATTTGAGATGACCCGCAATTTCCTCTAAATGACAGAATGCCTATGCAAAAATTTGGTGCTTTGCTAGCTGTTGTACGTTAAAATGGAGCCTATTTTTCGTCTCGTTGCATACATGTAAAAAATTAAGTTAATCGTACCTTGCAAGACTTACAATCAAAATACGTTTGTCTTAAATTACTCGATCTTAAATTTATTCAATCTTGTCAAGAAAATACGTTTCAGTGCTGTAATTATTTTAACAGCTCACTAATAATCTTGATGAGTTTAACAAATAAGCCGGTAATATTAGGGCTTATTTGGCCTCCATTTTTTCCCATTCCGCAGTGCAGTTTTTTCCCTTTGGATGTTTTAGCCAATTCAAGAATCAATTAGTGCATGATATTAAAAAATAAGTGCAGACTTCAAGAATTACCTCGATATGAGCTTTTGAATTTTCATTATAATTCTTCATATTACCTTTCAATTAAGAAAAATGATAATGCCAAAAATGTGTTTGCTTTTTCTTTTTATTAACATCAAAACTCTTTTTGTTAACGACGGCGGCAGCGGCAGCGGCAGTGGGTGACAGCTCCGGCGATTTTCTCCGGTTTTTATTTTTCTGCTATTTTTTTAATTATTTTTTCGTTGTTAGTTTTGTAGGTGGTTTTAACTGGCGGTTTTGAGGGCCGGTGGTTTTTGTTTTGTTTGTATTATTTACCGGTTTTTGGGGCGGTGGTTTTGATTAATATATTTTCTATCTCTTCACTATATAAAAAATAAAAAAAAACTTTAGTGCACAAATCATAATAACCTTGTACCATGCACATGGTATAAAACATGGTACATGGTGCAAAAATCCATCATGGGTTTTGAGTAGGGGAGGGTATACCTGCCTAACAAGAAAAATAAAATTAATCCATATAATTGAGCTAAAAATAAATATTTTTATGAGTAACTTCATACATTAGACATTAATTTGATGAATTGTCAAGTAAAAAAATAAAAATTTAGTTAAAAGTAAGACTTTTTGAAATGACATAAAAACATGATCGGAACATAACACGAAAGATTTGATGAGTTGAAATATCGTGGGAACTCATAAATACTGTAAAATTTTAATACGTAACACGAAAATGACACGAAATTCTTACCTCTAGTTTTGATCGATGGTTTTCCATTTTTGTCGGGTTTGGGGGATGGGTAAATGTAGAGGAACCCGTGGGCGGATCAGCAGTTGGAGAAGCCCACGTGTCGGTCGGTCCAGAAACTGAACTCCTTTATCCGACAAACCAACACGCCCACAGCCAGAAGGGTGATCGTGGGACCCAACACGCATCCATACCTGAGTCACATAATTTGCGTACGTGTGCGTGAGCATAAAAACTTCCGTGAAACACATCTTGAACTATTAAAATTACCGAGAGTTAAGATTGCGAGTGCAAGGACAGTATGAGAATTGAGAGCCAGTGCGTAAGACATTTTGAAAGATTATGTGACGAAGGTGTAGATATGGACACTGTGAAAATTGGCTTGTACGTAAAAAAAAAAAAAAAAAACTAAACATGTGGTCCCCACCCTCTTTTGTTTTTTTGCCCTTTTCAAGATGTGGTCCCACACCCTCTCTTTTTAATCTCTTTTACACGAGCGCAGGATTTCGATTCTATGTGCCTCCGCCACGCGCATTACCCCTTGCACCAGCACCCTCATAATCTTTTTAGTTTATCGTTAAGATTTTAAAATCAAATTTGAACAAGTTAAAATACTTAGCTCGTTAAAATTCATCAAGCTATTTGAGATTGGCTAGATCAAAATTCATTTGAGATCGATTCGGCTAATTAACCAGTTAAGTTTGAATATACTTGTGAATTTTGTTTGTTTTTTTTTTAACAAAAAAAAATTTAACCGAAATTCTTTTGCCTAGCAAAAAATGTGGGATGGAGGACATGAATCCAACTTGCACATAGGAGTCAGATTTTAATCGAACAGATTCTTCAAATTTCACAAAAGTGGGGCCGCAAGGATTCAAAAATATCAAACGGTAAAAAATAAATCTGCCTTTTCAAACAAATCTGGCATCAGTACTGCTACACACATAGAAATGGTACCCAAAAATTACTCAGAAAGTGAGAATGAGTGACTCAGATTCAGGGGTTGTTCTTCAATGAATTTTATCAAGATTTGATAAAACCAAGCAATTGATTTCATCCATTGGTGAAGACATTTGGTAAAATCTGCAGATTTTTGCATTTAAAAATCTCAAAAATCTACAGATTTTTGCATTAAAAAATCTACAGATTTTTGCATTCAAAAATCTCAAAAGTCTACAGATTTTATTAAATCTCTTCACCAATAGATAAAATCAAGGGTTTGATTTTATCAAATTTTGATAAAATCTATTGATGAACAACTCACTTGGTACCATTTCTGATCTGGCATTGGGTCTTCACGGAAACACAGGATCCAAGCCCAAATTAAGACCCCACAAAAAAAAAAAATACAGCGACAAGGGTGGGACCCACAACGGGCCCAAACTCGAAGGCACTCAAAATCGTTGACACACGCTTTCCATCATACTAACGCGCCGTAACGTGGACCAATTCACGCCGCCCTTCAAAAGGACACGCGTCAGTAAATGACTGGCCATTCAAAGCTGGAATAGTGCACTCCCTCTCCATCAGATTAAATATATTCTTTATATATAGAGGGCAAACAAACGCGGTTCTGTAATTGGTCTCTCGAATCTTTCTAGAAATTTAACCCAACAAGGAGAAAAGTAAAACAGAGATATGTCACCGGATATGGTCGAGAAGGTGACGGTATCCGATGTCGCGGAGATGAATTTCGAGGAGACGGAGCTGACTTTAGGGTTACCCGGCGAGTCCCGGAGCCAGTACTCCGGGGCCGGGACGAAGCGTGGGTTTTCAGAGACGGTTGAGTTGAAACTCGGGAGCTCTGTGGATGAAAGTTGCAAGGATGGAGAAAGTAGTGAGATCTCTGATGAGGCAGCTAAAACTCCCACCTCAAAGTAAGTTCATTTAAATCCTCTTTTTTCCTTGATATATATATATATATATATATATATATATATATATATATATATATATATATATCTCCTTTTTTTATCGGACAAAAGAAAATTTCATTATCATAAAGATAAATATATATGAAATCTTCTCTGAAAATTTATAAATTGCCTCATTAAAATACACCTAACAGACACGGAATAACTTTGAACACATCTGTCACAGACGCAATATTTTTTCAAAAAAGATTGTTAAGTAGTTCTATCGAAGTATATATTCCGTGATATTTTCAGCCAAAAAAAAATAATAATAATGAAGACATATTCCGTGATACTCTAGGAGCGTTGAATAGTTACTTGCCGCGTAAGTAAATAAAAAATAATGTAAATTGATTTCAGGGCTCAAGTGGTAGGGTGGCCGCCGGTGAGATCATTTAGGAAGAACATCAGTGTGGAGAAGAAATGCAAGTACGTGAAGGTGGCCGTCGACGGAGCGCCTTACCTGAGAAAGGTGGATCTAGAGATGTACAACAGCTACCAGCAGCTGTTGAGCTCATTAGAGGAGATGTTCACCATTTGTAAGCTAATGGATCCTGTAAACGGGTCGGAGTTTGTACCCACTTATGAAGACAAAGATGGGGACTGGATGCTAGTTGGAGATGTCCCTTGGAAGTAAGTTAATTAATTTCTCACATAAAAATTTTGGGTGCAAATAGCGTACTGCACATATGGTGCCCAAAAGGGTATCTCAGCAGTCCAAAAGTGTTTTAAACAGCTCAGATTTTTCCCTTCCTCTCTCCTCTCTCTACTCTCTCACTTTATAAAGTCTGGACCTTCCAAAAACACTATTGAATGGCTGAGATGCGCACTAGGTACTGCCGTGGTACTCAACAGGCACTCAAAATTTTGTGTAGTAATAATTAATTTGTTTCAACCCAATCCAATTCAATTGACTTAATAAATTTTTTTTTTGGCTGTGCTACAATAATTAATTGAGATGTATTTTGAATTATGGCAGGATGTTTGTGGAATCATGCAATCGTTTAAGGTTGAAGAAAAGCTCCGAGGCAATTGGTACTTTAGGTACTAACCCATATCTTCTTTCCCTATATTATATGATACGCGCTTATGCTGTGGCGGATCCAAGGAGAGTACGTATGATTATATAAGAGGATAAATGAAGCAAGTTTATGGGGTCGAAAATCCATGAGAGCACGCGGTCTCTTGGTCCTTAGCTAGATCCGCTCCTATGAATATGTAATAAATAGGAAATGCATATGTATATATGCATATTTGTTCAAGCTTTAAATTTCACCATTAGTGTTAATTTAATTATTTTTGTATTTGTTTTGCTTTGATTTTGCAGCCCCAATGACACCCACGAAATGTTCAAGCACGAGTCGCTGAAAAGTCATATATATAAAAAAGCATGCTTGCCAAGGATTCATAATTACACGTACAGAGGCTTTAATTTGTTTTCCCCTTTTAACGTGTATAGGAGATTAGGAGTAAGAAACATATATATCTGCATCTTATTAGTGATATTTTTTCTTTCTTCGTTTTTGTTAGAGAATTTTTTTTCGTATTTCCCCATTATGTGTTCGGCTGGTTTTCCAGTTAATTTATGGACACGTACATAACGCAAAGGGACTGGTCTCGTGGTCAAGAATTGAGACTTAAAATCTCAAGTTCGAAATCTCTTAGGTGTTATCAAACTCTCTTGAAGCTAGTTTAGGCAGAATTTTGCTCCGATTTTAATTGGGCTTTCCCGCAAATGGACTATGAGAATTGGGTCCTCATGATTAGTCGAAACGCGCAAAAAACTAGTTTAGACACCCGAGTTACCAAAACGAAAACCATATGTACACACATATTCATCATATTCCATAGGACCATATCGCTTGGTATTGGACTTTTTCTTGTGGGCATATAACAACCCAATTCAAATTTGAATTTTTTTTTAAAAAAAAAAAAAAAAAACCTGAGAGAAAAGGATGAAATAAATTGGCGGGTCGTGGAGGGGCTAAATTGTACTACTCTTTCCGTTCTAAAATTTTTGTTCGATCCGCAAAACGAAGACCTAAAAATAATAAGTCTTTCAAAAGAAAATTTTCGAACTTTTTCATAAATTAAAAGTACTCATTAATAACTACTAACTTGTTAAAAAAATATTAAATTTTTCTTGACAAGTTCTAGTTTTGCGGACCGGGCAAAAATTTTGGGATGGAGGGAGTAGTAATTTGTTTTGTGCGTTAGGATTTTCACATTGGTGCCTGGACAGTGGACACCAAATCTATGTCCGCATATGTACGTCCATACGGATTCGGGAGTTCTACAAATCAAGCCCTACAAATCACCTTGAAAATCACTCCAAAACGACGTCGTTTTGGGGTCTGAAAGACACAACAAAAAAATACACTCAAAATTACGTCGTTTTGAGTCCAAACCTTACGAATATCATAATGCTTTTCGTGACAAACCTTACGAATATTAATCATAAATTGTACTAGTATCATAATGCTTCCTCATTGCTATTGCTTTTCGTGACAAACCTTATGAATATTAAAATTCTTAATCATAAATTGGATCTGTTTAGTTAAAATGATATAGTTCTGCTTAAATTTTATGTTGTGTACTCTAAAAGATGAATAATTTCAATTATCAAAGCATGCCCGGAAAGCACTTCGAAATGCGACAACTAATGCTTGAATAATAGCCAGTTGGATTTGTTCATTACTAAACTAGAAGGATCAATTTGGAAAAATGCATAATGTTGGATGGGGGTGCCCATTAGTTCATTGCTTTCAGGCGTGTAGCCCTTGATTTCTAGGAGATCACTGTTGACAAAATCTGAACTCAAAAGGACGTAGTTTTGAGTAGGGCTGTTCAGCGGATCATCCGATCCGCCAATCCGACCAATCCGAACCAATCCGAACCATCCGTTGATCCATCCATGAATGTTCGGTTCGGTTCCGGATTGAGAATTTCTTATTTGGCGGTTCCGGATCCGGATCGGATCGGATCGGATCCGCTCAACCCGCTCAATGATCCTTCTTTAATCTGTCAAATCCGCCCGATCCGACCCAATCCGATCCGATCCGTAACCGATCCGTGAATGTTCGGTTCGGTTCCGGATCTTAAAAACCATAATCCGCTCTGAGCGGATCGGATCGGATCCGTATCCGATCCGTCCGGATCCGATCCGTGAACACCCCTAGTTTTGAGTGTGTTTTTTGGACCCCAAAATGACGTCGTTTTGGGGTGATTTTCAAAGTGATTTGTAGGGCTTGATTTGTAGTACCTCCGGATCCCGTGTGTACATACCAGTGCTCGATCGTACTCGATTATAGGGTCGATTGAAAAAATCTGAAAAAAAACCTTTGGGATTCGATTTGTCTCTCATAGTGCAGAAGCAGGAAGATGAATATGGTCTTCTAGAATCTAGATGAATATGGTCTTCTAGAATCTGAAAAAAAAATCGCACATATACAGTTTTCTTTTCGAAATGCATATGGCACAGCTTTTACAAAAAGAAATTTTTGAAGCTTGATTCGGAAACTGGGCCAATGTCCCAAGGGCCTATTGAATGGAGAAGGAAGCCCAAGCTCTGCTTACAACTTGGCCCAGGGATATTATGATTGCACTATTTTGGGTTCAGAACTTGAGGCCCAATCCACTGATTCCCTGACCTTTCTGATGGGCATTGTGGATTGTGTTGACCCTCTTTTCGCTGAAAAATAGCGATTTGTTTAGAGCATGTGGAAAAGAAGAAAAAGGAAAGGAAAATTAACCAAAAAAAAAAAAAAATTCAACTCTATTGTGTAGTTTTGGAGGGAAATAGGAGAGAAAATAACAAACTCGAAGTTTTTGTGTGCAGTAAAATTTTCCTCTCATTTCCTTCTTATTTTCTTTTCTTTTCTCTCATTTTCCTTGAGTTCCAAACACATCGTGTAAACTTTTGTCTGTTGAAAAAGGTCAAAAATGAAATCAAGAGAAGTGATAAATGTCTTGATGCTTTATATTTAATTATAAGAAATTCTCCATAAATGTCTTGATAATAAGTTTCTACTAATGTATTTTTCAGTATTTTTAGACTACAAGATATCAAATCAACAAGTCATTTCCTAAATATATTAATTGATTTGGCAATTTGTAGTCCAAAAATTCTACTCCATATAAGTGTGTGTGTGTGTACATGTGAGGAAATAACAACCAGTTTTCTGTTTTAGGTGTATTGCTTATTATTATTTATTTTTTTCAAATGTCCAATTTGATAGCTATTTTTTGCTCTATTTTAATTTTGACATCTTCTTCGGCCAAATAAACCAATTATATCTGTGATGAGTAACTATTCAACAATTTTGGACGGCAGACGACACAAGGCCATGTCACATATTCTTGTGAGCTTCATACACGTAGTCAAGAGTCTCACTAAATTGTGTTTGTCTAACGTTTGTTCTATGAAAGCTTGTGCATTTTTAAAGTAATACTGGGGGTTGGTGGTATTCCCCTGTCATATACGTGTGCACCCCTAGTTATAGGGTATGGAGACAGTTTTTCTAATCGTGTAAGTTGTTTATCTGATTGGAGGTTAATGGTTTTGGTTCTTTGTGTGTGGAACTTGTAATTAACACCAGACACACCCAGGCGTAGGCCCGTTGATCGAGGGAATGCCAGGTCTTGGGAGTACTTCTCAAGATTTGGGGTTCGATTCCCTGCTAGGTAAGTACACCCTGATTTAAGTCGGGAGCTGTGGCGGTGTGTTGCTGCGCTCGTTCCCCCAGAGATATGGGTTGCGCAGTCGAGTCCAAAGGGCCTAGCCGTAGGACTTTTAGAACTTGTTAACACCAGAATTATGACCTAACCGGATGTAATAGGGCTTGGACCTTAAAGGCTTATACATTTGAAGAAAATCAAACTACCAACCTATGTTTGAGGATTGATAGTAAGCTGCATCCACCTTTTCTTGATCTGTAGCTGAACATCTTTTTTCTATGGGCCCTGCTGTGTCTCCCGCTCGGGTCTCACGGTTTAGAACTAGATGCGAACAATAGTTTGGTAAAAAATCTATCGGATATTACTATTGTTTGCATCTAGTTCCATAAACAGTGAACGGATCAGATCATGTTTTCGAGCGCGAGAAGAATCCCGGATGATAACCACAACAAACCCCCTGATTCCGTCTTGTGGATTTCGTATCCGATGAGGATTCTGCAAAAGTTTCAGCCAAACATATAAGGCTAAGTTCTCCAATGGATTTTATCAAGATTTTGATAAAATCAACCTCTTGATTTTGTTAATTTGTGAAGACATTTGATAGAATCTGTAAATTTTTGAGATTTTTGAATGTAAAAATCTACAGATTTTATCAAATGTCTTCACGAATGGATAAAATCAAGGGGTTGATTTTATCAAATTTTGATAAAATCCATTGGAGAACTTAGCCTAATACGGTATCCCTCCACATATACAGCCAAATCCGATGCTGAAATTCGCGTAAAGAATCGAGCCATACGGGTGTATTTCGGATTTAATGTTGAAACTATAGCTCCCTCCCTCCAATTGGATCTTTACCGCGACGAATGCTAGTAATCTCTTTCCTAGCTAGACTTGATATCAAGTCATTAGGATGCTTTAAGGACCAAGGACTACGACACTCTACTCCTCACATTTGAAAAAGTTTAGGCTCCGTTCCACTACCTAGTTCTTGGGTTTTTGACTTTTTAATTTTTACGAGACAAGTTATTCTCCTCACATACATCAATTATTGCGTTGTTCTTCAGCTCTTGTAATTGTGAAATTGACGGGGGAAGCGATTTTTCTTTATAGGGCAGTTGAGCTTCAAGTATGCGGTGGGGTTCCTGTGGGAGAGAGTTAGTTTCTAACTTCCACCGTTGTAGTTTTACAGCCTACCATACTAAATGCAAATGTGATCAGCATTAAGAGGAATTTCACCCTCCATTTGCATCCAATGTTGCCTGAATTTAGGGGAATTTAACAGAAAGAGGAGTTCTTCTCTTCTATTTCCATCAACTTCTGCAACAGATCAGAAAGAGAGAATGGAAGGAGCACCAGCAAGTCAAGAGATGTCATACTCTGACCATGTCCAAAAACGTCGGGAGGAGAAGGGGTGCCTCTATGCTTGGTCTGTATCTATCTATCTATCTATCTATCTGTCTATATCCAATAATCTATACCTATATCTTTCTTTGTTGTTTTGTCCAATCGGATTTCTTAATGAAAAAATTTAGGAACACAACTGTATTCAGACCCGTGTATGTAGACCCATGTGCATCGAACGGCTCTAGATTCTGTTGTGTCCGGAGTTGTGCTTTAAATTTGTGTTTCTATCATTGCTTTTTTATCAATGGAAAAGTCTAGAAACACAAATTTCGAACACAAGTCCAGACACAATTGTATAGATAAATCATCTGGTAATTGTGGGCCCACTTACATCGAACTGCTTTAGATGCAGTTGTAAAGTTGTGATCCTGTCATTGGCTCTTAGAGATTGAAACGATCACCGCAGACAACAAGAACAACACATCTATGTGCTTAATATGTTTGAATCTCTAATTTGACGAAGGGAAGTGGAAAGAACAGGAAAAGGGAAAATAATTTTTACCCCCTACATTTGTTTTTCTAGCCTCATGGAACATAAATCTAACAAGAGATCAAAACATAGGAATCTGCTTAAGGACCCAAAAAAGAGGATATAATATTCAAATGTAGAAACAAGAAAGGTACTCCCTCTATCCCTTAATTTTGGTCAACCCTGGAAAACGTGTATTTTTACGAACATAAAAAATTGAATTTTCATAGATAAATTTTTTTTTGCACCAAATTAAAGAAGACAATGAGCACTTTAATTTGGTGCAGAAAAAATTTACAAATTTAATTATGAAAATACATTTTATTTGAGTTTGAAAATGCACGTTGTCCCGTAGTGGACCAAAATTAAGGGACGGAAGGAGAATAATTTTTCTGCTATTTTATTTTTTTGCTGTAGGCAGAGACCTATCACTGCCTTCCAATGTCATTGTTTCTTGTGGAGATCAAATCTCCACCTTCAGTTCTACCAGCCACGGATATATATATATATATATATATACAAGAAGTTTCCTATGAGGGCTCCCTCACAAAAAAAAGTGCGGAAAAACAGCTGTGAGCCGTTGGATCAAGTGAAGGGCATAGGATCTAACGACCCACAACTGTTTTCCCGCACTTTTTTTGTGAGGGAGCCCTCACAGGATATGTTCTGTATATATATATATATATATATATATATATATATATATATATATATATATATATATATTTCTCAAATGCATCTTTTTTTTTTGTTTGCAAATTTTGGTGTTGTAGCTTGTTTGCAATGGGCTGCTGCTGTTGCTGCGTTGAGTCTTGTGAGTGCTGTTTGGGGAGTTCCTGCTGCTGCTGTTGCTGCTCCTAGCGCTGGATTAAAACCCTCTTTAAATTAATTTAGGTACACCAATTTATAGTCTCGTGGCTTCTAAATGAGATTTGTTAATGGTATTTTATTTATCCAATTGTATCAGTTTAAATGAAAATTCATGCTTCAAGTCATGTCATGTAAATAAACCATATTATTGTCTTCTTCTTTTTTGTACTACCATTTACAGTATCTAGATTTGTACATGTCGCTTTAGGTATTACTGTGTCATGTCACATATATAGATTATAGATACAATAGATATAAATGCGACATTACGATAAAGTCATTTACCAAAAAAAGACATTACGAGAAAGTCTTAATAAGCTACGTGGGTAGGTTAGAATAAGGTAGATACTAAAGAATATTATATAATTTTGTAGTATTGTATTGCACATCATTGTAAAAATGGTGAGAAGCAGTCATATGACACAATAGCAAAAGTGTTGAATACAAGCAGTAATTTTTAACTTGTCAGAAATCATATTTTCTTTTTGGGCCATATATATGACACAATAAAGGTATTCAAAATTTATATACATACAAAGATGATACTATTTGTCCCTCGCTATATCTTCCTCTGTAAAAAGCAAACAAAGTAGGAGTTTTTTTTTTTTTAATAAGCAGATGACCGAGCCAGCTTCCACGCACCTTAACTAATTCTCGGTCCTGGAGGTAACGACCAGGCATAACTCCCAGTGGCCCAAAGAGTTTGCTGGCAAGGAGAATCGAACCTAAGACCTTAGGTGATAGCAAACTACTAAGTCTCAAGGCAAAACCACTTTAAGATTTGTATTTTTCTTATTGGACCAAAAGTTAAAAAATGAATTACTAACCAGGAGAACAAGACCAATTTCAAAGAAATTAATTTAGTCAAGACTCCCAAGCTCTAAAATTTTTTGTATGTATGAATTGTGTTTTCCAATTTATCCTATAATCATTTTCGCACTCCCGCCCTCAACAAGTCAACTATTGAAGGAAGACTTTGAGGAAGACAAAACATCGTATGCAAGTTGAACACTCTATGCAAGAAATTATAAATGTAATTAATGGTCAAAGTTTTAATCTCACTCTATTGTATCTAACTCACAATCCTCAAGGTTTGAAGGTATCTTGTGCAATTTAAGTTTTTGAATGACGACGCTAACAAAAATACTTGAAGCCGCCACCGGGTAAAACTCACCGAGGTGCACGACACCTCTGTAGTGCATTTTAAAAGCAATTCTATTTAGAGTTCTCTCATATCTATAATATCTCGACCGTAACTTGGTACAAATTTAGTTTTTGAATGACTATCCGAACAAAAATTCCTGAAGCCGCCATTGGAGAGAGAGAGATAGAGATAGAGATAGAGATGGACAGTGATGCGATAGACATTTATATTATACGAATGTAATCAAAGTGGTTGAGAATGGCGTATTACCAGTGGAAACTTAAGCAATAAGGCACCTCCCATTCACCTCCACCCTTCTATAAATGAAACTGCAGTTCCCTCTTCCATTTGCATCTGAATAGAAACACAGAAATTTTAGCTACAGCATGGAAATGGAAGCTCCAGGATCTCAGGATATGTCCTACATGGAACATGTCCGGAAAAGACACGACGAGAAAGGCTGCCTCTATGCTCTGTATTTTTCTGTTCCTTTTCGTATTTTTACCCGTAAAACATATAACAAAAAAGGGATTGATTTACGTAAATGAAAGCACATATATATATACAATAAGGGGAACTGTTTTAAAAAACCGGTGTGAAGAAGATTACAGTTGTCGGGTTTCAATGCAATTCTATGTCTTCCACGTTATTTTCACGACGTTTTTGGCTTTTTTCGATGCAGCTTGTTCACGGCGTGTTGCTGCTTTTGTTGCTACGAGACTTGCGAGTGTTGTTTGGACATTCTGTGTTGCAATTGCTCCTAGTACTGTCTCTCGCGGAAGGGATTATTGCTATGTCTGTTTCGTACTGTTTCATTGTCGTTCCTCTGGGAAACTCTCTCTCTTTTTCAGTTATCTTTGGTTACCTTGAGTGACCAAGAGTCATGAGTTTGTGAATTTGGAACTGTATGTGAAATAAAGGTGGTGTTCTGTTTTACTTCACACAAAATTAGAGGTCACAAACTTGGCTAATCCATTCACCTTTATTGAGCAGTTGGTCATTTAAGGATGTGGTGTGTTTTTTAGGTGGAATCGGATCCTCTCCGATCCTACTTTTGGACCAGAGGAAACAGTCCAAATCTAGACCTCACCTCCATTGATTATGATTCGGATTTGCTGAAAAACTCTTCCTGGAAAGAGTTCTTGAGTAAATCCGAACCAATTGCAACAATGCACGGACTAGATTGCAACTGTCCCCTCTAGTCCAAATTCACGACTGGAGAGGATCCCATTCCATTTTTATATAGGTTCTAGTTCTACTGCCAACCATATTAAATGTCAATGTGATAAGCATAAGAGTATTATGGCCCTCCTTGTAGTATCTTCCAGCTCATTTGCATCCAACTTTGAGAAGGGGAGCTTTACGTATGTTAAGAAAATGGAAATGCATGTACGGTACCCTGCCGTCTCTGCCATGTAGTATTATTCCGTCACCACACTGTGAACCCATCACACCTATATCGGGACTGAAGGTAAAGTCCTACCATATCGGGACTGCATGTGTGAGCGGTGTTAGGAGTACGTTTCTTAGCCTGATGGAACAAAAATAATCAAGCATGAATATGTTTCTATCCCAAGTCACAACCAAACAAAAGCAACAAGTTTTAGCTTCTCTCTGACTTGATTTCCCTTGCTATACCCAAATAAATATGGCACTAATAAGAGATCAAAACATAGGAATCTAGATAAAGACAAAAGAAAAAGGTATGCAAGTCAAATGTACAAACAAAAAGTCTGATGCCTCTGTTATTTTATCTTATTGCTTTAGGTAAAGAATAGAGATCAATCACTGCCTTCCCATGTCATTGTTTCTTGTGGAAATCAAATCTCCACCTTCCTTTCTACCAGATATATATATATATCACCACACTTCCGGTCCAAACTCCCAGATTTTAAAAAAATCGGGACCTCATTGATCCCGATCGAATTTCGATGATCCGAACCGTCCAATGTGTTTAAAAGGTATTTTTTAGGGCCCTCACGAGGAATCAGCAAAAAAAAAAAAAATACCGGGAAGGGCTTGATTCCAGCAATTTTTCACAAAACTATATATGTTTGGATCATCGAAATTCGATCGGGATCAATGAGGTTTGGATTTTAAAAAAATCCGGTAGTTTGGATCGGAAGTGGACTCATATATATATAGCTTGATTGCAATGTGCTGCCACTGTCGCTGCGTTGATACGTGAGTGTTGTTTGTCAACGGCTCGGATGTTGCACTGCAAACTTGTAGTGTAGTGCAGCACCGCACTACAGGATCCCCCAATTCTGTTTGGAGAGTGCCTGCTGTTGCTGCTCCTAGCACTGTATTAAAACTCTCTTTAAATTAATCTAGGTACCAAGATAATCTCGAGACTTTTGAATGAGAATTGACGTTAATAGTATTTTATTTGTCCAATTATACTCCCTCCGTCCCGTAAAGTTTGACACTTTCGGGAGTGCGTGTTATTTTTAAATTGCCTATATCTTTCAATTCATAACGTTTTATGTGATTTTCATAACTTTGTTTAAAAGAACTAATTGAAATCTATCAAACTAGATCCATATTGCTTATGTAAAACATTATAGATTAAAAGAAATAATCAATTTTTTCATAAGGCTGGAATAGTGAAAATGTCAAACTTTAAGGGACGGAGGGAGTATCTGTCTGAATGAAGAATATTCATGCTTCACTAACCCTTCTTTACCTTTTGTGCTGCCATTATTTATGGCATAGATTGTGTACAAACGTGGCTTAACGCGCTATGTGTCGTGCCACCTATGAAGCATGAATACCCATACCACCATACAAAATATAGAAACGATACGATTTGGATAATTACCAGAAAGTCTAAAAGATGAGCTATGTGGCTACTGGCTACTGCTAGGATATATTAAACTAGAAGATATTTTCATAATCTTGTATATAAATAACAAAGGATGATGCTATTTGTTCCTCACTACATCTTCCTCTCTAAAAAAATAAGTAAACTGCTAGAAATTTGTAATAATTATGTATTCCTAACAATATTGCTCTAATACTATACAAGAAGTTTCACAATTTAAAATTTAAAAACATTCATATACGTGGCCCAAAGTATTCAAAAAAGACTTATAAGTTGTGTTGCAGGCACTTCTAGAATATGTGACAATCAGATTATCAAAAATTGATACGCGTATATGATACTAAAACAACGACGATAAATTTGGAAAAGCAAATTTTGAGTTTTTTTTTTTTTTTTTTTCCAACTTCGGCCCTTGTCTCTGTCCTTTTTGACTTTCTCGTCCAGAAAAATACTTAATCCGAAATATTTTGCTCGAAAACTAAAAACAAAACCACTAATTTGGACAATCAAATCACAGTTTTAAAGAACAATTCATTTAGCAAAATCATCTTGCCACTGTTGCCAGCATTGCCGGCCTCAACAAGTCAAACCATTGAAGGAAGAAACTTTGTGGTAGACCAGACATTAATCGATAAGCCCTCCCCAGAATAAACAGAGAGAGAGAGAGAGGGACAGAGATGCAGATAATGATATTTCCTTTAATATTTATTATCCAACTTTAATGAGCGAGCGGCATATTACCACTGGTGGATGGAATCTTAGGCAATAAGCAAAAAAAATTTTGGTACAGAATGAGTACGACGTGTCCATGCTGAGCACGATCTCGGTCGTTCAAAAGTATTTTGAACGGTCCAGATTGATTCCCTCTCTCTCCTCTCACCCTACCACTCTCTCTCCTCTTTTTCTCTCTCCTCTTCCTGACCGTCAGATCGCGCTTTGAACGGCTGAGATTGCCGAGCAGATACTACGTGGGCAATACCCACTAGCCACTGAAAAATTTCTCCGCAATATGAAACTCCAACTTCCTCCACCCTCTATAAATGAAACTGCAGCTCTCTCTTCCATTTTCATCTGAATCAACACAGAGAAGTTTTAGCTGCTGCAAATAGTATAAAACACAGACAGAGAGAGAGAGAGAGAGAGAGAGAGAGAGAGAGAGATGGATGCTCCAGGAGGTCAGGGTATGTCATACATGGACCATGTCAACAAAAGGAAAGAGGAGAAAGGCTGCCTCTATGCCTGGTTTGTATTGTTCTCTCCCTTTTCATGTTTTCATTATGAGAAATTCTTGTTTACGGAGCCTCCATAAACAAATAGTTTGTGCGAGCAAATCCGGGCCGTAAATAAGTATTTCTCTTTCAATTTTTACCCATTAAAAACAAAAACAAAGAAGAAAACTGTTGGGTTTTCATGCAATCTCTTTTATTCGGTTAGTTTGATATTTTTCTTGACCATTTTTTGGCTTTTTTCGATGCAGCTTGTTCACGGCGTGCTGCTGCTTTTGTTGCTACGAGACTTGCGAGTGTTGTTTGGACATTCTGTGTTGCAATTGCTCCTAGTGTTTCTCCTCAGAAGGGACTGCTATGTCTTATGCTTGTATTTCTCTACCAATTCCATTGTTTTTTTTTTTTTCCTTTTCTTTTTTCTAGATCTTTGGTTACCTTGAGTGACCAAGAGTCACCAGTTTGTGAATTTGGAATTGTATGAAATAAAAGTGGTTTTATGTTTTACTTCTAATAAAGTTAAAGGTCATACTCCCTTTGCCAGCAATCTATTGGGGTCACGGGATTATGCCCGGTTATTACCTACATGGCCCCATAATTAGTTGATGGCCGCGTAAGTTAGTCCGGACATCTGGTTGCCAAAAAAAAAATTAAAGGCCACACACTTGGCTAATCTATGAAGTAAGTTCACATGTTCTGTTTTACTTCTTAAGAAAATTAAAGGTTCACATGTTCTGTTTTACCTCCTAACAAAATTAAAGGTCACACACTTGGCTATCTATGAAGTAAGTTCACATGTTCTTTGATATGATGTAGATCGTAAATAAAGGGGTGCAGGCTTACGGCTAGGGGGTGTTCCAATAAGAAAAATTCAGTTTAGTTTTAACCCAAAAACTACACTATTCCCCTATCAAAAAAACCTTCCCAAAAAAATCAACCAATTTCACTAACTTTAAAAAAAAAGAAAAAAAAAAACAATTGGTATCCCAACAGTTTTTTCCTAAAACTAAAGTTAGTGGAACAAGATAGTTTTTTTCCAAAACCAAAGATCTAAAAAACCAAAAAAAATAAAATTAGTGGAACACCCAAGTACTCGGTTCTCGTTCCTCTCACGCACGCACATGCACACGCCCGAAGAGCAAGGGGGGTTGGCTCATTCGAGGTGGAAAGTGGTAAAGCTTGATTTTCAATTGGGTAACCTCATTAGTGCAGAGAGATCCGATCATCCGGATCTTCATATTATTGAAGTATAAATAGCACATTCTGCTAAACAATAAAATAAAGAGAGACACATGTAAAGCCTAGGGAACATGAGGATCTAACCCTGATTTGGGCTCTCCAACACAGCAAAATGCACAGCTCACAAAGATTATAGAAACATATTTTAGGTATATCAGTGTATAAACAAACATGGACTTGTCAAATGTGTCCTAAATGCTAATAGACATAAATGGAAGCTTCAATGGAAATCAGACGATAAATCGATGTGTATCAATGACATGCAACGTTTTAAAACTCGTCAGGCGCTTCCAAAGCGGCGGAGCACCTTCTAGCCTTCAAAGCCGAGTACTCGTCACCTAGTCGGACGACTGGCGGCCTAGTCGGTGAGGGGCCTTCTACTGCCTAGGCGGCAAGTACTGGCCTTTCAGACCTTCTTTTAGAACACTGACGGCATGAATGCACAAATCTATTCCACAATTTCGCTGACCCTGACCATGGAATTTCCATCCAATTCCATGCGGTGGAAATGGAATATTGCTTCAAATGCAAATGACTAATTACAAAACATGGCAATGGTTCAGAAGCAAAAATTGGCAATCAGTATTAATAGGCATAATAGACAATAACCATCATATCTTTAGACTAATAAATGACACAATCAAGAACCATATAAGATATCATGCCCTTAAGTCATTATCCTTATAAGCCCTTTGCAATACGCAAACAGGACAAGTCCTTTCAATATCGAGAACAACAAAATAAAGAAAGCCCTAAAAAGAGTATTACTATACCTACACTAACATTCAGCAAACATGAAATAAAAACAGCTAAGTTCAAGTCATCCATCAAACATTTTGCACGTAGCTACGTAACTATTTTGGCCATTAAGAAAACATCCTGACCTCATACAATTTTCCAAAAGTTAAAAATTACTGTAATTGTTCGTTAGCAAAGTAATCACTAATGGATCTGCATCATGTTATATTGCAATCCAAATTCACAGCATGAATGATCTAGCGTCATTAATTACCCATTAAACACACTTTCACAGCATTTCCTCCATGTCAAAATTATCCACATTCTACAAGCAAACCAATGACCTTTTCATCCCTATAAGTTACATTGAAGTTGCTTTTTACTTTGTAAAATCCTCCAACAAAAACTTAAGCCAAAGGCAAGAAACATATAAATCATACCAAAAATATGGAAGTCACAGCTAGCCACTAAAACTGAGGCTTGCTAGCTCTGATCATGCCCAAAAGAGGCAAGAGGGAAAAGGACGGTTATATTTAGCCCATTCAGTAGTTCTTCATATATAAGAGTCGCCTGGTATTGATTCTGGTTTTGAAAAATGGAAGAAACTAACAGAATATATATTTGATAGAAACAGAAAAACCCTTTTCTGTTCAGTTACCTATAAAAGATGATTCAGTCCAACAATTTCGTTTTCCTTTCCTTGTCGAATCCAAGATCCATACATGGTTAAGAAAAGTGCACGAATAAAAATTCACTATCTTTGTGCCCCTTGTTTTTGTATCCCTGACTATTTGTTTCCTGACCTCTTGCATCGATCATTGACACAGTTGGTCTGCATTGTGTTGCTGCTTCCGTCGACACGAGAATTTCAAGTGCTGTTTGGATGTTCTTCACTGGGACTTTGCCCAAGTTCATTTTACTGGAAGCAACCTCTAAATGTCATGCAAACGCTTGTCTCTGATAACCATACACATATGCCCAGAAACATCTAATGGCTACTAACAATTAAGTATCCAAAGTTCATGAGATATGCGAACGAAGACTTCTAAATCCACAACTCACAGTCTACCTAATAACTTTACTCCTACCTAGCACAAAAGGCCAGAACACCACCCTTCATTCATTCTCTTGAGGCAATTTTATCTTTGGATAACTAGAGATCTTTACAAGCATATGAGATAGTTAAAAAACCAAACTCCAAAATGGAAGCAAGAATTACTCAAGCAGCAAGAGAAAAGAGAAAGGCTAAGAAATAGCATAATCCTCACCCCCCAGATTTTACTTTAAGAGTAAAAACTTCTATGTCAGGATGGTTCTGTTTGAGACAGGGAAGTACGTTGATGCGAGAAAGAAATTTGAAAAAGGCGCTTCCCTAGGCCTTCAGAGTACGTTTACTGAGTGGATTGAGAAATGTGACATTGCAATTGCTGCTGGAGGAGAGGAAAATCTGGGGGGTGAGGAACAACCTGCAGGTGTGTTCTAGGTTGATTCAGTTCCCGAAGGTGTTGTACCCCTCTGCATCAAGGCCTTAACTAAAAGTCACATAAAGAAGCAATTGCTCTTTTCACATGCAACATCTGTGACACTAATGGAACAGCTCCACCTGCACGATATTCCAATTGAAGAACTCTCTATGGAATTCCACTTCCTAGGGAGGGTGGATACAGTGCATCTCGTGGATCGGTCGAAGGATGATTATTTGGCTTTAAATTACCGTACAGCCTTGAACACTGGGGACATGAAATCCATGCAAAAGATAGAGGATTTGATGGCTATTCTTTATGAGTTTGTCAGGAGGGGGAGGAGGCGAAATTGCATCTATACATGGTCAGGGCATGAAGGAATTGAGGTACTTAGGTATTGAAATTTATAACTACTACTAGTTCAAAAACTCCGTCATGCAAAATGACACTATATGCTAAGAACTTATTTGTCTGTTTCGTTCGTTGTTTCTGCTTCAAAATGGCACTATATCTTATTGAAAATTGTTGTTGTTTCTTCTCCATACGATATAATGCCATTTTGAAGCAGAAACATCGAACGGAATAGGCAAGCAAGTTCTTAGCATATAGTGCCACTTTGCATTGTTAAATTGTCCCACATTACTCATCTAAGCCATCCAAGCCTGGTTAATAAATTCTTGATGTTACTCCACCTATAGCCAATTGGTTTTAGGTTGGAACCCTCCAAGAAATTTAACATGCATGACGGCGTTTTTGAACTAGTAGTAGTTATAAATTTCAATACCCAAGTACCTCAATTCCTTCATACCCTGACCATGTACAGATGCAATTTCACCTCCTCCCCCTCCCGACAAACTCATAAAAAATAGCCATCAAATCCCTTATCATTAGCATGGAATTCATGTCCCCAATGTTCAAGGCTGTACGGTAATTTAAAGCCAAACAATCATCATCCTTCAACCAATCCACGAGATGCATTGTATCCACCCTCCCTAGAAAGAGGAATTCCGTAGAGAGTTCTTCAATTGGAATATCGTACAGGTGGAGCTGCTCCATTAGTGTCACAGATGCTACATGCGAAAAGAGCAATTGCTTCTTTATGTGACTTTTAGTTAAGGCCTTGACGCAGAGGGGTACAGCACCTTCGGGAAATGAATCAACCTGGAACACACCTGTAGGTTGTTCCTCACCCCCTAGATTTTCCTCCCCTTCTGCAGCAATTGCAATGCCACATTTCTCAATCCACTCAGTAAACGTACTCTGAAGGCCTAGGGACGCGCCTTTTTCAAATTTCTTTCTCGCATCTACTTCCTTCCTTGGCTCAAACAAAAGCATCAACACAACAACAATAACATAACCCATTTAGTCCCCAATAATTGGGGGTATGGGCGGGGGATGGATAGGAGACAGACCTAACCTTTGCCAATAAATGCACAAAGTGGCTGCTCCCAGAATACCACTGAAATAGATGGATTGGAGGCAGACCTAACCTTTGGCAATAATCATTTTGATTTATGTGCACATTACCATGCTTCTTTCATTTAGCATCCAGAGCATTAGCATTGCACATTAAAGTTTTTACTCTTAGTAGACATAGATTCAATTCATAGTCTTAGCAGTGAAGAATGTAATGGTTGTGTTTGGTTAGATAGTTTAGTTTAGTTTTGATGATGTCAACAGGTGTAATGAGTGGAGAGAGATAGAGAAAGAAATGAGAGAAATGATGATGTCATCAAAACTAAAACTAAACAGGGAAACGAACAAGGCCGATATAATGTTTTCAGCAAATATAGTTTAGAAGAAGGTAATATGATATACGATAGTAGTTCAGAGGAAGAATATTGTAATATGATACATGTAGTAGATATCAAATGTGAACATGAATGGCAGCATAACATAGGATTTGATAATGTCCCTTGTATATATTGTAATTTTTATCCAGAAGTCAAAAAGAGATTAGTAGTCTAGATTAGAAGAGGATTATCGTAACAATATAGAAACCATTAGGGTTGTAACCGGTTCGGTTTGGTCCGGTTCGGAGGGACTTTTGAGTGAACCGGGGAAAACCAGTTCGAGAAGAACATGGAACCGAAACCGGTTTCTAAGTAGTCGGTTCGGTTCAGTTCGGTCCGGTTTTGAGGTCTGTTTGGTTCAGAGGGGGAGAGAGAGGGAGAGAAAAATCTACCCAGTACACAACATCACAGATCTATACACAATTCAATCACTTATGTTTAAACCACATATTTAATCACTTGAAAGTTGAAACAATGAAAGGTCACAGAGAGAGAGAGAAAGGCCTACAAATTTATGTATGTACACCCATTCATAGATCTACAAATTGATGTATGTATATACAAACACATGTATAGATCTAAGGTTACATACATCCATCAATGATGTCGGCGATGGCGATGAGATGACGACGAAGGAGTCCATGGCGTCGGATGATCTATGAATGAGTCCACGGCTATGGCGGCATCTCGAGTCGACGGTGGCGACAACTTGAGTCGAAGCAGAGGGGAGAAGAGAGAGGGAGATGTTGAGACTTGATAGAGAGATGGGAGGATTTGAGAATTGAGAGAGAGGATTTTAGATCTAGAATTCGTTTCTAGAGAGAGAGAGAGAGAGAGAGAGAGAGAGAGAGAGAGAGAGAGAGAGAGACGAGAGACTTTAGGAAGTTGGCTACAAAAATTAGCTCTGGGACCTTAGGAAGTTGGCTACAAAAATTAGCTCTGGGCCATGTTCCACTAAAGTGTTTTTTGGTTTTTTAGTTTTTTAGACCTTTAGTTGTAATTTAAATCTACAACTTATTCCACTAAAGTGTTTTTGGTTTTTGGTTTATTGTAAAGGGTAGTTGGTTTTTTGGTATATTGTAAAGGGTAGTGGAATAGAGTGGTTTTAGAGTTAAAACAAAACCAATTTTTTGGGGAGTTTTTTGTTAGTGGAATAGAATAGTTTTTGAGTTAAAACAAAACCAGGTTTTTTTTAGTGGAAGATGGCCTAAGTTGTATATAAAGTAGTAACTCAACAAAGGTATGCAATAAATATAATTATTATCCACGTAGAACTTGAAAGTGCTGGTCAGCCACGTAGAGCCGAACCAGTTTGTAAAATTTTCAACTCTTATGAACCGAACCGAACATAGAAAAAAATGGGGAAAAAAAAAAACTCGGTTCGGTTTGGTCCGGTTCTCCATTTTTTTTGTTCACCCCTAGAAACCATCAACCTCACTAGCAGCAATAGCTTAATAGAAATAGGATGCATAATTAAAGTTTTATGGATATAAATCTAGTACCAGAACCACATAGAACTCGAAATACATATGAAGCCTCAGATATATAAAATATAATCAATGTTTAATGGATAGCCAGATTAGGATGTGTTATAACTAGGGCTGAAACCGGTTCAGTTTGATCTGGTTCAGGAGCGATTTTAACTGAACCGAGTAAAACCGGTTCGGAGAAAACAAAGAACCGAACCGGTTTTAGAGTGGTCGGTTCGGTTCCGGTTCGTCCGGTTTTGCTCGGTTCCACGTTCGGTTCGGTTCTCATGAGAGAGAAGAACAAATCAACAAACAAACACAAAAAAATACAAATCAACAAACACAAATGAACAGATCTACACAAAATACAAAATGAACAGATCTACACAACAAACACATCAACAATGTCCTTGAGTTCAAAGAAAGAAAAAAAAAAAAACAGATCTACAGAAATTAACAATGGACCTACATATACATACACAAACGTACATATATATATATATATATATATATATATATATATATATATATATATATGCATATATACACACATAATCAATTTTTTTGTACCCTCAATTGCCGGCGACAAGACTTTCGGCTTCAAATTCTGCAATCTATCCAAACAATGGTGTGTGGACGAACTGCCCTCTTGATCGATCAACTGATGGTCTGCTATCTCAGACGACGAAACGGACTACGACGAGAGGAAGACGGGGATAGATCGAGAGAGAACAGATCTGGACGACAAACGACGACTTGAGTCACTTGACGATGAGAGATATGGAGTAGGCCTGTCAGCGGATTAGATTTGATCCGGATCCTATCTGAAAAATCCAAATCCGAATCCGGTATTTCAGATCCGATAATCCGGAACCGAAAATTCTAATAAAATCCGGATCGGATCCGGATGAAGTTGATGTTTTACAGCCAAAAAAATATCTATTCAACAAGTGGCCTACCAAAAATACACAGACACAACAAAAATCCACAAACACAGATAGGAGAAAAAGAAAGAGGAGGTGGAAAAGCAAGAGAAACAAACCTAGTTCTATAATCAACAAACGTAGATGCGAGGTGGAGTTGATCGATGGGTTTTTGCGCAGTGGTGATTGCGCACTAGACCGTGGCCAATATCAGACAAAAATGAAACCCTTAAATAAAAAACCCCCAAATTTGAAACCCTAAAATTGGCTCAGATCTATGAAATGAGTCACCGCCTTCCACCATGGCGGCATCCACGGTTGCCCGTAGGCCCTCCGGTTGCCTTGCCATGGTTGGCTCTTCCATACCCAATCATCGCAGCGAATATCTGATGAAAACCAGACAAAGGCCAATACGATCACAAACGAAGCCTTTCTTTTTTTGGTACATTGACAGAAGAAGAAAATAAACCGAAAAAATACAGCAACAAGAACGATCAACCCAAATCTACACTCGGATTCCAGAGAAGAAAGATCTACATCCAACTTCCACCGACATCGGGGTCTTACCTGTTGTCGTTGTCGCTATTGCTGCTGCCGAGAACCACCCATCGCCACCTTCATCAGAAGCCATTGGAGGCCGAATCTCGAGATCCATCACAGATTGGTGATGGTCAAACCAAAAATGCAAGAGATCAATCGATTCCAACTCTCACGAAAGAGAGTGACTCAGCCCAAATTTACATGGGTAGAGGAAAAATCGGAGAGAAGAAACGAGATGAGAAAAGTGCACTTTCTGGAAGGGGAAAGAAGATGGAAAACCCTAAGAGAGAAAAGTGCACTTTCTCTCTCTCAGAGGATATATATATATATATAATCCTCAACTAATTTTAGCAAAACTAGATTTTATCTCATGGAATCATTTGGAAAACACCTTTATCAAACCTAGATTTTATCAATTGGGAAAATAATGTGATTTTATTACACCTCCAAACAAAATTAGATTTTATCAAAACTAGATTTTATCTCATAAAATCTATTGGAAAACAAACGACAAGGCCAAAGCCCAAAAACCAAACATTAAGGGATACAAGAGGTAATTTTAGTACGGTCGCGAAAGTCACTTTGGTCTTCTAAACAAAACCACGGAAACTACCAAAAAGCCCATGTGGCAGCTAAATCTCAACAAAACCAACAGCTTTCATGCCAAATTGAAGAGTAAAACTGGTATAAATTGACAAATGACCAAGCCAAAATTGGCAAAACCCTCTCATATAGGTCTTCCTTCGGTATGGATATCAAGCTTGTCCTTATTGGGTTACTAATGGACTTGACATTTGCACAAATATAGTGAAAGCAGATTCCATACTTCTTTATGGGCTTTTAATTATGTAATTGCATTACAAAAATCATCTATTATTTCGCATATTTAATTCTAAAAATATATTTTAAAAATATTATAAATATTAGTTTGATGTATCCCCGCACCTTATCTAAATATGGATCCATATCCAAGTATCCCCAATTTTTAAATTTTAGGTATCTGATCCTTGGATATGAAAATAAGCCAAAACGATATTGCCTTGTTGCATGAGTAGAGTAATTGATGTCTGTTTTGAGCAAATCCCGAGTCCAATTTCAATGCTTTTTTTTTTTTTTTTTCTTCAGAGTGTTATAACATAATATCTAATATATATCATTTTTCATTCATGGATATATAACATGAACACATACATGACCTCCATCCACCATCCACAAAAGCACCCTAAAAACAGCCCCAAAATGAAACTTAACCAGAAAACCCCAGAACCTAAAATCTACTTCTACAACATCAAACCATTTCCCCAAGCCAAACCACCACTGCTACAACTAGTACATTTTTTTTTTCTAAACTACTTCATCATTATCTTCCCAATCACCACTGCAATGATCATCATCTAAGTGGCACCCAAAGCTAAAGTCATTTTCCTCTCCCTTAGTGGCGGAACGTGGATTTGAAGGTGGAGTGGCACCCAAAACAATCAATATATTTAATTTTAAAAAAAAAATTCACTTGTCTTCATAAAGTAATCATCCAAAGTGTAAACTTCTGTCAAAATGGAACTCAACATGCTTCTAAATTTTAAAAATTGTCTATGATTGATTCTAAACCAAATTTGGATAAGAAATTACTAGAGGCCGAACCTAAAAACCTTTGTAAAATGTATCTAAAGTAAGAATACATCTAAGATTGTAAGTTAAACAACTTCTCTCATCATTTCATATCATTCTCATCATAAGAAGAGAGAAAATTCAAATTCAGAAAAAAAAAATTTGGGGACCGATCATTACTTTAATATTTTGGGATATTATAATGATTTGGTTTATAGTTAGTATTGTTGGTCTAGTGGTAATAGGCAAGGCATTTATTGTTAAGAACCCAAAGGAAATCCCACTAGCTTAACTTTAGGGGCATCTCTAGTGCACTACCTAAAATCACTACCTAAAGTGCCCTAACTAGTTAGCCAAGAAAAATCTCAAAAAATGGTCTCTAGTGCACAAAAGTTGGCTCCCTAAAATCCTAGGTGGCACCCCTCACTACCTAAAGTGCCCTAAGTGACTACCTAAATTTGGGGAGGGACTTAAGGAGAGAGAAAGAGGAGAGAGATAGAGAGAAAGTTGATGGCATTTATAACATCTAATCTACCATTATTTTTTTGGTTATAGAGACCCACTTAAATGGGTCCCACATACACTTTAGGGAGCATTTTTAGGGAGCCCCATTTTAAAGTGAATTTCTTTTTAGTTAGCTAACTAAGTTCTTAGCAAACAAAATAGGGTCCCACATGTGCTTAGGTGTACACTTTAGAGAGCATTTTTTAGGTAGTGCACTAGAGATGGCCTTTATTGCTTTGTATGTTTCTTGGCACAAAAAGAAGACCCGGTTATGATTTGGACAGTCTTTGACACATCGAGGGTCAACCCAGGTGAAGCCTTTGCATTCATTGTTGGGGCAGCTGGAAAACCTTCTTCCAGGATTCAAATTACTCCATGAGGTTTGTACCAACAAGGATTTTTTAATAACAAGGATTTTTTTGAAATTTTCCCTTTTGAGAGAGAGAAAAAGGCGATGAGGGGGATGGAAAAGTGAGACCGGGCTTCATTTACATGGATAGCTATCCGTTTGGAACTCATGGAAAGTGGAGTAAAAGAAAAAAAAAAAAAAAGATTTTAAGCAAGACTTATCGACGACTAATATTTTCGTAAGCCTACATCGAACCAAATTCTTTATGGGCTTTTGGTTTTCTTAGGGCTGATAAAATCAGTCTCAAAATCATAGCTATCGTATAGTAATTCATAACGGTTGGCATTATAAAAATTTCAAACAATTGATAAGAATTTTTGTGCCAATGGTTCGAAGCTGAGTATTACTGAACTTGTACAAAAGAGGTTATGAATTCATGTGGATTCAAAGCGATTGATATTGTACACATTTAATAAGTAGGGGTGTCTTTTTGTAGTATAATTTCCCATATGCTAAAGCTTAAGCATATAAATTATAACAATCACGGGTAAAACCTGTGATCTTGTACATTTATTGTAGTAGTGTGATGCTTCTGATCAAAATGCTCTTACTGTGGTACTACATCAAGTTATGAATGTGGTTCAAGAAATTGGTTTATGAATTATGATTTGGCTTTATACTAATGTAATTTCAAAGTCTAGTAAAAGTAAGGAACTGTTGATTCGTCGACTTGTTTTCCAATGTGCACTGATTAGTACTATAATTGTTTTACCTGAGGTCCATAATGTACTTTTTTATTGTTAAACACAATTGGAATGTGACGAAACTTGGAAAGGCCTTTCTGTGAATTCCCGGGAGTGGAATTGTGAAACTAGAGTTTGGTCGGCCGGTAGGTCCTAAAAGAATGGTCAGCAGATCCAGATCTCTTGGTTTATGTTGTACTCTGGCCGGCCGGTAGGTCCTGAAAGATGGCCAGTGGATCTAGACTGGGAGATGATAAATTTGTAAAAGGCCAGCCAATAGGTTCTGAAAGACTGGTCAGCGGATCCAGTACTCGTGGTTAGAAAATTTATTGATACATTCGAACGAGTTACATGGGAGAATGATTCTAAGAATAGAATTTCAATTATCAGTTGAAAGCTAGTTATTGAATTTGAACGTACTTTACTTTAATCTCATGATATATTCAGTTATTTGTAAGTTATGGGATTCGGGTAGGTTTAGCTATTGAGTGATTGTTCGCTCATGGTACTGTTGTGGCCCTAGCATTTCACGCCAAGTGCCGAAGATGGAGGTGGCAAGCAATACTACCAGAATGACGAGCTGATTGCCAATCAAGAGACCCATGGGGAATGGGACCTCAACCTGAACTTGCAGAAGCTCTGTCGCTTAATTCTATACTTATGTTTTGAATAAATGTAACTTATGTTCCAAACTATGTACTTTCGATTTCTGTTGCAATAAGACCTTGTTGGTTTAAATTATTTTGTTCCGTTGCTTATTTAAAGTTAATCGGTTTAATCATTTAGTTCTTTTTCAATTAGGTGATTTAAATAACGCACCCCTTGCACAGCAGCATCCCCGTGTCCGGCTCGCAACCGTCATAACATGATGAGTACATTAAAATTAGATGAAAGAGAGCAAAATATTGACATTGCTTCAACCGGTTTCGAAACAGACTATTCACAATAGGACAGGAATTTTTCTAACATAAATTTATTAACTTATTGGTTCGTTCCTTGACACAAAAGTATTAACAACTGATTTAGGCCCAGTTTTCCAGAAGATTTTAGCACCCAGGTGCTAAAATCTTGATATTTCAAATAAAAAACTGAAGTGGTTCCATGTATCGTTTTTCGATTTTTTTCACACCAAATTAAAGTACACGAGGAGTACTTTGATTTGATGCAAAAATAATCGGAAAACGATACACGGAATCACTTCATTTTTTTATTTGAAATATGATGATTTTAGCACCTGGGTGTTAAAATCTTTTGGAAAATTGGCCCTTATTATACTCCTACGTAAATGATTTTAGCACTCACTTTTTTTAAGTACAACTAGAACTTGTTTATCAATTTATTATATCGTCTTTTCGGCTCTCCTCAAGAGAAAAATTTGGGTGCCGGATGATTACCACCTGATCAAATTGATCAGGTCATGTAGGAAGACAGTTCAAGTCTATGTCTAGCGGTCTGCGCTCTTTCTGGTTGGCCTTGTCTAGTTCTCCTCGTAGTTTCTTCTTCTCTCTGTCTTTGTCAACTTCCTCACTCCTCTTTTTTTTAAGGGAAAGCGGGTCTACATTTCTCGTGAATTCAAACCTCTTTTTGTTGTTGTTGTTGTTGTTGTAATCGACACATCGTAATGCAATGGGGACGCCTACCATTAGGGGCACTCCATGAACAAAGTTTGTCCTCCAACACCCCCCAAATCTGTACTGTGGAGGATCTTGCTCACTGAATTTCGTCAACATCAACCGGCAACTTTCCCTTCTGTCAATGTCGTAGACAGGAGCACTAAACCTCTGTGTCCGTTGTAGGGTGTTTCGATCAGCCTGTGTCATTTTGGGTAGAAGACGCGCTTCGAATTCATCCAATGGTACATTCAGATAGCCATTGCGGATGTCATCGCGTTCCAGTATTTTAGACCAGTCCCACTCTTCGGCTACAGGACCAGCCTACACGACTTTGCAAAACAAATTTTGTTACCAAAAACTATGCGTACTATTACATCCGAAGTGCACACGATCGACTTGTCTTATCAAACAAAAATCATACGTAACAAGTATTTAACTACTCCCTTCGTCCCAAAAAGTTTGGTCAACTTTCTTTTTTTGGCTGTCCCAAAATATAGGACCAATTTAAAAATTTCAACAAAGGAAAGTTGGAAATTTTCATTTCTACCCTTTAGATGATTTTAACAATCAAAACAACCCTTGAGATGATTTTAACAATCAAAACAATGAGGCCAAAAGAAAAATATTTGAAAATTTTAAAGTTTAAAGTGCGTTTTAAAATTTTGAAAAAGGCTTATTACATTGGCGGCAAGATTTTCTGCTTTACGGAAAACAATGTAAATTCAAAACTTCATTGACTCCTGTTTTATTAGAGTCAACTAATGAAGGGCAAACTTGAAAAGTTACAATTTTTGGGTAACAATGTGTATTGTACATAAAATTTGAATTTGCAAGTAGGCCAAACTTTTTGGGACATAAGGAGTTATTTCGTATTAATTATCATCATTTCCAAATGGCCCCCAAATGAGAATCTAATCTAAAAATGAAAGTAAACTTAATTTTAAGATCTGAGAAAAATTATCGCAGCTTGAAAGAACCACGAGAGCTAATCCAAAATGGCTAGCAAATGGGTGAAAAGTAATCAAGTTTTCACTCATGCTTATGTGTCCTTGTAAACTTTTGATGTGCATTAGGGTATTGCAAAATACAAAAATTTCACACATTCTTTTAACACACTTTGAAACTTAAGGTATGAGAAAAAATGCTACTAGATTGTTACAGTTTATACACGAATATAGAGGTTTGCAAAGAGAAAAGATCATTCTCACCATTCTTGGAGAGAAGCAACTTCACCGAGCAGAGTTGTCTAATTAATTGACTCTATTTATATCATACAGTATCACAATATTCTTGAATGTTATAGCGCCATTTAAGTAGCAAGCTTATTATTATTATATATAGCTTTGAAAGAACAATTAGCTAGCATGCATGGCGTTAATATTGGGGATTAAGGGCTAATAAATTTGATACCTTTGAAAATAGATATTTTGATCTCTTAGGCTCATAATTATTGAGAGACACACTCTTTGTTGGATATATATATATATATATATACACACACACATACATTTCCCGTCTTTAATGTATATATTTGTAGGAAATGTTTTTAACAAGCTTTATGCTATCATCAAGTCTGAACACGTACAAACCTAATATCGTATTCCTGTGATTTTTGGTCACGCTTATAATGAGGAGACATATAATCTTATCAAACGAGTAATATATCACCAAATTGACATGGAGTGTTTTAACATTAATGCTGCATAAGTATTGTTATTTAAGGTTTTAGGAGTTTGATCATCCTACAGTTTCTGTAAGCATCATTACGCAAAAAGGAAAATTAAAGCTGTAGCCTTTATAACATATCCCAAAACACCTTCCTTGTCAAGGCTAGGCTAAGCGGGTTGTAACTTGTAGGGGTTAGATCGGATTGTGGAACCAATTTTCATATGGATTCAAGTATTTACAAGAGGCAACGGATTGGGATAAAGAAGTTTAGGTTGGGGACTAGATTGGTACAAATGTTGAACGTTAGCGACTGAATGTCAGCATTTTTTACATTAGGAACTGAATTAAAACGCGATTAATACTTTGAGGACTAAAAAGGTTAATAAGCCAACTCCAATCACTAATCTTTAATTCAATGATGACGGGTCTCATTTCGAAGGTATTTTGAATTCCTTTCTAATCATTTTAGTTTTATGTTAAACAAATTAGAATTTTGCTCCCTCCGTCCCTTTTTAAATTTGTTGTTTCATAAATCCGACATATTAAAGAAATATTATTATTATACCTTTCACATCATCTTTTTCCTCAATTTTACACATTTCACATCAAATTTCATCTTTACTTTTACCCATCAACTCTTTGTGCCCATCACTTTTCGTGAGAAAAGCTCTAAAAGCGATAAGTGTCTCCTAATTAAAATCATGATTTTGCCTTCCAACATAACAAGAAAGAATCCACTACCTAAAGAAATTAAGCACCAATATATGAGTACTGCGTTCGTAATGAGAAAATAGATAGAGCTAGACAGCGAGATTTGACACATACCTGGAGCAATTATGGATTCAATTTCCAATATTGACTTTTAAAATTGAAAATCACAAACTTAATTTACCATTCTCTTAAAGCAATACGGGTCAAAACATATCTTTAACTTCTATTCTAACTGAAAACATATCCCTTATTCCCTTCATTTTTAAACTTAATGAACATGCAGCCCTTGATAGAGCTCAATGGGAAACAAAAAAGAATTCATGTAACTGATCGAACACCAATTGATTGGGACATAAGGCTCGGTTTGGTTTAGTTTGATATCCAACTAGACAAAAATATTAAGAATTTTACTCATAGGCGGAGCTACCCTTTGTGTAGGGTGGGTTTTAGCCCAAGGTAAAGTAACAAAAGACTAAAAATTTACATGTAAAATTTTTGTTCAATAAAAAATTAATATGGGTTGGCCCTTATAAAAAAAAAAAAAGTTATATGAATTAGCTCAGGGCAAATCAGATTCCTGACTCCGCCATTGATTTTACTGAAGAATAAAGGGGTTTTAGTTAGCTAATCACTAATATTTTGTCGACTTTTCTTTGTTGTTAAAGCAACAATAGAAATTGAATTGAAACATACCTTGCGTTTTTTTTTTTTGGTGTGTATTTACATATTATACGCTTTGAATTGATGACTGCGTTAATAAATGCTTTCGCTCTTCAAGCATTAATAATACTTCCTTCTGGTGTGCATGCAAAACAGTTTAGGCACTTTTATTTTGTAGAACATAGACCCTTGGCCTTTATAGTGTGGAGTTTTACATTTTGGTTTGTCTTTTAATAAGTGTGTGTTTTGAAAAATTAACGACTGAAAGTTTGCAGAATTATCATTTTATCCTTTTGAAAAATTAGTGAATAAATAGTTAATGAGTAAAAGTGAAGGATTTATGAAGTCACACACTTAAAAAGAGATGGAGGGAGTATCTATATAAACTCTGTATGTGACCTATTTTTGGGAGGTGGGGGTCTTGCTGTGCAGGCCCCGCATAGTACCTGCTGCTCACCTTGAAACGGTGCCGCATTTGTGCCACAACAAATGACTTCGCCAAACGTCACCTTGTGGGACCTACTTTTGGGTCTCACACAAGTGATCCGAATCATTAAATAATTTTCAAATAATTATTGAAGTGGTCTTGCAAAAAATAAGACCCATCGGATATTTTTACGTAATTGATCTAATTTTTTCAATTTTCATTCAGAATTCAGGATTTTGTAATTCGAAAGAATCTTCAAGAAATGTTACACAATTGTGCGCTTGGTAAACCATTGATCTGAACTGTAGATCTCATAGGTCTCATTAAGAAGAGCATCCAGTAAAAAAATTATCTTGTTCAGACATCGGTAGCTATCAAACACTTGCTCACCTCAATTAAACTCCAGAACCCCAAGTGCTAAGAGAGAACCATTTATTAGTTTGGCTTTGGTTGTTTGAATGGCCTTCGATAATACTGTCTCGCTTTGATGAAAATCGAATGATGGTTCTAGCTCAGTAATTAGAAGTAACCCTCTGTCTTAGGTTATCTAGTCCGAATCCAGCCTCCGGCCAAGAAATATTGAATGGTGATGTGGGTGGATGTTGTGGGTGGAGGTTTCCCCGGAATACAAAAAAACCTAACCGGAAGTATGCATCCTTTGACCATATGGAACTGAAGATAAAACTAATTTTAGGAAAAGATATCCACTTTCAGAGCGCCCTCGTAAGCTCACCGGCAAGGGCAATGGGTTTGTAAGCCTTTTTTTTTTTTTCAACTTGCATAATTGCAGATAAACTATAGCAAACCCGAAGAGTTGGTCCGATATAAGTTTTCTTCCCACGCAATTGACCGAAGTTCGCTTTTTGAGATCAAGCTCATTACGTATCCTCAAGAGTCAAGACATAATAATCCAGTGCCCATAAATTACTCACTTTAACAAAAAGGTCTCATCTAACATAAATTTTAGGAAAATACCGAACTGATGGGAAAAAAAATTTAAATATCTCGCAAGGATAACAGATTTTCAACCCAATTAAAGACACGCATAAAATCTGATTTAGGAACCCCTGCGATATCGATCTTTCTTAAACTTCTGTTCTTCCTACCAAAATAGTAAATCTCCAAGACGGGAAACCGAGGCGGCAGTGGAGTATGCAGGAGGATCTCACCTGTCTGAATTGAGCCATTTGTAAGAATAAGATCACAAGCTGGTCGTGGAATGTAAGTCGGTGACAGCATGATCCTCTCTTGGACCCAAACCCAGTTGTCATAGTCCTCTAGTATCCAAAGCTCCTCTGGTTCATTTTCACTTTCAAGATATTCCTGGCAAGCAGCCAAATGCCCTCCAACTTCTACCAGAAGAGGCATGCGCGAGGGTCCCCTAGGCAGTGATATCACCCGAAAGATCTCATCCTTGAGGTCAAATGCCACTACAACCTCATCAACCGGACGAGAAGATTCCCCAGTACTGAAATTTCTCCAGTGTATAACTCCACCAAGACAAATGCCATTACAACCAAACTCAAACTGGGAGGCCGGGGGAACAACATCAATCTTTCTCCATGAGTGTGTGCCCAAAGTGAAAACTTCACACTCGCAATGCAAGAACTCCAAATTTCCATGTGTGTCCTCCTTCTTTCGACGGTCTATATGCAACACTTTGTATTGCTTAGTGGAAGGATCAAACCCGAAAGCTACCAATGGTGAAGAAAGGAAGTATCCGCCCGAGCAACTGCAAGATGGCAAACTAAATGGGGGAAGGCTAATGACTTCTTTGGTGATAGGATTCACTATGAAAATGGATTTTGCGCCACGATTGTACCCACATATTAAGCCATTGACAGGTGCTTCCATATCAGAGGAATCTGAGATCGAACATCTGAACAAGTGCAGGGCCAGTCCTCCTCCATAATCGGCTGAGAAGAAAGATGTATTCCGGAAGTCGCAGTCACCTGAAGAGATTACAAGGTGGCAGCCACCAGCTCTAGACTTGGCGCGGAAATGGTGCAATTCCACAAAAGACGGATCCTCAATTACAGCGCACCAATGCTTGCAGATGCACTTGCATTGGCCTACCACCTTTGCTGGGAGTCTTGTTAGAATGTCTGCCCATATCTCACGAGGCAAGTAACCCTCATTTGCCATTCCACGAGTATTGCCAGAGGAAAATCGAAAGGTGCCTTTCTTATTACACATTACATTCGATTTAAAAGCAACCAAAGCGGCGAGTAAGCTGGAACAAACAAGTCATGGCAATTAATGGGGGAGCTTGAATCTGCAATGTCCAGGAAGAGTAAAATGGATATCCAGCTGATAAAACAAAAACATCAATCAAACAAGTTTCATGAGGGCTTGATAGCTAGATGATAATATAGAGAACATACGAATATCTAAAACACAAGGAAAACTTATCATAATTCTTGCCCACTAGGTTTGGTTGGTTCAAATTAGTAAACTGTCCCGACCAAGATCGGTCAGTCTATGAAGCACAGATACTTTGCCGGAGGTCACGTACTTGTGTCGGAAATCAACACTCTTCAGAGTTCAGACACTTGTCGAACACGTGGCCAACACGCATAGGGAGTGTTCTTATTTTTCCTAGTTTTTATTTTACCCACTAGGGGCACTCTGAAACGTGCTTGAGATATTCTAGGGTACTCTCGAGACCCTCTATGGACACTTGCAACATATTGGGAATGGCAAATATAGCACTAGACTCTTTCAAAAATTAGGGAAGTCATGTTTGTGTGTGAATCTGTGATAAATGATTGTTCATAGATTAAAATATCAGTGTTGTAGAACATTTTTGTGAATAATGTAATAAAAACATTGACGAAGACATATATGGTAGTCTTAAATCCCTGTTTTTTTTTTCTTTTATCTGATTTATTATTTGTTTGACAACCGGCATATAACTAGAATACATGCATAAAAGTTTCAATGTGTCCTATGTAACTGTCACATTTGTGTCACGTCGTGCATCCATATCGGTGCTACGTATAAGTTGCAACCTTTTGGACCAGGAACAAAAACCAGACATTTCAAATCAACATTATTATTCTTCTTTTTTTCAACAAAGACATGATCTAAAACAAATAGAAAGATAAAATGGACACGAAGCAAAAGAAAGCATGAACATCAGGTTTCGTGTAACAAACGAACAATCTCAATATCCGTGAGTATGGACTTATTTAACAGTAATTATAGTTAAGCAAATACAGCACGAATAAAGCTCCCACCCAGTCACTTAGAGTCCAGTCCAATCCAATCCAATCCAGTTTCAGGCTATTGTAGGCCCGCTACTGGATCTAGAAAAATGATCGGAACCGTTCCTTGTGAAGAGGCTCTCAAATAGATCGTTCTTGATCAAACATGGATAGCGCCATCACAAAAATAGATTTGTGCAATGAAAAATGGTCGGAAGATTTGGAACTTCAACCGTCCATTTTTCAGTCACTGATCTGTTTTGTTCAATGGAGCTATGTTGGAGAAAGCTAGTTTTTTTACGTGCGCAACCAAGCTAGTTTTTTAGGTGAAAATCCACTTCTACAAAATGATAACCCGTTCCGATAATTGGTGTTGGCCCAGGAGGGTTCCACAAAAGCCCAAAACTAGACCGAATCGAAACTGGACGCTATATAAGTGACTGAACGGGAGCTTCCAAAGAAGAAGAGTAAGAATTGAAACGGACCCCTCGCATTCTGAGATTGAGATTTCATGAGGGCGAATTTCAGAGACATTCTCAATCACCCCCGAAAGACAATTTATTTACATTACAAGAAAAAAGAAGGAAAAAATGACATTTTTGATGGAGGAAACGATCAGACCCAGAAGCCACGGATCTGTAGTTTTACCATTCTCTGGATTGATGGATGCTCTCTAATCCCAGAGCCTTGTTCTGAAAACAAAGGGCCTTTTCCGAATCTGAAAATAGACGAAAAACCGGGTCTTTGATGGAGAAAAAACGGATCTTTGATGGAGAAATGATAAAAAAATCCACCGGTATTTATGCATAAATAGATCTTCTAAGGCATCCGGTGGTAATTACGCATCAATAGATGTCAGGCTGGATTCCCTCCTGGTCAATGGATCATCCACTTACTAAGTTTAATAAGCATCTAAACTACTCATAAACTGAACAAGAAGCAGAGAGAGACAGATTGACGCAGCGAGACATACATACCTGTTCTTATCTTATCGCCGCCGGAGCTTCGTTCGATTAAAGATTAGATTTTGAGGTGTTTGATAGATTCCAGTCGGTGAACGACGAAGGGCCGACGCACGTCCACACCCGCATACATAGAGGAGAAATTATTCTGTGCTAGTGCATGAATGCCTGCTTTCCCCATCGGGGGGGATCAGGGTCCCGGGCGGAGCGGGGATTCTGCGGTCTATTGCGAAATGCACGGCTCGGATTTAATCCAAGCAATTGACGGTTCAGAATTGCGAAATGGGGCGGTTCGGTTCGGTTCGGTTATTGGTATAACCGAACCCATTATCCGAATCCAGACATGTACCCATAACCGAACCGAAAACCGTTCAGGTAGTGGATCTTGAAACTGTAACCGAACCAAACGGGGTTTGGGTAATCCCCGAACCGTTTGGGTACCCGAACCTGAGATTTAAAATTTTCAAACGAGTAATGGTTTTCAAGTAACATCAGCAGCAGCAATTGAGTTTTATAATCGGAAACTGAGATACAAACATGTTACTCTTTCTGTTGTTGGTTTCATATAAAAACAGTGGGAATGCTTGTTGCAACCTGAGATATTAATCCAACAACAAACATTCCTTCTAACAACAGTTACTTAATACTTAGTTCCAAAACACCTTACACCACAGGAGGAGTTAGTTCAAATTAGAAATGGACAAGCAACAAGGCTTCCAAGTTTCAAAACACCACACCAGACTTAGTTCAAATGACAAACTAATAGAGTATGGGAAAAAAAACAACATAAGGGGAAAAAAAAACATAAGGGCCCTGTTCAATTCTCAGTTTAGTTTTAGTTTTCATGACATCATCATTTTTCTCATTTCTCTCTCTCTCTCTCTCCACTCATTACACCTGATGACATCATCAGAACTAAACTAAACTATCTAACCAAACACAGCCAAGGTCACTCCTTCATTCCAAATTTGGCAGCTTCAAGCCTTCACATGCCAACTCCAATGCAGAATTCACGTCTGTTTGAATGGGAAAAAAAATTAAAAAAGGTTCAATTACAAGTTCCGTGTTTACTTGTAAAGAAAGAAGAGACATAGCAGTTAAATAATCAGGTTACATGACAAGTTCCATGCCAACTTCAATGCAGAATCCACTGTCCATTATACCATCTTCCCAAGTACGGTTAATTCATGAAAATGTACCCCTATTATTTCCATCTTCATACAGACATACATGATCGTCATCACAAATCTCAAGTCACTTTATAAACTTCTCATCGTGCAGATAAACTATTCCTCACTTCCATTCTTAACATTACTAGAAACCTATTATACTATTTCATGTGTTCTTAGCTGCTTTGCTATCTTTCAAGTACAATAAAATCATCGTTTCCGACCATTCAGGTTACAGTAACTTTGGTACTTGGTGTTTTACACAACCATATTTCTCCTCTGAATATGCCCAACTCTCACATTGTCATTTCTAAAACCTTCTTCATAAGATGCTCAATTAAAAACACGGCACATCTGAATGATGATAGGCAGTAGAGGGACACTTCAAACAAAGGAATGCACAGACTTAACATCCAATCGGTTTGAAATCTACACACAAAAAAAAAAAAATTCTACATGAGCACAGATTTTGGGCAATTCTAGATGAGTTCCCGTTCAAATTAGCAATGATTCATGAAAGAAATCTCCTTTTTGCCTAAGCATCAATAGATTGTGGCCACAAACTCAGAAATTAAGGACGCAAAAAATCATACCTTAAGACAGCAAACTCGTACCCTGTGGCTGCAAACGCATACTCTATGGACGCGAACTCATACCATGTGACCGGAAACTAATACCCTATGGCCGCAAATTTTTACCCGTGACCGCAAACTCGTACCCTACGGCCGCAAACTCATACCACGTGAGTACGTGACCCCAAACTCATACCTTGTGGCCGCAAATTCTTACCCATGACCCCGAACTTAGAGACTCTGGCCACAAACTGCACTATGTGGCCGTAAACTCATAATTTGTGGCCGCAAAGACAAATATTTTTATGTATCTATCACAATGGTTTCAGATTGGATGATTTTACAGGTTGGGTTTCGTTATTGATTTTCTGTCAAAGGCTACTGTTTTGGGCTTCATGGTTGGTGCAGCAGTTATAGTATCGACGCAACAGCTGAAAGGGCTGCTTGGAATTGTTTACTTCACTAAGAAGATGCAAATAGTCCCTGTTCTATCCTCTATTTTTCGCCGGAAAAATGAGGTAACAACTAACAAGTGTTTCCCTGGTAGAGAAAAAAATTGGAAAGGTCCATAGTTGGAAAAAAAAACTAGGGGTGTACATGGTCCGGATTGGTTCAGATCCTCAAGAATCCAGTGACCAAACCATTTCTAACGGTTCCGAAAAGATGAGAACCAAAACCTAACCATTATATATATAAATCCTACCCATAACCAAACTGATACACCGGTAATTCTTTAACTTCTAGTAATAAAAGATCACGGCCGGCCTTGAGCTAGGGCGTGCAAGGCAGCTGACTTAAGCCCCCTAGTTTTGGCTCAAAATTAGGGCCCCAGATAGATAAACCTAGGTACAGAATATATATTTAATCTATTGCATATACAATCAATGAGCTAGCTAGCCTAGTGGAAAACCGTAGTTTCTCTATCCAATAGGTACACGGTTTAATTCCTAGGCTTCTCCTTTCATTCACCATAGCAATATTTTTTCCCCTCTCACAAACTCAAACTTCCAAAGGACATTTTTTTTATTGGTGCAAAAAATAATATGACCAAAAACTAGTTTTATTCAAAACAACGAAACGAATCATGGAAAAGAAGAAAAAAAAAACATGAGACCAAGTAACGATCATTTTGAGGTTAGTTTTATTTTTACTTTTTAAAAAGAAAACATAGGACCCAAATTTGCAAGCTCGTCTTAGGCCCCGAGAATCTTCGGGCCAACCCTGTAAAAGCTTTAACATTCGTCTGAACTAGTATATGTTGGTGTTAGTCAATGTGTGCTAGTGGTAGTTCAGAAACTTCTAGAAAACTTCGTCGTATCCATTCATTTGCTGCCTATGTCCGTACAATTACTAGCTTGTCTTACTTTTTTAGGCCTGGCTGCTACCCACCCTTGTGATGCCAATGCACATGAAGGAATGCCAATATCACCCGGAACGCTAGCATTGCCGTGTGATGAAGAAAAGATTTTCGCAGAAGATGCTTCCTCAGCCCACTAGATCAACAATTATCACTCTATCACAGATGTCTCTGTAGAGCTGGAATCGGTTTGGTTTCAGTTTTACCCCATTATCAACCAAACATTTTCATAAAATTTGAAATTGGAAAACATGGTCACAAAATTGATCATAAAACTAGCCCACAACTTCATTAGCATTTCAAGTCTTAAACAAAAATTAGTACTACAAAATAGTTCATAGACTACCACCATTAAAATGGCTCCACAAAACGATTACATAAACCAACAACTAAGTAGATAAAGTAGACACGGTCGTGAGAATGTAAATAGATATTTTGCATACATCTTAGTTCTCATTTCTTGAGACCTCATATAGGAGCAAGCCCCCAAGTCCCAAGGCAAGACCACTTTGCCTACCCCTTGGTGTTCAAACTTCTGTTTAATTATAGTTTTGCTAGCTAGCCAATATAGCAACAACAAGGCTAGCTCTAATTGATTCCTATCAAAGGCTGTAATGCAATGAAAAAACAACACAATTGAAATAATGCTTGATAATTATTTGCTATGATGAAGGAAGGAATTGCAGTGGGAAGGACATTTGCTACTTCAAAAAACAACCAAGTTGAGACCAGGCTTAGAGCGATGACTATTATCATCTGCTGCCGACCTATGGCACGGTTCAAGCCAAGATAATCCGCGTTTAGCTCCCTCAGATCCTACAGTACGTGGGAGCCGAGTAAATAATGTTCGACCCTTTCTCAAGTGTGAAAGTGGCAAAAATACAAACCTTTTCTTCATCCTAAATTGGCAATGGCCCTATCTCATTGTTGTTTAGAGGAAATAACCCATCATCATAAAAGAGAAAAAAACAAGTTCGAGACTCCAAGAAATGCAAGAAAAAAACAAGTTCGAGACTCCAAGAAATGCAAGAAAAAAACAAGTTCGAGACTCCAATGATGATAATTAACACGAAATATATATATTTTTGTTTCTCATAATTTTCAATACCGTAGAAATAATACGTAGTTAAATACTTGTTACGTATGATTTTTGTTTGATAAGGCAAGTCGATCGTGTGCACTTCGGATGTGATAGTACGCATAGTTTTTGGTAACAAAATTTGTTTTTCAATGCCGTGTAGGCTGGTCCTAGTCGTTCTTCAGGCGAAGAGTGGGACTAGTCTAAAATACTGGAACTCGATGAAGTGGCTATCTGATTGTACCATTGGATGAATTTGAAGCGCGTCTTCTACCCAAAATGACACAGGATGATCGAAACACCCTAAAACGGACACAGAGGTTTAGTGCTCCTGTCTACGAGTCTACGACATTGACAGAAGGAAAAGGTGTCGGTTGCTGTCGACGAAATTCAGTGAGCAGTACAGATTTGGGGGGAGTTGGAGGACAGACTTTGTTCATGGAGTGCTCCTAATGGAAGGCTTCCCCATCGCATTACGCTGTGTCTATTACAACAACAACAACAACAACAACAACAAAAAGAGGTTTGAATTCACGAGAAATATAGACCCGCTTTCCCTTTAAAAAAAGAGGAGTGAGGAAGTTGACAAAGACAGAGAGAAGAAACTACGAGAACTAGACAAGGCCAACCAGAAAGAGTGCAGACCGATAGACATAGACTTGATCTGTATTCCTACATGACCCAATTAGGTAACGCCACGTGGTACTCATCTGGCACCCAAAATTTTCTCTTGAGGAGAGCCGAAAAGACGATATAGTAATAAATTGATAAACAAGTTCTAGTGTCAAGAGTGTAGTATTCAATCGTATTTGCTCTATTGGTTTGTTCGAGAATTGTCTTATAGTGACATTGGGCATTATAAGGTACTTCCACAAAACGACATGTTTAACATGTTTAATAGTATTTCATTGAAACCTATAAATCTTTTGTTCTTTGCTTTGTGTAGAGAATCATTATATACTGAATGGGAAAGACCCCTTCAACCACCAAATAGCTTCTTTTCTCTCTCTCTCTCTCTCTAGGACATGCTTATGTTATCGTACTCTAGTACGTTTGGTTTGATCAACGCCCCTCACGACCTCTGAATTTTTCATCACCTTCATTGGCCCTAAAAAAGTCCCATCTATCCACATTAAAGGCTTATCCCAGCAAAAGAATCCACAACCCTAGCTCATCAAAGCATTACATAGGAACACAAGAGCATCATGGTTTTGTGCTTCGACCAAACACCCCCCCCCCCCCCCCCCCCCCCCCCACACACACACACACACACACAGAAATAGGGCCTTTTCAAGGTTAATGTAGCTCTCACCTTATATTTTGGACACGATAAATACTTTGTACCTGGGTTCTTTTGGGAAGAAGAAGTGTTCAATGGTGCTACTTCTCCACAAAAGCAGATGATTCCAAAATCGGGATCAGAGCTTCTTCCTTCCATTCGTAGCCAGAGATCGAAACACAAAGAGAGAGAGAGAGAGAGAGAGGGGGGGGCCTTACCCGATTTTGAGAGAAGGATAAAGGGGATTTAGGGCTTTTAACGTAAAGGGGAGAAAAGAGGGAAAATTCGTCTCATGTTTCACTACTATCCTCTCAGTCACCACTTTCCGCCTAAAAACATAACATATGATTAATGGTAGTGCATTTTTTAAACTCGATTGGTAGTTCAAGGGGGTTAAATGTTTATATTTAAAGGGGGCAAAGCGTGGGCGGGTGATAGTTCAAAGGGGCTTAGTATAATTTACCCCATTTCTAAATTACACTCATAACCCCTTATATACATATACAAACATTCCCTTGCAAGGTTTTATTCTCAGATCTAAAAAAGTAGACGACGTCTGGAGCAGCGACTATGACGATTTTCCTCTTCTCCGATCATATCACTGACGACTTCTCCTTACTTAGTTTGTAAGTCCTCTCTCTCTCTCTCTCTCTCTCTCTCTCTCTCTCTCTCTCTCTCTCTCTCTCTCTCTCTCTCTCTCTCTCTCTCTCTCTTTGTGTGGATATATGTATGTATATTTATATATATACACAGTGTGTGGTAGGGATAACAATATCGACCGAACCGATGGGTAACTGAACCGTAACCAGTTGTTTTCCCCGTGGGTGCGGGTGTGGTTTTGATTGAGGGGAAATCGAACGGATTCGGTTCGATCATGGGTTTACCTGTGAATCGAACCGAACCAAACCGAACCAAAATTTACTAATTACAGATGAATCCCTTGTATTGTATATATATATTACATAAACCCCTTATGTCTATTTTAAAATTACACTATTAGCCCTTGTATATATATGTAAGGTTTTCTCAGTTAGGGTTGATCTTTGCATTTTGGGAGAGCCTGAGAGACGCAGGCGATCGACTTTTTCAGTTCTTCTTCCTCCGTAGATCGACGGTGACGACACCACTCCTCTAACTCCGGAAGCCCATAACTCTGCGTGTGTGTGTGTGTGGATGGTTCGGTTCTTCCTCCATAGATGTGCTGGGGGTGGGCATCCGAGTAGTACTTCGATCTATGTACTTCAGTTCTTCTTCGATCTATGTACTTCAGTTCTTCACACCCGGTATACACACCCAGACTGAGTCGATTTATGTTTATATCCACTCCTACATCAGATTTGTGTTATATTCAACCTCCATATGCATAACTTCAAAAGCATGAATGATTGATTTCCATATGTTTATTTATTTTTTTATTACGTGAAATTGTGACTCCACGATGGCTACGGACCTCAGAATTAAAGCGATGAGGGTTGTTCTTGTCGATGGGAATTTTGAGGAGGCCGAGGGGCTTTATTCCGCTGCGATTGAAGTGGCATTGAAAGAGACGTCGGAATTCATGGCCGGACGATGTTCTGTACGCGTTAGACTTGGGAAGATAGATGGGGCTCTTGAAGACGCCATGTTCGCGTTGAAGCTTAATGAGTCACCTGGAAGTCACCGTATGCTGGGGAATAAAGAGCATTAAGCTTCAACGCGAACATGGCGTCTTCAAGAGCCCCATCTATCTTCCCAAGTCTAACGCGTACAGAACATCGTCCGGCCATGAATTCCGACGTCTCTTTCAATGCCACTTCAATCGCAGCGGAATAAAGCCCCTCGGCCTCCTCAAAATTCCCATCGACAAGAACAACCCTCATCGCTTTAATTCTGAGGTCCGTAGCCATCGTGGAGTCACAATTTCACGTACTAAAAAAATAAATAAACATATGGAAATCAATCATTCATGCTTTTGAAGTTATGCATATGGAGGTTGAATATAACACAAATCTGATGTAGGAGTGGATATAAACATAAATCGACTCAGTCTGGGTGTGTATACCGGGTGTGAAGAACTGAAGTACATAGATCGAAGAAGAACTGAAGTACATAGATCGAAGTACTACTCGGATGCCCACCCCCAGCACATCTATGGAGGAAGAACCGAACCATCCACACACACACACACGCAGAGTTATGGGCTTCCGGAGTTAGAGGAGTGGTGTCGTCACCGTCGATCTACAGAGGAAGAAGAACTGAAGAAGTCGATCGCCTGCGTCTCTCAGGCTCTCCCAAAATGCAAAGATCAACCCTAACTGAGAAAACCTTACATATATATACAAGGGCTAATAGTGTAATTTTAAAATAGACATAAGGGGTTTATGTAATATATATATACAATACAAGGGATTCATCTGTAATTAGTAAATTTTGGTTCGGTTCGGTTCGGTTCGATTCACAGGTAAACCCATGACCGAACCGAACCCATTCGATTTCCCCTCAATCAAAACCACACCCGCACCCAAGGGGAAAAAATCGGTTACAGTTCGGGGAAAAAAAACCGGTTACGGTTCAGTTACCCATCGGTTCGGTCGATATTGTTATCCCTACCACACACTGTGTATATATATAAATATACATACATATATCCACAGAGAGAGAGAGAGAGAGAGAGAGAGAGAGAGAGAGAGAGAGAGAGAGAGAGAGAGGGACTTACAAACTAAGCAAGGAGAAGTTGTCGGTGATATGATCGGAGAAGAGGAAAATCGTCACAGTCGCTGCTCCAGATGTCATCTACTTTTTTAGATCTGAGAATAAAACCTTGCAAGGGAATGTTTGTATATGTATATAAGGCGTTATAAGTGTAATTTAGAAATGGGGCAAATTATACTAAGCCCCTTTGAACTATCACCCGCCCACGCTTTGCCCCCTTTAACTATAAACATTTAACCCCCTTGAACTACCAATCGAGTTTAAAAAATGCACTACCGTTAATCATATGTTATGTTTTTAGGCGGAAAGTGGTGACTGAGAGGATAGTAGTGAAACATGAGACGAATTTTCCCTCTTATCTCCCCTTTACGTTAAAAGCCCTAAATCCCCTTTATCCTTCTCTCAAAATCTGGTAAGGCCCCCCACCTCTCTCTCTCTCTCTCTCTCTCTCTCTCTCTCTCTCTCTCTCTCTCTCTCTTTGTGTTTCGATCTCTGGCTACGAATGGAAGGAAGAAGCTCTGATCCCGATTTTGGAATCATTTGCTTTTGTGGAGAAGTAGCACCATTGAACACTTCTTCTTCCCAATAGAACCCGGGTAGAAAGTATTTATCGTGTCCAAAATATAAGGTGAGAGCTACATTAACCTTGAAAAGGCCCTATTTCTGTGGGGGGGGGGGGGGGGGGGGGGGGGGGGTTTTGGTCGAAGCACAAAACCATGATGCTCTTGTGTTCCTGTGTAATGCTTTGATGAGCTAGGGTTGTGGATTCTTTTGCTGGGATGAGCCTTTAATGTGGATAGATGGGACTTTTTTGGGGCCAATGAAGGTGATGAAAAATTCAGAGGTCGTGAGGGCCGTTGATGAAACTAGAAGACATGAAAAAAGCACAGGTGATAAAACAATCAAAATGCAATTGAAGATTGAAGCAATGCAGAGAGAGATTGACAAGTTGCAGACTAAAAAGGAATTCCAAGGAAGGAATACAGGAAAAATCAATTGGAAAATTGTGGGTTTTGCATTTGTTTTATGGGTCCCGTGGTACATGTATAATCCAATGGCAAAAGGCAATCACTTGGCTTTGCCTTAAAGACATGTTGTATTGAATCTTTGGACATGTAGGCCTCGTTTGATTCGGGTATTAAGAGGGTGGGATGGGATTATTTTTGCCTAATCTCGCGTATCCCTTGTTTGGTTCCCGAAAAATGACATGGGATTAACAATCCCGGGACAATTTTTGTCCAATACGTATGAGATTACACAATACCTTGGGGGGGGGGGGGGGGGGGGGGACTAAATAAAGCCGGACTATTGCAACGCTACTTTGTCGGCTAATATTTACAAACATGCCATCGTCTTCTTCCTTTCTTTCACTCATACCCAGAACGCAGGTACTCCTCTCTCTCTCTCTCTCTCTCTCTCTCTCTCTCTCTCTCTCTCTCTCTCTCTCCACCAGACGATGGGTTTTGTTCGAATTGAACCCTGTACCTTCTGAAATCGATTTACTGGGTTTTGTTCGAATCGAACCCTGTACCTTATAAACTGGGTTTTGTTCGAATCTAACCCTGTACCTTCTGAAATCGATTTACCCTGTAACTATATCTATGGGTTTTCTGGTTTTCGATTTTATGGTTTTCGATTTTCTGGTTTTCTAGAACAATTAGACATGAAGATTTTCTGGATACATGGTTGCTACTATTGCTAGAACCATTAAACTGGGTTTTCTGGTTTTCTGGATTTCTCGATACATGGTTGCTACGATTTTCTGGTTTTCTAGAACCATTAAACTGGGTTTTCTTGATTTCTCATTTTCTGGTTTTCTAGAACAATTAGACATGAAGATTTTCTTGATACATGGTTGCTACTGTTGCTAGAACCATTAAACTGGGTTTTCTGGTTTTCTTGATTTCTTGATCTTGAGTCCTAAATTATTCCCAAAATTTTTTTTTTTATATAAGTTCCCAAAATTTAGTTGGGGAAACCAAACATGGGATTGACCAGAACACGGATATCCCGATGTTAATCCTACACGAATCAAACAAAGGATTGAGTGAGATTCAGTACTAAATTAGTCCCAGGACAAATAATTCCGGACTATTAATACCAGAACTACCAATCCCACTTATTTTAGTCCGCAAATCAAACGAGGCCGTAATGAAGAAGGTCATGTACTGAATTATCAAGTTGATGAAATGAAGATTTGGCAACTTTTTGTAGCATATATTCCAGCATTTGCATATATCATGATTCTTACATAACCATCATACTTGGTCTGCAACTGAAATAGGCAACCATGTGCTAGCATACATACTTAAATTGGTCCACAAACATCAACCTTGTGCCAACATACATACTTAAATAGGCCCACAAACATCATTACAAGTACCTAATACTTAGATGGTCATAACCATCAACAGAAGAAGATTATTTAGATGGTCATAACCATCAACAAAAGAAGTAAGATTACTTAGATGTTGCATACTCTACTAAAATGTTGCATATCCATCCATTGCAGAGTTTGGTGTGGATGAGAGCACTTAAGAAGATGACTGAGAAATGACTGATCTTAGTGATGAGCCTTGTGAAGGGACTGGTTGGACAATAGCATCACTTCCCCTTGAGTTGCTAGCTCCACTTGTAAAGTAGACATTTCCATAAGTGCTGGACATCCCTTGGATCTACAAAATTAATGTACAGTATTGTTAAGCCTTGGAAGTTGAAACAAGTAAAAAAAAAAACAGTTCAAGGTACAAAAATTTACAATGGCAGCAGTAGAGTTAAGCCTTGGAACCTCCCCTCGAGTTGTTGAGACAATTTGTACTTGCAAAATGGAAAAAACTAACATTTTACAGCAAGGTACAGTGAAGAATTATGTTTAATTTAAAAGAGGGAAGTATTACAACAGTATGAGGGTTAGGCCTTGGAAGATCAAATGATCTTTGCATTTTTTGGAGTTGGTGTTGCTCCCCCGCCTCTCCCCCTGCTTGAATCTCCCCTACCTCTCCCTCTACCTTTCCCCCTGTTTGAATCCCTCACGCCTCTCCCTTGGCTTGACTCTCCCCTGCCTCTTCCTCTAGTTGTGTGAACAAAAGTTGTTTTTTTCTTTGTTGCAATGGGGCCTTTCCAAGTTCTAGTGTTATGCCCATACTGCTCGCAATTACTACACTTTAAGGACTGGTGGGTCCTCCTAACCACGTGTGGATTTTTTTGGCTCATCAGCTGCCTTTCTTCTAGCTCTTTTGGGCCTTCCAGGTGGCCTTCTTAATGTGGGAGCCATAATTGCATCATACTCAGTGGGACCCATTGGGTTTGGTCAGGGATACGATTGATAATGTTTGCATATGACCTCATATATGTCTCCTTGTGGAAGAATGGATGGACAAAAGACTCTGGTGCCCTCTTGTCTTTCATGATAGCAGCAATCCCATGTGGGCATGGAATACCAATAACATCCCACTTCCTACAAATGCAGCTCTGCATTGTCAAGTCAACAACATATGTGTGTACACCATTGCTCAACTCATAAATTGACATTCCAGCATAACTAGCCTCCCATGACCAAGCTTTTTTCTTCGGCTCCTCCAAGGTTGATTGAATCTTTGGACAAATGCTTCCATTGTATGTTTCAATCCAACTTCTTTTGGCCTCAAACCTACTCATCAATTGCCTCCTAATTACTCTATCCCACTCTAAATGTCCACCTTTCTATTTTGGGATGTCCCAAAATAAATGTCCACTTTCTATAAATAACCATCAAAACATACCAAACTTTCAATTCTACCCCTAAAAAGTACTCATTGATTTGACAGTTTTTTATATTTATATCATTCTTAAATTGACAATATCTTTCAATATATAATATTTTTCATGATTTTGAAAACTTTGTATAATAGAATTAATTGAAATTTATCAGACAAGATACATAGTACATATATTTTGAGATCCATATTGAAGGATACAAACAGTTTAAATACATTTAATTGACTTCACAGTTTTTAAGGTTATTTTTGGAAATTTAGAGCAAAAATTTTAACTTCTTAAAAAACTCAATTTCTCATCGGGGACATTTAAATTGGGACGGATGGAGTAGTTATTATAGGCATGTCCCTAGCTTCCTTGATGTATTGGTTAAAGGATTTTGAAATATTGTTTGCCAACATCTCACTCTTAGATCTAGTGCTAAACATACATCTACTCCACACATTTGGGGGTTCCCTCATCAGCCAATCATAAGCATTTTTATTGATTCTTTTGATATTTTGCATATTAACTTCCCATTCTTGAATAGTGTAAGAACAACCAACAGCCCACATCAAATCTTTGAGCTCCTTACCTTTAAACAATATCTTGAAATTGGCATACATGTGTTGGACACAGAATCTGTGGTCTGTACCAGGAAGCATTTGCTTGAAAGCCTCAACCAAACCCTACATTTCAATACAACTAGTTACTTAAGTGAAGTAACACATAACAATAACTAAAACCAAAATGCATAAATAAGTAAATTATCAAGCCATACCTTCTACCCATCTGAAATGAAGGTCCATTCTTTCACCTCTGGCCTCCCTATTACAACAAGCAAATTATCAAGAAACCAAAGCCAACTATCTTTGCATTCAGCTTCAACCACAGCCACAACCAATGGATACATTTGCTCATTTGCATCCTTACCAATAGCAAACATTCCTTGACCACCAAAAGGTATTTTCAAGTGACATGCATCAAGTCCTGTTATGGGTCTATAACCTACTAAAAAACCTCTAACTTGTGCATGACACATGACAAACATCCTTTGGAAGACAGGTGCAGTATTCAGTGATGTCCTCTCCACTTTTAACAAAGCTGTTGAGCCATGGTTCTGCCTTCTAATCATTTCACAGTAGTCCCATAGCCTATGCATTATCACCTCAAATAAAATCCCTATGCATTTCGAAATATTTCAACTCAACGTGCACATAAAATTCAGAACCAACCGTATAAATGAACAAACCAACATATGGGCAAAAACTCCAAAATCTTCTATTATCCACGACACATTGCATTGATATCGCTAGGAATGTGTGGTGGATAAGGGTATTGGGACACCCTGTGGCAGAGAATTGGGAATTAGCTCTTTATCGCATGTATTCTTACATACATGACACAATAATAATCGGGTTTGGGCCGGCTTACTTGAAGCTGTCGGACCAATTTTCCACCTACTCTCCTAAAACTAATTGCTGGTAGGAAGGGTTTCAATTAAGTCTTTTATGGCATTCAACATCGCACCTGTAAGTCTATCTTTAGAACGATTACAGAGAGTGTCATTGTGTAACCAAATCCATGGGGGCACTCTGGGCCCAACAATCCCTCTCTCACGATGACGCTCCCACGACTCGAACCCATGACCTCCTGGCGTTGATAACACTTATCGGACCATTTTTCCACCAACTCTCCTAAAACCAATTGGTGGTTGGAAGGGGTTTCAATTAAGTCTTTTATGGTATTCGAAACAGCACCCGCAAGTCTGTTTTTAGAGCGGTCGCAGGAAGTGTAACCAAATCCATGGAGGCACTCTGGGCCCAACAGAAGCCTTGCCCTTAGCTCCACTGAAATTTTAATTTGGACTCAAAATGTTTGTCCAAGTAGGACTTGTGTTCTCACTTACATTGCCCAAGCCCAAAAAGTTTCTGTCCGGGCTTAGATAGATTGGGTTAGTTTGGCCCAATTTGCATCCCTAAACCAAAACTCCGGCCTTGCGCAAATTCTTACTCAAGTTTGATGAAAAATGTAAACAAAAGCTCCATTTATTATGAAATACTTCGATAAGTAAAAATCATAAAAACTTCATTTGATATGAAATACTTGGATGGGTAATAGTAAGAGCAAATGTAAATAGTTTATTGATAAAATAATTGTAAGTTACAATGGAAAGAAATGGCTTTGTAGAATTTTAAGTACAAATTTGATTAGAAACTCTATATTCTCACACCGAGCTAGCCCAATTTCCATCCAGGCCTTGGCCCGTGGAACACAACGATCTTTTGGGCTATCATTTCAGAAGTGGAGGGAGAGCTGGTAAGGCCCAAGTTCGAGTCCAATAACTCTTTATTGGAGCTAATTTGCTATACATACCCTTAATAGTTAATACCTCCTACGTATGGCAAGACCTTAATTTCAGTCTAGTAACTGGGGTAGGGTCCCTTATAATATACTCCTAATATGGTACGACGGGCTAATATTGACTAGTAAAATGACAAGTAACAAAGTGATCGTTCGTAGAACATCGTCACGTAGGTGTGCTACGAACTCTAATATGTTATTTTCTCTTCTCTTTTCTCTTAAACCAAACAAAAGATTTAAATTTTCTTCTCTTTGACTTCCTTTCGGCTTTTCCCTATATTCCAAACTAAATTTTCATCTGGGTGCAAGACTCATTGACGACTAAGATTTTCGAACCAAATTCTTTATGGGTTTTTGGTTTTCTCAGGGCTGATAAAATCAGTCTCAAAATCATAGTAAACTGGTAGGGGCGAGAGGAGAAGTTAGAGAGAGAGAGAGCGTGTGAACGAGGGAGGCGGCGACTCCCCATGGAAATCGACCTCCTCTCCTCTTTGCATGAGCGGCTGGAACCAATTTTTGGACAAGGGGGGAGCTGGAGCCGGATTTGGGGTTTCTAGATCTGGACTCCCGACATCGGCGGCGGCGGTGACGGTGGCGTGACAACTCCGGCGATGGCTTCGGGGATCTTCATTTTTATGTATTTTCTATTTTTCTTTTTTTTTCCTGTATTTTTTCTGTCTATTTTTTTGTTGGTTTTGGTAGATTATTTTAGGGTTTTTGATTAATGGATTCTTCCTCCTCTTCCCTCTTCATCCAAAATGAAAATAAAAAAATCATAGCTATCATATAGTAATTCATAACAGTTGGCATTATAAAAATTTCAAACAACTGATAAGAATTTTTGTGCCAATGGTTCGAAACTGAGTATTACTGAACTTGTACAAAAGGGGTTATGAAGTCACGTGGATTCAAAGCGATTGATATTGTACATATTTAAGTAGGGGTGTCTTTTTGTGGTATAATTTCCCGTATGCTGCTAGAGCTTAACTGCTTAAGCATGAACTTATTGGCGAACCGTGATTAAATTATAATAATCACGGGTAAAACGTTTATTGTAGTACGTAGTGTGATGATCAAAATGCTCTTACTGTGGTACTGCATCAAGTTATGGATATGGTTCAACAGTACTGGCTCTGACCTAAAGCGGGAGGTGTGGCCGCTTTAGGCCAAAAAAATTAAGCAAAAATTAGGGGCCCATCCCAATAGAAGACATTTATACAATATATATACTTGTTTTTCCGAGATATATCTAAAGTAGTGCTCTAGCCTAGTCACCTATATTGAATTTTTTTAAAAAAACAAAAACCGAGGGGCCTATTTTCAAATTCACTTTAAGCCTCTATAATATCAGGGCCGGCCCTGTGGTTCAAGAAATTGGTTTATGATTTGGCTTTTTACTAATGTAGTTTCAAAGTCTAGTAAAAGTAAGGAACTGTTGATTCGTCGACTTGTTTTCCAATGTGCACTGATTAGTACTATAATTGTTTTACCTGAGGTCCATAATATACTTTTTTATTGTTAAACATGATTGGAATGTGACGAAACTTGGAAAGGCCTTTCTGTGAATTCCCGGGAGAGGAATTGTGAAACCAGAGTCTGGCCGTTCGGTAGGTCGTGAAAGAATGGTCAGCAGATCCATAGCTCTTGGTTTATGTTGTACTTTGGCCGGCCGGTAGGTTCTGAAAGATGGTCAGCGGATCCAGAGTGGGAGATGATAAATTTGTGAAATTGTGAAACGCAAGTCTGGCCTGCCGGTAGGTCCTGAAAGAATGGTCCGCGGATCCAGTACTCATGGTTAGAAAAAATTATTGATACGATTCAAATGAGTTACATGGGAGAATGATTCTAAGAATAGAAATTTCAATTATCAGTTGAAAGCTAGTTATTGAATTTGAACGTACTTTATTTTAATCTCATGATATATTTTGTTATCTATAAGTTATGGGATTCGGGTAGGTTTAGCTATTGAGTGATTGTCGCTCATGCTGCTATTGTGGCCTTGTCATTTCACGCCAGGTGCCGAAGATGGAGGTGGCAAGCAATACTACCAGAATGACGAGCTAATTGCCAATTAAGAAACCTATGGGGAATGGGACCTCGACCTGAACTTGTAGAAGCTCTGTCGCTTCCGTACTTATGTTTTGGATAAATGTAACTTATATTCCAAACTACATATTTTCGATTTCTGTTGTAATCAGACCTTGTTGGTTTAAATTATTTTGTTTCCGTTGCTTATTTAAAGTTAATCGGTTTAATCATTTAGCTCTTTTTTGGTTAAATGATTTAAATAATGCATCCGAAAATCGGGGCGTTACAGACTAAATGTCAGCAATTTTTAGATTGGGGACTAAATTGAGACGCGATTAATACTTTAGGGACCAAAAAGGTTAATAAGTCAACTCCAATCACTATTCTTCAATTTTTAAAAAATTTCATCCTTTTCTCTCAGAACCAAATTTAAAATTATCAATGTTATTAAATTTACTAAATATTTGATGACTGGTCACATTTTGAATGTTAATTTATTTTGAAAATTGAATAAATATTTGGTGGCAAGTTAATTTCTTTAGGTAGGGTGGTGCTAACTGCTAAGTGCAAAAATTGAAAAACATGGTATCAAAGGCCACCACCATAAATCGACACCAAACAAATCCGGGGTGTTGTGCGGTAGATGTTGTGCGCCGTGTTGTGCAGCAAAACTATGTTGTTTTGGTTGATTTTTAGCACACCTATGAAGCTTCCAAGAGCCTTGTTTGAAGGAAGAAAAAACCACTGCAAAGTGCCTAAACCCAATATACCCTACCCCAAATAACCTAAATCACCTAAAATAATTGAACCCCAAAATTAACTTTCCAAATAGGACCCTTGGAAACTTTGGAGGTGTACCAAGAAAATGAGCAAAACTATGTAGTTATGCGGCACAACACTCACCCCAGATTCAAACCAAACGTACTAGAGTACTAGGGGTGAAAATCGGTCGGTTCGGTTCGGTTTTCGGGTGTTCGGGACCGAACCGATCGGTTCGGGGTGATTTTTCCGGAAACCGATCCCGACCGAAAAAAACAATGGACCGATCGGTTCGGGGTGGTTCGGTTTTTTCGGTTTTTTTCGGTTTTTTTCGGTTTTTTCGGTCCGACGTTAAAATTGAGATGGACCAAGATAGGGGTGGTTTTTGGTCCAAATAGGGGTGGTTTCGGGGTAATTCGGTCCAAATAGGGGTGGTTTCGGGGTAATTTGGTCCAAATTGGGATGATTTTAGGGTATTTCGGTTCGGTTTTTTCGGTTCGGTTTAAAATTCCGGGAAACCGAAACCGAACCGAGATGTATTTCGGTTTTTTCGGTTCGGTTTTTTCGGGTTTTTTCCAGGCTGGACCGACCGAACCCCGAACCGAATTTTCGGTTTTCGGTTCGGTTCGGGTCCCGTCGGTTTTTTTTTTCACCCCTATAGAGTACGATAACATAAGCATGTCCTAAAAAAAAAAAAGAGAGAGAGAGAGAGAGAAAAGAAGCTATTTGGTGGTTGAAGGGGTCTTTCCCATTCAGTATATAATGATTCTCTACACAAAGCAAAGAACAAAAGATTTTAGGTTTCAATGAAATACTGTTAAACACGTTAAACTTGTCGTTTTGTGGAAGTACCTTATAATGCCCAATTTCACTATAAAACAATTCTCGAACAAACCAATAGAGCAAATACGATTGAATACTACACTCTTGACACTAGAACTTGCTTATCAATTTATTACTATATCATCTTTCCGGCTCTCCTCAAGAGAAAATTTTGGGTGTCAGATGAGTACCACGTGACGTTACCTAATTGGGTCATGTAAGAACACAGATCAAATCTATGTCTATCGGTCTGCGCTCTTTCTGGTTGGCCTTGTCTAGTTCTCGTAGTTTCTTCTCTCTGTCTTTGTCAACTTCCTCACTCCTCTTTTTTTAAAGGGAAAGCGGGTCTATATTTCTCGTGAATTCAAACCTCTTTCTGTTGTTGTTGTTGTTGTTGTAATAGACACAGCGTAATGCGATGGGGAAGCCTTCCATTAGGAGCACTCCATGAACAAAGTCTGTCCTCCAACTCCCCTCAAATCTGTACTGCTCGCTGAATTTCGTCGACAGCAACCGGCACCTTTTCCTTCTGTCAATGTCGTAGACTCGTAGACAGGAGCACTAAACCTCTGTGTCCGTTTTAGGGTGTTTCGATCATCCTGTGTCATTTTGGGTAGAAGACGCGCTTCGAATTCATCCAATGGTACAATCAGATAGCCACTTCATCGCGTTCCAGTATTTTAGACCAGTCCCACTCTTCGCCTGAAGAACGACTAGGACCAGCCTACACGGCATTGAAAAACAAATTTTGCTACCATAAACTATGCGTACTATTACGTCCGAAGTGCACACGATCGACTTGCCTTGTCAAACAAAAATCATACGTAACAAGTATTTAACTACGTATTATTTCTACGGTATTGAAAATTATGAGAAACAAAAATATATATATTTCGTGTTAATTATCATCATTTCCAAATGACCCCCAAATGAGAATCTAATCTAAAAAATGAAATATTTCGTGTTAATTATCATCATTGGTTGGGTTGGGTTGGGTTGCCACTGGTTGGGTTGGGTTGGTCGCGGGCTCTTTCTGGTCTAGTTCTCCTTGTAGTTCCTCCATCTTCTTTTGAACGGAAGGCTCAGTTACATTTCCTATATAGGGAAATGCCGTGAACTCAAACCTCGATTTGTTGTTGTAATCGACACAGCGTACTGCGATGAACAAGCCTTCCATTAGGCCCCCTGCCTGAACAAAGTTCGACCTCCAATTCTCCCCAAATTTATAATGTGGAGGATTTCCATGACCAAATTTCATCAACAGCAACCGCGACGTCCTCCTCCTCTGCCAACGTCAACGCCAATAACATTGACACTCTGTCTCAAACGTAGGGTGTTTTGATCGTCCTGTGTCATTTTGGGCAGAAGATACTTTTCGAATTTATCCAATGGTACAGTCAGATGGCCGCCGTGGATGTCATCGTGATCCAGACTTTTACTCCAGTCCCACTGTTCGCCTGTAGAAGTAGAAGTAGAAGTAGAACTACCAGGAGCAGCCTACACGGCATTGAAAAACAAAAATATACCCATCAACTCTTTACTTTTTCCTCCACTTTACACTTTCCACATCAACTTTTACCTCTACTTTCCAAAATTATCCTCCACTTTTACCCATCAACTCTTTACCCACTAATTTTTCAAAAGGACAAAATGATAATTGTACAAACTTTTACCAATTAAATTTTCAAACCACACACTTATTTAGGGGCAGTTCAAAATGAAAAATTAAACACTTAAAAAGGGACGGAGGAAGTACGTACTATGTATTACTTCTACTGTATTGAAAATTATGAGAAACAAAAATATATATTTCGTGTTAATTATCATCATTTCCAGATGACCCCCAAATGAGAATCTAATCTAAAAATGAAGGTAAATTTAATTTTAAGATATGAGAAAAATTATCGCAACTTGAAAGAACGACGAGAGCTAATCCAAAATGGCTAGCAAATAGGAGAAAATTAATCAAGTTTTTCACTCATGCTTATGTGTCCTTGTAAACTTTTGATGTGCATTAGGGTATTGCAAAATACAAAAATTTCACATATTCTTTTAACACACTTTGAAACTTAAGGTATGAGAAAAATGTTAGTAGATTGTTACAGTTTATACACGAATATAGAGGTCTGCAAAGAGAAAAGATCATTCTCACCATTCTTGGAAAGCAGCAACTTCATCGAGCAAAGTTGTCTAATTAATTGGCTCTTTTTAATATCGTACAGTATCACAAAATTCCTGAAGGTTATAGCGCCATCTAAGTAGCAAGCATATTATTATATATATATAGCTTTGAAAGAGCAATTAGCTAGCATGCATGGCCTTAATATTGGGGATTAAGGGCTAATAAAATTTGATACCTTTGAAAATAGATATTTTGATCTCTAATAAGGCTCGTAATTTTTTAGACACGCTCTTTGTTGGATATATCCCATCTTTAATGAATATATTTTTAGGAAATCTTTTTAACAAGCTTTATGTGATCATCAAGTCTGAACACGTACAAATCTAATATCGTATTCCTGTGATCTTTGGTCACGCTTATAATGAGGAGACATATAATCTCATCAAACGAGTAATATATCACCAAATTGACATGGAGTGTTTTAACATTAATGCTGCATAAGTATTGTTATTTAAGGTTTTAGAGTTTGATCATCCTACAGTTGTGTAAGCATCATTACACAAAAAGGAAAATTAAAGCTGTAACCTTTATAACATATCCCATAACACCCTCCTTGTCAAGGCTAGGCTAAGCGGGTTGTAACTTGTAGGGGCTCAGATCGGATTGTGGAACCAATTTTCTTATGGATTCAAGTATTCACATATTAACTGCAAAATGGAACATCAAACTTGGGCTTATTTTGTTCTCATAGTATATATTAACTGCATTTCAATTCAGTTCCTAATGTAAAAATTGCTCACATGTACTTCCTAACGTTCAGCATTTGTACCAATCAAGTCCTCAACTGAAACTCTGTTACCCAAATCCGTCAAAACAAGAGGCAATGGATTAGGGTAACGAAGTTTAGGTTGGGGACTAGATTGGTACAAATGTTGAACGTTAGCGACTAAATGTCAGCATTTTTTACATTTGGGATTGAATTGAAACACGGTTAATACTTTGAGGACAAAAAAGGTTAATAAGCCAACTCCAATCACTAATCTTTAATCCAATGATGACGGGTCTCATTTCAAAGGAATTTTGAATTCCTTTGTAATTATTTTAGTTTTATGTTGAACAAATTAGAATTTTGCTTCCTCTGCCCCTTTTTAAATTTGTTGTTTCATAAATCCGACATATTAAAGAAATATCATTATAACGCCTTTCACATCGCATTTTTCCTCTATTTTACACATTTCACATCAAATTTTACCTCCACTGTCAAAATTATCGTCCACTTTTATCTATTGAATCTTTACCCTTTAACTTTTCAAAAAGGCAAAATAATAATTGTACAAACTTTCATCCATTAACTTTTCAAACCACACTCATCAAAAATAATAGCCTAAAATATAATAGTCCTCAATAAAACAGAGATGGAGAACTCAGATAAAGTATGAGTGGAGGAGGCAAGTTCTTGAGAATGAAAATTTGAAGAACCATAATGAAGATTTGAAACATGATTGGAGTTGCTTTTTGAACCGAACAATTCTGCACTAACTAAACAATGCTTTTTCAACTGACAATTCCGGTCATGCTAACGGAAGCCCTCAGGGCTTTTATTAAGTACAGGAAAAAACAAAAACGTACACCCTTCAATACACTTTTTACACTTTCAATACACTTTAGTCAACCCTTACACACTTTTTACAATTTCAATATACTTTTCAAACCTTAACAGAAGCCCATTGGGCTTCTTTTAGCATTTCCCACTCCACTAGCATACATAAAAGTTGGTTATCTCACTCTAGGTGGTGCAGAAATGTTCAATTAAAAAAAGAATAACTTTTGCTAATAATGTTTTAGTCGGAATCAAGGATTAGTTTTCAGCATGTTTTCATAAAAAAGAGTGACACAAACACAGAGGGGTCCAAAATAAAGGACATTGTTTGACAAAAAGTAGCCATAACCATAAGAAACTGAGTTACAACCAGTAGACATAAAAACAGTCCATCCAGTGGATGCCTTGGCAACAAAAAAACAAAAATATACAATCAATTACATTAACCAAACAACCAACATGTTTATGTGTCAGGTGACTAGCAAGTTGGCAGAAAGAGAAATCTCAACACTTAGGGTGGGGCTTAGACATTCTAGTTCTAGGCTTTCAACTTACAAAGACATGTTTGGAAGAACCAAACCCAACTGTTTTGCAAAAGAATTATTAACAGAGAATTGAGAGGAAAACAAAAATGCACCGGACCCGAATAGATATAAACGGAGAAGAAAAAATGGAGGCCAGGTTTAGGATTAGACATCAGATACAACCTCAAGGACGAGAGGCCAAAATCCATAGGAAACTCTCATCTTGTTGGGTGCAGTATCTATCTGTTAGCACTCCGTTATAGCTAGGGTAAATCATCCGTTCTGTCCTTTAGAAAAGTGTTTCAGGAAGTGCCGGGCAGGTCAAAGCTGCTACTGATTTATACTGCTATCATAATGAAAGTAAAAATGCTTTCTGTTAGAATTCAGGCATCAAATTGCATAAAATGGTATTGCAGATCAAGCATGGTTATGTTCTAGACCACCCTATCACAATTCTGTTACCGTACCTTATCTTGCCTGTACTTTGAACGTATAGCATTGAGAGGGCAACCGTCGGAGTTCAATTGTAAACCTTGTAATGCATGAACTGCATTTTTTAAATCCGATGCCTTGTAGTTGGTGTAGTGTTCCAATGTTGCATTCTGTAATTTATCAGCAATCAAGAACAAAGTAAGAAATCTCTACTGACTAGAGCTCGACATTGGAAAGAAATAAACAAAAGCAAGTGACACAAACCCATGGGTGACTTGACTGATCCAGTGTCCATCTGGCTAGGAATAAGGCTGATGCAGCAATTACGGAAGGAAGGAATTTCAGGAACTCATATTCAACCAATGTGAGTTCTGCTAGATAATTGGCTAAAAACTCTAATTCAAGACTAGGGGTCTGCAACAAAAAATAAATAAAAAATGATTGACGATACAAAGTTAGTACAGCTTCAAACAGATAATAGCCAAAACTCCTGAAATAGGGCCCTAAACCATCAATAGTACCTTGTAAGAGGCTTGTGCTGCTCGTAAGAATCTCCTGAAAAGAGTAAATTTAGCATAATCATCTCCATTGGCCTAATGTATTACATAGAGGCTACAAGTAATGAAGACATATATATAAGGTAGCCGAAGTACCTCAGGAAAGATTTTGCAGTGGGAGTTGAAAGTTGAAAGGCCAAATAGTTCAAAACTTGACTTTCCATTTTGAGGACCTGTCAATTCACTTGGTAAGCTAAGCTGATATAACCAATAGGCAGACGGCATTATTTTGGGAAAAGAAGTAAATATCTAGAATAAAGAAACAGAATATTTAAGGGGCCGAGTGGTGAGTACGAGTCACCCCTCTTACATCCATCGTGTTTTGCAGTTTATGCTCATTATTACGTACAAAACCCTGCTCTATGGATGGATAAGAAATGCATGTGCATGTCACATGCGGTGTTACAACTTTATACTCGCATTGCATCATAATGCCTATGCTAGGGAGCAAAGACAGAAGGGAACATACGTTTTTGGGGAATAACAGTTGCAAAGAAATCATCTCCTTTGCATCACTCGTGATGGCCAACATGATGCTATTGAGACGTAGTTTGGAAATTTACTTAATTCTTTTAATTTTTATGGATAATAATACGTAGTTTGGGTATAGGTTGTTTTAGAGCGAAAAGCCGATAAAAAAAACACTACAGTGGAGAGGAATTCCCTCCCCTAACTTTGTAGTCCATATTAGTATTTATTCAATCAAATTGGCCAAGAAACTAA